>JAUELU010000076.1:5688239-5726556 GCA_032357145.1 Evasterias troschelii | reverse complement strand
GTGCAATAAATATCCCAGATGCAATGTAAATAAACATGTTCAAATGCAATGTAAATAAACATGTACGACATGTAGGCTACATCAGGTTAATATAAATCTTGGCCAGTTGAATATTATCATCTCCTCGTCTGTCTTTACATTTATTGTGTATTGCAGGTGTATTGATACGTGCACCACTTCTTTAATTAACACACTGCCCTGGGAATGAACCGCCTTATTTCATGGGCAATTGGACATGTACTGTGCATTGTATACATTCTGTACATAATTAATATTTGTTTGTCTTCAATTTGTTTCACCCCAATGTAAACACTTTATAAAAAAATGACTGCCTTCTATAGTGCAGGTTGTCCTTGGTTGGCTGCCCGAGCCTGAACAAACAAAAAGTAATGATGCCACTTTACAGAAAAAAAATGTATTTATGTTTATGAAATGTATTTATTATTGCAAATGTGACTTTTTAGCATTCTACCTTGAAAATAATCCAATAAGTTTTCTTGGGTGTGTCACATTTCACATTCTGAGCAAGCGGTGCACCTCATCACAGTACACATTTGTGTAACGGGATATCCTAAAAATGAAGCTTGCACAATGTTTTCCCCTAGTTTGAATATTTTCCCCAAACTTAGGTCAACTTGTCTGCACTTTCACTTTCAATGGTGGATTCTAGTCGATGAGTTAATGGATACACCTACGGGTTTATGTGTACTGGTCTGGTGTACATTGTACTTGTTTGCCTTGATACGCCAGGACATTGTCATGGCACAATACCACCCTTGGCTGTGAGGGTACTAATATTCTTCAGGCATTGGTCATTACAATAATATGTTGTTATTGTACTCAAGGGAGTCATTTTAAAGGCTCTGGATGTAAGGTATGCAGGCAGTGGCTCTGGTTTCATAATAACTCTGTTTATTTAATAGAGTGGTTTGTGGTTTGGTATTTCATTTTAAGATAAGTCATACCCTTGGTGCTTGGTGTGACTGTTTCAATCCTTTTCAATAATATTTGGGTTGACTGGGTAAGCTGTGTTGTTTTTTGGAAAATTTAAAGAGTTCCAGTACAATTGTTTTTGGGTGGCATTATATATTTGAATTTAAGATTAAGTTCGTCAGCTCTATACGTTAAGGTCCTTTTTACATTTTGTGTGGAGTTACAACATAAAATTGCTTAGTGCATATTTTTGAACTACTGGTTATTGGACAAAGGTGCTCGCCAATAAAAGCAATTATTTGGCAAAAAGAAATTTCTAGGAGAAATATTTGTTTTCGAATCTTGATTTATTTAGAATTAATTATATTTATATAGTAAAATGAACCAAGAGGTACCTATACACATGTACTCTAGACAAAGTTTTCCAAATCCACCCAAATAATTTTCAGGAAGTTGTCTGATTTTAGAGGATTTGGAACTAAAGGTCCCCAAAACAAATTCTTTTTATCACTGGGCCAGGCATGCCAATCTAATCCAAGTCCGAACATATTTTGGTGCTGAGTTACCATAGATTGGAAGATTCGAGGGGGTCTTTAAGAGCCAAAGAACACCAAGCTTCGGATAAAACAAAAAGCCCCCAAAACAGATGCCTATTTACACTGTACGTAATTCAAAATGTAAATTTTATGACAGGAAACTTCAGGAACAACAAGTGCAAAATACACTATTTATGCCTACATTATTTGTCCGAATTAATGTTGGGTTTATAAAAAACACAACCAAAACAAGGTAATGGAATTTTCATTGTTTTTTCTTTCCTCTAGATGAAAGCTTCATGAATTAATAAATTGCAAACATTGTCCAGTCCCTTTAACATCATCAATCAAGAGCCATAACTCATCAATCAGTCAGACTTGGACGCCATGCATACTTTACATTGTATTTCATGAATGACATTTTTACTTTTCAAAGTTATCTTAACAAACAAGGTGTCTAGTGACCTAGTTTGTATGGTGTAGAAGCCATGGAGGTATACCAATTTGGGTTCAAGGACTCTTTAGTATTATTTGGCCCCACAAATGAAGGATATCGATCTTCTAGCAGTTGGACTAAACTCCATTTCACATTGAGCAAATCTGATTTTCTGGATAAGTTATTGGCCCCCTGCATGTACTAGTTGAAAATTGCAATTTTTCATCGTGTAGTCGGTAGTTTGTGGAATGGGAAAACTTTGTTTGTGTGTCTGCCTATGTGTGTGGGCAATTTGCATTTAGTTTTGAAAAATTTCGTTGCCAGCATGTGTATTATTAAAAAAAGAAATGTGCGTGTGTGTGGAGTAGTACAGTGTGTAGTGGGCACTTTTTTTCCCCGAAATTTTTTACTTATCCATTTAATTTTTATTTTAAAAAATATTCTTTTGTAGTTTTTGATGTATGTTTAAAGAAATGTGTTATAATTTATATTATGTTTTGGGGGGAATCTGGCCCCTAAATCAATTATTTATAATTTTTAAAATTTTAATTACATCAAATTAGTAAGTGTGTTTTTAATGGGCTTCCATCCAAGCGCTTAATACATGTAGAATCAAGAATTCCTGTAGAATCAGACATACGTTTAGTCTATCTCCTAAACATGTAGGTCTATTGGTCTTTTCAGTGCGACCTTTAGTCCATCAGTTGAATTAAAATATTCAATATTGACACAAGCAGTGCTTTTCACCATTTCCCCTGACAACGTGTAAGTGTTTATGGAAGTTTGGCTGATCCCTGTTGTCTGCATGGCAAAGATCGCTGTCTACGGGCAGAGATAAATATCTGCACACCATTGTAGCTATGCGTTAAACTGATCAAAATCAAACTTATCTTGATAAACACACTCTATGTAATGATAATATTTTACTACGGGCTATACTTAGTGTACATGAGTACTTCTTTAATAGACATTAACATAAAATGCATTCTTATTGAAAGGCTAACACACAAAAAGAAGTTAAGAACAAGGTTCGCTACAGTTTTGTTTCTGGTACAGTACATGTGTGTAAAAGTTCTATAAACAGTTTTTTGGATGGTGCTTGTACATATATACAAAATACAAAAAAAATTGCAATAAAAAATGTTCTTCAATTAGAAATTCAGTGATTAGTTATTATTTTGAAGGATCCCCAGGGCTAACCAAGATGGATCAGGTTGGCTCAGTGGTTTCTTTCCCTGTGTTTCACCTCTGTGGGCCTACATGTAGGTTCGGACCCCACCTCGGTTTGTGTGGGTTTACCCCCATTAGGGTTTTGCTCGCACATCTAAAACTGAACATTTCTTCATCGTCTCCTACATGTATCTTGCTTATTGGCACTAATTGCACTGTTGTAAAAAAATACATAAGAGAATGCAATGAATGCAATGCCTGAATAGCCTGAAATGAGAAAAATCCAAGACCAAACTCAAAGTAACACACAGTTTTTCTGTTTTTAAAGTAGAAATAGGTAATTAAATTTAAAAATAAATTAAGAAATTTTTGTTGCCAAAACTCACACTTCCACACTTCATAAATTCCAAACTCAGGGGTGCTCTTGTGGTCTTTGGGTACAAATGAACATGGCAATTAACGAGCTCTTATTGTAAGTTGTAAAAACTGTTCCTTAATTTTGTTTTTACAGATACTGTATCACGTTTGAATCCATTTTGTTTTTGTATTTTTGTTTAAGCCCACTTACAATTGATGAAATCTTGAATGCCATGAATTATTTCCTCACAACTCCAGCTGGGAAGTTCCGGATCTACTACAACAAACAGCAGGACGTGTTTGTGGGTAGTAAAAACCCCATAATTCAATTCCAAAAGAACATTGAACTGTATTTTCCCGCTGTAAGGTTGAACTTCCTTTTTTGAACAGTTTTTCAAATCCATTGTAACCTAATAACCCTGTGACTCTAATAAGGTTTTATATTTTGGGACAATAAATATAGGCCCTACGATTGAACTTGGAACACCTTGCCTCGACATTGCTAAATTATTTCTTTGCAAATGTTGAAAATTACTAGCATTTATTTTTTTAATTCAAGTTAAAGGTACTGTAGAATACTTGCTAAATTACAGATTTGCTACTGTGCAATGTGGAACTACATGTAACTCCATAGTGATTCGAATTATAACTCCTTTTAACACAACTGGAAAACGTGTGCGCAACTCTTAAAGTGGACCTTAGTAAATAGTACACTACACTCTTATTATCTAAAATACCCTTAATAAGGACGGCTTATAATTTCCAGCATGGCCTGTACATTCACTTATCTGATAGTATGTTCATGATGTTCATGTAAATTATAGACATACACAATGATAACACAGAGCCCATGGTGAGTTATGACAAGACAACATTGGTGGATAATTTGTGTGCATCGACCCTTGCTTGATCAGTCATAATCAGACAAAACAAGGGCCTTATTTCATGAAACTACTTTTATTGCAAACAAATAGTACTCAGTAGAAAAAGGGTTACCAGCCAAAATACCCATCATTTGTGTTGTTTGTGGGTGGTTCCCTGCTGATTCTTACTTAAATCAAAGAAAAGTGATTTAAAAAGCAATGTTTTCAGCTTTTATAAACAGCCCTTTTAAATAATGTCTGGGAGATGACTTTCTAAAATATTCTAAACGCACTTGGCCCATTTGGCATGTTTTTATGTAAAGCACCATAAATGCATTTCATGTATTTAAAGCTCCATTTTATGCATTTTTTTAATATCTAAAAATTACTATACACATGTATGGAGCAAGCTATGGTACATGACATTAGATACAATTTCCTGTTGGTGCGATTCCACTGTAGTGCACTAAGTTATTTTTTCTTTGAGAAATATATGAACGAAACAACTTTTGTGCTTGCATTTTACACTAGTCTTTCAAGGACTCGACAGCATTATTTGTTTCTCTTAAAAGAAATGGCTTATTGACCAATGAATCAATGAAGTGAGAGACTTTTGGTAAAATTCCATACTTACTTGTGCCAGCTTTGAAGTGGGAAATACAAAATTACAGCAGATGCTCAGACTGCATGTGTTGTAAAGACAGAAAACTTAAAAGTGTATAACATTGTGTGTGTTTTTTGCTTTCTTATTGCAGAGCCAGTTATGCAAGCATCTCAGATAGCAGATCTCCTGAAGAGGAAGATTACATTTCTATCAGGTATTGTAAGACCACTCATAAGACTTGATCCACTCCACCTCCTTGCCCTTTTGTGCCCTCAGTTTCCCAGTACCAAGAGAGAGTGTGTGTGTTCAACCACAGACCCATAAGGAAATGGGCGAATGAGTATAGGAAATCAATTGAGGAAGTAGTTGAGGGGAATAGTGGAAACACGATTATTATGGATTAGTCTCCTTTCAAGAGGTTGTCTGTAGTCAAAGGAGATAGAGTAAAATATGATCATCGCTCCTTGGATTCATTAGAAGCTGATTTCACATTGCAGAGCAAATTCCCAGGAAATAAAACCCCAGAAAATTTCTGTTGAATTTTAACCCATGTTCAATTTCACAGTCAATGCATTTTTCCTGGGAAAATGATCACTCAGTATGCTTAACCCCGGGGTTATCTTGCTTAACCCTACTCCCAAGCAAGGGTAGCCATTTCCCAGAGTTTGCCTGGGTTACCAATTCAAGTGTGAAAAGGGCAACCAACATTTCCCAAGAATTTTTCGGGAAATACTTGTAGCGTGAAAGGGGCTCAAGTCTCCTTGTACATGTTAATTTGTTACATGTAATGAAGCCAAACGGACAGTTCATTTGGATTTTTGTTTGCATTTAACGACCTAATAGACCCCTTGCATAAAGCGCATTGCTGCTGGTACCTTGAGGTCTTGTGCATGTTTTCACACACCAAGAGCAGCTGTCATCCTATGATCTGCCTCGTTGAGGGCGCTGTTTGAATGTGTGACGCCATATGCAAGGGGTTTCAAAGGTGTTCTCTTTTGTTCGAAGTATAAATTTTAAGGTAAACTCAACTCTTGGTTTCAATTGCATTAAAATTTGAAATAAGTTACATAAGGTGTTCTCTTGAGCTCAAAATATGAACTCTGAAAAAAAAAAAAATTCAGTGGCATTAAAAAATTGCACAAATAAAAGTTAACACTTTTCAGAAAATGCAAGGTGTAAAGACCCAATAATGAGTCTAGCTTGTTATCGTTCATTTGACAGGAGGTAAAGATAGAAGAGGCGGACCAATCATCTCCTTCCCAGCCCAGTCTTCAGAAGTCTCTTTAGAGGACATTGCCACATGTGTGTCGTATCTTGCCACGTTACCAAGGTAATAATTAACAGCGATATTACTTGAAGAGGTGGACAGTCTGCCTAGTTCGGAGCTGCCTCTCTACCTTCAGTGACTGCTTACATGAAGCATATTTTTTGCCTAAATAATGTCAAGGAGATTTTTCATACACTGTGGTCTCATCCTAGGTTTTCCCTTGATTTATGGTTCAAGAACACAACGGGACAATAACAAACAAATTTGTTGCTATCACCTGCCTTTCGAAAACAGTATGGATTTTTAAGAAGTGCACATGTTTGTACGTACATATGTACATGTTTACATACAGAAATATCTACCCTGTAGTAACCTATTTTGGGACCAACTACAATTACCATTTTCTACAGAGAGTGATTCTCTTCTTTTGTCCGTACTTAATTCTATCTGTCATTTCCCCCAACAATTCATTATGGGAAAAGACCTGAACAATAACACAGTGGCCTTGCTATTTTCTCTGGTTGAACTGGACACTAAAATGCATCCAACTGAGCTGTTCTGAAAGAATTCAAATATCTTTAGATGACCCAAAGTATATTTACATCAAACTGAAATGAATTGGTCTTTCCCACGCCACTCCTTGCTCAATAAAAGGAAAGCACACAAGATTGTGACGGACTTTCTGTAGGACAGATGCTGCAAGAAATGTGCACAGTACATGTATATAATTTACTACTATGCACTACATGTAACTTACTGCTGTTGCATCTGACATTTACAGTGGAGCTGTCCTCAGAAACTGGGTTATATTTTACGACTCTCTATTAAATGCTGGCTGTGAATTGCCTGTGTATACATGTAGTGCAGTTTTGCCTTGCTGTGTAGATGTAAAGGATATTATTGTCATATGCTAGAACTGAATGATGTAACTGTCATGTGTGCACTATGCATTCCGTGCTTTAAATTCAAGGTCCTCCTTCTCATAAAAGGCTCATAATGGGACAGCACCATCATACATTGAAGAAATCATCACACCTAAACTGCAAGCGTCCTCCAAACACATGTATTATTTCTGTGCTTGTCATCCACAGCACACTTGCAAGGCTCTCCCTGTCCCCGTACCCATACTTGTTACGGGGAACGAGCCTTCCCAGTTTGTGCCCCCAAACTTTGGAACAGTCTCCCCATTGTCATTCCTGAACACTGTCAAAAATAGATTGAAAACATACCTATTTAACTCAGCTTCATGACTGCTCTTTAATTTGATGTTTATTGAGATATTGTTTGTTTTTGTAATTAATTGTCAAGTGCTGAGAAACACTGCGGTATGAAGTGCCATATAAATGTTGATTTCAAAAGACTTTTCCAATAACATGTAAATTGCATATCGTGCATGCACGCTAACACTATTGGAACATAACCACCAAAGTTAGGGAGACAGGTACATGTAAAGGAGAGTTAATGCCCCCTGTTTAATGCATAGTTCTACCTGCAATACAATTGAGCAAAGTGAATTTCTTGAGGGAAACCAACTGCCCCTTTTAGTCCCACTCCAAAAAAACACAATTGCCCTTGCAATTTGTTTGCTTCAGCTATCCATTGCATTTCTAATCTAGACCTTAACCAACTCTGACAACAGTTTGATATTGTTCAGAAAATGTAAAGTAAACTTTAGGAAGTATCTGCCCCCAAGCGTACTACATGTACATGTATGCAGCTTGGTGCGGAGCTGACAACTCTCGCTGGTTCTGCAGAGAGTTCCCCCAAAATAGAACAATCTTTCCATGTTCTAAGGAACAATTTTGAAAATCTTCCTGATTCTGGAGAAATTGTTCCTATTATGTTGAATGTAATTCTAAATATCTTCCTGATTGTTGTAAAATGAATCTCCCTGATTGCAAGGCGAATTGTTTACAGCTCTAGACCAGTTGCGTCATCGTAAAAAATACAGTGCATAGTTTGTTTTATAATTTATAGCAAATGACATACTCCGCTTGACAACATTGTCTACATGTACACAGTGAATGTTCCCACAACCTTTTAAGCCCTACTTGTCCCTACATACCACATTCCCCTGGCACATTACCATCTGCCTGTCTGCTGGAATCATGTCAATGGAGACATGATTCTTCGGAAGGGGGTCGCAGACATACTTACAGTGGATTAAAATGATATGAGTGTTAACATACATGTAATAATGGCTGGGCATTGTCACGGCATTGCAAATTGTAAAAAAAATGCTTGGATAAGAGTATTCATGAAGTATTGACTTTTATTTATTTATTTACTTATTCAGGCTACAAGAAAAACATTACAATACATTTTACAGAAGAATTACAAAAAACAATAAGACCAAGAATTGTGAAAATTGTGGGAATTACATAAAACAAACAGCAGCCTATTTGGATTGCCCAAAAGCAAACTAAATCACTGTCTAAAAGAGCAATCCCTGCAAAAAGAAGACAAACAAACAGGATATTAAAAACACTTAAAAGGATTGTACACTCTTATAACAAAATTTATATGCACTCTTATTTAAAACATTATTCAAACATTTTACAATTTTGTATCAGTTAATTACATTCTGATTCAGACATTTATCGGCTAGAATGTACACAAACAACAAACACTGTGACTTTTTGCGTGTGGCAACAACTTTATAAATGTCCTAAATATGAATTTCATTGCCCATTTTAAGGACTTCAAAATGATCAATGATCAACATGATTAATGTGAGAGTGTAGTCACACTCAAGTTTAAACCATTCTTACTAATGCTCCACGTCGCATCTTTTCCTTTAACCTCACTCAACCCCCTGAGCATACTTGTGTGTCCTTTTTTACCGGAACAATTTGCTGCATCTATGTTTGGATAATTAAAGAAAAACAAATAGGCAACCAACGTGTCATACACAGGAAAAATATCTAAGCATCTTGGCGTTTGACCCATCATCTGTTACTCAACTATGATGGTACAGAACATGCGTTAATGGTGTTGTTTGTTTATATTGCCTACACAGCCCTGGTTCTGGCCTTTTCAAGCTGATGCAATGTATCATGAATGTTGTGTTTTCATTTATTTATTTTGTTGTTGATGTGGTGCACAACATTCTTTAACATTGTTACAACAATATTTGGAAAAATTAATGAGAAAGTAGTAATTTCACATGAATTTTTCCCAGTTTTGTAAATACAGGACTCATAATTTATATTTTTCATACATTTGCATTCCTCTTTTGAGTTAACGGACAGTCTGTTATTACACATTAAGTGAGGGATTCTCTTAAAGTTAAACTTGGTTGTTCATAAAAAGGAGCGAGCTGTTTTCCCTTGAAGCAGTGAATGATCGCTATCTGACACTCTAATGCATTGCCTCTACAAGATCAAATCTAGATACAAATTTGTGCATGACTTTTGTAAGCATGGCTATTTTTACTTTTTGAAATTACAGTGAGGAGGCGAGAGAGCATGGCTACAGTATCGTCACTGACATGCGGGCATCCACCTGGCAGTCACTCAAGGCATTCTTCAAAGTACTACAGGTACCAGACTTAAGTTGTCGCAGATAAACCAGGAATATGATCAGCAACTATTGCAGCATTTATCTGATTGCACTTAAAAAAGAAATGGAGCTTAAATTAAAACAGACTCAAAAATAGAAGAAAAGTATTATTAAAAAAAGAACAAGGTATTGTGCAAGGATAGGAAAATTATTGCAGAGTTGGTGGCTTGAAATCATTTGCAATAAGGGATTATGATGTAGGCGTTTGAAATTTTTCTTTTATGAGAAAATATAGTTAGCTGGTGCAGTTTGCTTACCAACCAAAATGACTTGTGGTGTAAATGCAAAAACAAAATGCAGTAAATGAAAATGTTTGAATGGCCTCCTGTTTCGACCTTATTAGAGTCTTTCTCAAAGGCTAACAATAGTCCTTTTATTGTCAATGGCGATTCCTAGGTTAATCTTACTTCAACCAGATGTTGTTGGTTATGTTCATCAAGACTTGTATCCATGTACCAATCAGACCAAATTAATGCTGATTTTAAAATTCCCTTTGATTTAAGGGTTTTATAAAAAGTTTTGTACAGATCAAGTATTTCTTTTATGTATATTGTCGTGTTACAAAATCACAGAACTGAGGTTGTGTAGTACTTACTCCAAGGGAGGTGACTCTCACACAAGAGCTACATTACCCGTAGGACAAATAAACATTCTGCATTGGAGAGGTTATGGCTTGTCAGTTGAACTGTAGTTGCACCTCAGTTAGAATTTTAATGCTACATAATCTGGGGTCTGATATGACAGAATGTTTACCAGGCCTGATACTTCATGGTGGCAACTTGCCTCCATTGCTCCCTGGTCATTGCCTTGGTGCCCCTTTGAGTGTTCCAATAGAAATCTCCAATTTCCTCATAGAGGTGCCCTTAACCAAGGAGATATCACCTTTGTGGCCCCTGCCTTTCAAAAAGGAAGCCTCAGGCCTGATGTTCTTTTATATTTTAAAGAGATTATATTTAAAAAAAATACAGGATTGTATTCCAGATTGATTTATGGACCATTTCCTTTCACTTTATTCTTTAATTTATTACAGCTAATATGTGTATACATTTTATCACTTATTTTGTTACAAATTTACTTGGAACTGTATGTTTACATGTAGTGTACTTCCAGTGCTATCAGGTCCTAAGGGTTAGACATTAAAACAAAAACTACAATTCAACCAAAACTTATTCTACAAAAATTCTGTAAAATTTATTTATCCATCTAAAATTTATTTATCCATCTATAAATTTGTGGAAGATTTTGCACATGTAATGGATGTACACCAGCTGGTTTGCTATGCCAGCATTACATTTGATTTGTTAAACTGAGTTTCTTAATGTAAATTTGTTGTGAGTATAACCAATGTCAGTGTGTCATTTGTTCAGTAGGATGTTTTTGTTTTCTCCCCCTCAATAGGAAGCAATACCAAGTGGCATACACTCTGTGTATGTCATCAAGCCAGATGCGTTTTGGGAAAGTAAGAGAGCCAGTCTCAGCTTGAAGAAGGACAAACCTCAGTATGGATTTGAGGTGAGCAGACATCCTTATACCGACTCCATCTTAAAATTAAAAATATATCATGCTTTTATTACTTATTCAGCCATTGATTGCACAACAAAAATGAAGCATAACTATGGGTGACTGGTGCGTAAAGCGCTGTCCTCTCAAAACTTTGCCTCTGATTTGATTCCCGGCTAGGGCCGTATAAGTAGAGTTGTGCATTGGTTCTCTATGGTCTTCTCCTTTCCAATGGTTTTCCTCCCATCGGAAAAATCAAACACTTTCGTTCTCTGGCTATGCTCCATGGTCTGAATGGGCTGATGTGGCTTGCAGTCAAAAGCGCCTTTACAAGCCTTTGGCTTGACCACCTTGTAGCCATCCCCACCTTACATTTAGTTTCTGAGGTGGAAGTGAGCAATATTAGCCTCCCAAATTGTGACCACCAGATAGGCCGGGGGCAACAAAAGCAAATCAATCCTTGTTGCCTCACAACATGTAAGAAGTTTTTGACTTTCAGAACATTGAAGTTAGCTAGCAATTTCAAGGATATCTGGTGCAATGCGATGCTTCGTTTGAGTTACTGTCTTATTGTTCAGAGTTTTGTAAGGCAACCTTCAGATTAGCAATTCTTGAGCCTTGTGTCATGCATATTTCATTGGAAGTTGAGTATTTGTATGGTTATTAGCTGGCTCATGCATTACATGTAAGTGTATAACTTTGAAAGACTGTCTTCAGAAAGTGGAACTGGCGCTGCTCCAGACATTATTTACATTTAAGTACATGGCTCGAATTTCAAAAAACATAATGCAGTAGACATTGGGATTTTAAGCTTGGAACTTTAGCAATGGACCAGTGCATGTAAGCTCAGAAAAATCTTGCTTAGCTGAAATAGTTAACCTGCAAAAGTTACATGAAGTTTACATTGTTTAAAACCCTTAAGTGTTTGCATTCAAAACTCATTTCATAATTTCATGTTTTGAACGAATTGGGTTAGTGTGGAATGTCTTCATTTAAATAACCTAGAATAACTTGCATTAATTGGTATTGGTTGAGCTTTGGATTTCAGAATAATTTATTATGCTTTCATTTCACTACCCCCTATCTTTGAATATTTCTCGTGATGCCTATCAAATTTGGAGAAAAAAGTGAAAAGAGATCTTATGTGTTTTCTGTTTTTATTATTGCGCGCGATAAAAACTATTGTTTTACTCATTTCTCAGAAACGATAGCATTTTAGGCAGAAATATTTTAATGAACCCTTTATACCATTACTTACTCTAAATCATGTAAATTATGTGTGAATCTGTGAACATTTATGTTTTTTGATCTTACCAATAGTGTACAGGGCCTTTAAGTGATTTCTTTTAAAATTATTTAATTTATGAATTTGTGTGGTTCTCTTTTTTTTCAGACCCTAATGCTGTCCAATCTCTCCAAACTAACAAAGTTTATTGACCCCGGTGACCTGACTGAGGATTTTGGTGGAACCCTGCCCTACAATCACAACGAGTGGGTTCAGAACAGACAAGTAAGTGCACCAATTTGATAATGGTACTTCAAAACTCTTTGACAAAATAGTGACAGCAACTTTGGACCAATAACTGTCCTTCTTTCAAACCAACTTTGAGATGCTAATTTGGCGCCCCCCGTTAATAGTTAGCTGTCTTCTACATTCTCTACAGGACTTTGAGAAGTTTATCAAGGATGCTGAGGTGATACAGAAACGGTTCGACCAGGCTAATGAGGAGATACTTTATCGGAGACAGGATGAACATCTTTCACCCGAGGACCTTATTAGGAGACATAGGAGGCTGAGGGAGGTTGTCATCAATCAGCCAAGTGGTGTCTTACAGCTTGGTAAGACTACACTAATATTTAAGATTCTTAGCATTGATATAAGTAATATGTTGAACTGTGCAGAAAGTTGTCCTTATTTTAATTCAGGTGTTGTAAAATATGTTAAAGTCCAGTAAAAATGTTGAGCTATTTAAGCCTCCTGTGGTCTTGTGGATATAAGTGCCAAATCGGGCCCTCGCTGGTTGAAATGCAAGCCCTGAAGGGCAGTGGAGGTAGTTGCCTCTCTGCTCCTGGGGTGTAATTTGGCCACCCTGACCAAACACAAATTTATTACTAAAATAATAGTTTGTGACATAAGTACCTGGAAAATAAATGTTCTTAAAATGTGCAGCCTTCATTTAATATTGTCAAGTAATGGAATTTTGTCTTTGTAATTTTATCATCATTGTTGGATTTGAAAAAAGAATTTTGTTTATGTCTATTTGAAAAAGAGAAAAGTACAATGCCTTCACCTGAAGGTTGTAGGATGTAAATGTCATTGAATATTGTTGTTTGTGTGATGGTCTTGTTGTGATGTTAAAACACATTTGCATGTCAGGCTGACTTACACCTGATGAAAATATTCGTTTAAAATCTGAACTTGACCTCACAAATACTTCAGACTGAGAAGTGTGTAAAGAGTACTAGTCCGGCTGCTAAGACCCATTTACTATGTGCACTTTGTGGTAAAAGCATGAAACTTCCTACTTTTGTTAATATACCCTAAATATAATTTTTAGACCTGGACCCTCTCTGCTCCTGGTTTTTTGGGGGCAACCCTGATCAAACACAAATTTATGTGACATAAGTACCTGGAAAATAAATGTTCTAATAATATGTAGCCTTCACTTAATATTGTCAAGTAATGGAACTTAGTCTTTGTAATTTTGTCAAGATTGTTGGATTTTCAAAAGAATTTTGTTGACATTTTCGTGAGTTTATGGAATCCGCCTAACCGAGGGAACAACTTACAGTTTGGTCAGAGCAGTTGCGTCACAAAGGTTGAACTGAAAATTTGAAAATGCTAAACCAATAATCAAAGCTAAAACACATTTCTGGTAGAGGGTCGCCAAAATGAACCCCTGGTTTTTCACCACAGGGCTCCTTGGAATATCCCTGTAATACTTCTCAAAGTTATAGGAAGACAACAAATTGTGTAACATGAACTGGAATACTTATATTTATTCTGCTCGTCAACTCTTACTCGTTTCCTTACATGAGCGCCATCACAACCGACTTTCTGCTCCCAAACTCCACAGGGCGCTATATCATTTAACAATGCAAAGAGCAAGATCCCTTGGTTATCACAATCTCAAGATAAGTTCTGCTCTTTACCAAGAACAACCTCCATCGCCTTTAAAGTTGTGGCTTGTTTTTAAATATTTTCTGGCTGTGTTGAGTTTCATAAAGAGGTTACTTTCAATTTATCAATCCACAGGACATGCTTTACTGAGACGGCTAAAGGAAGATGCTGATTCGGGGTTCAGGAGGGATGTCAAGGACCAGAGCGGTCTGACTGAGGATCAGGTCAGGCTCCAGGGACAAGTGGAACAGATCCTGGAGGACCTACAAGACAAGCAGAGTAAACTCAAAATATATCTGACAGATAGGGACAGGGAGCTTGGGGTCAACATGGACCTTAGCGACCTAGAAGGTGGGATCAAAAAGGTATGTGTCAGGAAGAAAAATACCACCCACTATATCAGACAAATTGCAGCGAATTATAACTATAGTTTTTGTTCTGCTGTCTTTTTCTGAATCTGTCCTTATTGCTGTCTTTTCCTTTCAAAAATAACCTTTATGAAGTTTAGACTATTGTGTTGATTTAAAAAGAACAAAACGTTAATTGGTGGTCTTGTTGTGATGTAAAAATATACTTGCTTGTCAGGCTAACAAACCTGATTATGAAGCGCTATACTGAAAATGCTGAACTTGACCCTCGTAAATGGTTTTGTGGTTTTCCTGAAACAAAAGACGGTAGAAGTTTATGTAATGCCTTGAAGTTGGCAGATGTGAGGAAAGAAATTTGTATTTTTCGATGGCAATCCAAAGAATGAAAATTTTTTCCTGTAAATTGTTTCTGTGTTGGTAACCCAAAGCATCTGTACTGTTATGTCAGTCTATTGTTACCAGTAAGTCACGAGTGGTAACATGTAAGTGTGCCATTGACAAGGTTTTAATTGGTAAAATGACTGTTGACTCACAATCCAAAAGAGTTTCCCCGTCTAGAAATTAAGGTTTGTGATGTTACCATGTCTTACTTCTTAATGAGTTGTGGTAGTTTAGAAAAGATATGATGGTGTAGCAGCTTGGCGCTTTGATCATCTTCTGAGGGCCGTCAGTATTTTCTGATCGTCTTCGGGAGAATCTTCAGGAAAAGTTCCTCTCATGAAGATGATCAACACAAACTAATTGACATGTTTCGTTTTTACACCTCTGGTTCTTATAAGAATCACCACGACTCTTTACAGAACGTATAACATGGTGTTACTGCAAATGTTGGTTTGAAGATTGTTTTCCCATCATGCAAAGTTTTAAATTGTCCTTAAGAATGTCCTTCAGAATAAAATTACTAAAATTAAACAAAGCAAAGATAATTCAAAAATAACTGATTGTGGTTTGACTTGGACAGGTTGTAGATTGGATCGTCGGACCGGGAGAGAAACTTCTTGCGTCCCAGGTCAAAATCGGAAACTCTCTCAGCGAGGCCGATCAGCTCAGGAGAGAACATGAAAAACTTGAACTGAAATGCACTGTAAGTATTGTCCTTGTTAAGGCCATTTTACTATTCTGCCATTCAAAGCAATGTTACCCAAAGTGAGGCTTGAAGGGACAGTTCATGTAGTCTGGTTAGTTTTGATAATATGTAGAATATCAATACATAATCAAGGGGGAGAAGGGTATCTCCCAGACACGATCATTGTATGTGTTGTTCATGCCGTTCATGTAGGAAATGTATGGAACTTAAAAAAACAATAGTTTTCTCGTTTCATATCCATAGCTTTTTGTTGAAGAAATATAGACGTGCTGTTTTAAGATGTCTATTTCCTGTTTTATGTCTATTTGAAAAAGAGAAAAGTACAATGCCTTCACGTTTTCTTTTATTCAAAAAGGAAAAAAGAAATTCCTGAAGGTTGTAGGGTTTAAATATTATTGAATATTATTGTGTGATGGTCTTGTCGTGATGTTAAAACTTATTTGCATGTCAGGCTGACTTACTTGATGAAAAATTTCGTTTAAAATCTGAACTTGACCTCACAAATATTCCAGACTGAGAAATTAGTAAGGACTGTACTCATCTCATTTGTGTGCACACATCTTTAGACTTATCCTAGTATGTCTTGGCTCTCTCGATAATTTAAATTAATTAACCCCAACCCTTCCCAACCCATCAAAATCAAATTGTATGCTTGTTTGATTCTGTTCGACTGTGGACTGCACAAGTAAACTGATACCTACCACTACAATCAAAGTCCAACAGTTTGGGTTTTGGATTTGATTTGAGATAGGAATGATCCAAGTAAATCACCTGGTTCAGTAAGGGGTTAAGGGAACGTCTCAAAATCTGAATAGTAGGAAAGTTTTAATAAGATTGAATAATGCACATGGACCCTTCTGTTGGCTCACCAAAATAAACTATTTGAATGTTCAAAGTACTTGAGCGCATATTCACTTGTGTAGGAGTGCACCCTTACTTTGACACAATGATGCAGTCTAGTGGAACATTCTGGCGATCCAATGGATTGTGGGCGTGTGCCCCTGGGCATGTTCTTGTGCGCCTCTTGTGCGCCTAGAATGTGCCTGACTTTGGAGGTGCTCCATAATGCATCTGCAAGGCACTTACTCAATAAAAAGTCAAACCTCATATGTTCTTAGTATGAACATTGCTTTAACCTGTGGAGGAAACAAAATCCTGCACTTCAACAATCTGATATGTGCAAGACTTGCTCAGTCTGTTTCTACCAGAGCTGATGACAGACATCTTCTGCAAATGAGGTGCCTGTGATAGTTTTCAGAGCTCATTATTGTACATAAATTAAAACAAAGTGTGGTCAAAGGTAGTCATTTGATAGAAACCACAGCACCTTGGACACATTTATGCTACATCAGTAGCAGTATACTACATACATCCTCATTTAAGCTATCAACCATGAGCTATGTTCAAAATAAATGTGAATTTTTTTTGGCAATATTGTATTGCAATTTTCCTTTAATGGCTTCCTGCATCAACCCTAGCAGAGTCTTTCGCAAAGGCCCTGAGAAAGACTCTGCTAAGGTTGAAATGTCGGGCCATTAACAATTTGTTGCATACACAAAGTGTTCACAGGTCTTGAGAGGAAATTACAAAATCTTGTATTTTATCAATAAAATGTTCCATACACAACATAATATTTTTAAAAATAAAACTGTCCATGCACAACATAGTACCTTGCCTGCAAGGAACTGCTCAAAGGGTACTCTTAAAAATGTGAAAGTGGCATTATCTAGTCAGAATGTGATATGTTGATCTCATTATAGGATACCTACGGTAACTTTGCGGAGCTGAGACACATCGCTGATAGTATGATTAAGCAGGGACATCCTAGAGCTGATGACATCAGCGCACAGAAGGATTACATGGACACGGTGTGCCGAAGTTTTGCCTCCAGGCTAGAGAGACGACGAAACCTACTCATATGCTCCGTCAGATTCCACAGACTAGCCGAACAGGTAGGCTCAAGTCTCTCCTAATCCAGAGCCCAATTTCATTAAGATGTTTTAAAGCAGACAATGGCGTTTAACATCTGTATGCTAAGCAAAAATAAGCAGGATACCAGTAACAAATGGTACGTGTGACATTGTATTTTGGCTGGTAAGCATAATTTTGATGTGCTTGGCTACTTTTTGTGCAGCTCTATGAAATTGGGCCCAGGTCATCTTTGGGGCGTGACCAAAACTACCTTCTCTAAATGTACTGCAGTGATTCCTACCTTTTCCTAAGAGCTCATACAGTAATGGATGCAGCGTTATTTTTATTTGCTTTATGTTATTTTACCCAAACATTTAATGGTGGTCTTGTTGTGATGTTGAAATATATTTGCTTGTCAGGCTAACAACCTGATTATGAAGCACCATACTGAAAATGCTGAACTTGACCCTCGTAAATGGTTTTGTGGTTTTCCTAAAAATGAAAGTGGAGAAATTTACTTAATACTTTGAAACTGACAGAAGCGATGACAAAAATTGTCTCAATACCAATGATATTTTCCTTGGTTGTTCCTGAGAATATATAAGTCTTACACTTTTTGCGTAGATAGGTATTCCATAAAAACTAATTGTCATTTTGGGTGTGACTAAAAAAAAATCAATTTCTGGTTCAAAGACGTTTTCCTGAAAGTACTCCAGTGCTCTTAATTTTTTTAACATTTGCTCATACAGTTAATAATGCATTTTTAAATGGGTACTTATTGGAAGTGTTCTATTTTGTAAGACAACAAGACGGTAATAAATTAATCTATTTGAAGGAGTTTGCGAGTAAAATTGTTTGAAACTTTCTGTTTGAGGTGGGTTTTTGTTTAACAATTAGAGATGATTTTGAAATTGTACACTTTGAGCTTTATTTTGTTAATTTGGGGGGGAATGATTACTGATTGATAAGAGGTCTTAGACATCGTCTAGAAAGTATTTATTTCTCATTTTTCATTTCTTTCACAGTGTTTTGCCAAGATGGACATTCTTTTAGAGTTATGTGTAACTGAAATCACCGTTGAAACAGTAGAAAGTGTTGAGCAAGCTCTGAGAGAGTTGACCGAGCAGTCTGAGGCAGTTGGTAAGTCAATGGAAACCAGTTTGACATTCAAGTAGAACAGGGCCCAAATTCATGAAGCTGTTAAACAAAGAATACTGCTTAGCGTATTTCTTTGCTGAGCATAAAATGAGCGGGGCACCAGTTACAACAATGTAAACTTTATGGAACTTTGGCTGGTAACCAGTTTTTGTGCTGACAGGCTTAATGAAATTTGCCCACACTTGTGTGAAAACACTACTTCTTGCTTCTGAATGTGATAGATCTTGAAGTTCAAAGTATTTTCCTCTAGACAGCAGGTCTGGTAGTTTAGAAAGTTCACAGGAACCAGAAATATTGTGTTAAGAATGTTTTTTTCATGCCATGGTCTTGTTATGATGTTTTATATATATTTGCATGTCAGGCTGACTACCTGATGACATACTCATTGAAAATCTGAACTTGACCATATGTTTTAACACCTTCTGATATGTATACCAGAATTAAGTTTGTAATCAATCTTGTGTCATGAAAAAGAAAAAACAAACAAACACAGGAAGCATGTTTACATTTCACAACTCATTTGGTTAGAAAAACACATGATTTTGAGGATTTATTTGTACAAATTTAGAGTGCTCTTAATTTCCATATTAAACAGAAAAAGTAGCTTAACTGTGCATATGATATGTGACAGATCTTTCTTTGGTTAGTTTATGGTAAATTTCTTGAAAACTATTGGACTTGTTTGCTGCACATCCCAGAAGCACTCTCCTTAAGCTCAGACTCATTTTTATTTTTTAAAATCTCAGCCTACGCAGCTGAAGATGGTAGAGAAGAAGGCCACTCCCTCCTAGACATGCTGTCCCTCCCCGTCAAGAACGCCTTCGGTAAAGACATCACCCCCGACTACTCCATCCAGAAGGGACACGTAGAGCAGCTCCTGGCAGAACTGGGGGACCGTAAGGCTAGATGTGATGAGATGTCCGATATGAGGAAACTCAAACTGCAGCAGGTCCTACAACTTAGAACCTGTGAGAGAGATGCAGACCAGGTGAGGATGGAGGGGTTGTATGAATATGTATTAAGTGTATTTAGCATTTTTGAATATGCATTGTTATGTTTGCATATGAATGGTATTTTTAAGCATGAAAGCAAATTATGCAGTCTTGATTTTTGTTTTGATTTTTCACTGTGTGCATCAAAGTTGATATTCATGTAAATGTGCTTTCGATTTGGAGAAAAGTACAATATAGATTAAGAAGAGAGTTCACACTCCGGGAGAAATACAGAATTAAAACAATCTGTAACTTAATGTTGAACTCCGGACAACCTAAAATAAAACCTTAAGGCTTACCTTGAGTTACACCGCCTGTTTAATTTCGCATTCCTCCCTTATAAAATCAGTAAGCTTTACTTTGGTAAAAATGGTTCCAGGACCTTCACTTGTGACTGCTCCCTTGGCCTTCCTGTGTTTGTACCATATCAATATTGCTCTTTTCAGGGATGAGATGCTTCTGCTTTTTGGCGGAATTCTGACTTTCTGATTTTGAAAAACAAGCTTTTTTAATTCCGACTTTGGCAAATTGACTTTTGAACCTTTCACTTCCCAACATTTCAAAATGAAGTTTTGAAGATTTTGAAATGAGATACACATTTTTTGATTAGTTTTTTGCTTTGTGTCACGTCTTTCATGGTGTAAAATGCCTTGCGTCTCTCTGTCTCTCTGCACGTGGCACGGCCACGTGCACGGCCGGCCGTCGGTAGCTTGGCTAGGCCACAATTCAATACACGTTCACGAGCCAAGTAAATCATAGCTGCACTGTGTGGTGCAGGCCTATGGATTCTAGACTGTACACAGCCTTGGATTAAGGCTATTTAAACATCGACTACTTTTGTCGAAAGAGGGCCGTGCGTGCGATCGATGCGGGGCAAAGTTTATTAGGTTTTCCCAATGTGTGTTGTCGAACACCGATCGTTGAATCACGAAGATGTCAGTGGAAAAGAAGCTCTACAGAACCTAAATCACGAATCTGTGGGCATTTTTGTTGACGAAATTACCATCATTTAGGGCAGAATTTAGGCATTAAGATTTTCAAAACACGTAATTTTTGCGAACTTCGCTTCCGTGTTTTAGTTATTTTTTTTCTGTTGCTGTGTTAAAAATAGTGTGCATGCATAATGGCTAGTGCAAAAACTTGTCCGGTTGGCGAGTGATGTTCAAATTTCTGACTTTTTAATTTTGTCATAATCTCATCCCTGTCTCTTCAAGTATGGATATTTTGTATGTATTTTGAAGGAATACTTGCTTTGAAACATAAGCCCATCTTTTTTTTTTACAATGAGGGAGGGCAAGTTTTAATTGTTGATGGGTTTTGGTGATTTTGACAGGCTATAGCTTGGCTCCAGGAGTTACTGCAGGTAATGCTATCACAGCATGTAGATATCGGGCGAACAGCAGCGGAGGCTGAAAATCTACGCAAGGATCACAACAAGTTTGAAGACACTGCAAGGGTGAGTACCTTTTAGTTTCATAGGGCAAGATTGGAAAACTTCATATCATTAAATATAAAGGGGAATGAGCGGCACAAATTCCATTGTTTTAATTTTGAGAACTGATTTCAGGATTTTCCTTCAATCTCCTCGAGCCTTCAAGTTTAGTTTGAAAGAAGTTGAGCAGTCATCAAATGGAGAGAGAAATGGTCCTTATTGTGTCCAAACCTGTAGTTGTGCTATTCTGGTGATAGACTTCCTGAGTTGTAGCATCTGGAAGGTTTGGGGTCTAGATTATTGGGGAACCAAGACCAGCAAGCCATTTTCAGGAATTTCAAATAAGGGAAATCTCAGTCATGGCCTTTTTTTTCTTTTCTTTTTCTTTACAATGATTCTCTGGGATTTAAAACTTGTGTTGTACAAAATAGTTCCATGCCTATCATTGAAACAAACGCCATACATCTAGACATCTTGTTCAAAAGGTAATTTGTGATGGTCTTGTTATGATGTTATAAGATATTTGCATGTCAGGCTGATTTACCTGATGATATTCATCGTTAATAATCTGAACTAGACCTCACAAAGTCACATTCTCACTCCTAAATTAGGAGACCGACCACTGTAAGAGCACCCTTGTAAAAACCTTGAGAATACCCAAGCAGTTATTATCAAATTCACCACCTCTTGTAAAACACAAGGAGATCAATGTTTTACCTGCCAGTGCAATTATGTTTATTTTTTTTTCACTCTGGTTGATAGGGTACATACAACTATGGTAAAGAGTTACTGAGTGCAGCCCTTGTGCTTAGACGATCCCTCCGCTATGACCCAGAACCCAACCACGAAAAGGCGCAAATACTGGAGCGAGCGTGGAGACGATTCTCACAGGGACTTGGAGAGAGGGCGTCCAGGCTTTCTGTGTCCCATATGTTCCAGAGAAATGCTGAGAAGGTATGATGAAATTCAATTGGAGACTTTATTCACCAATTTACCATGCAAACATGTGCGACAGTGTTCTGGCAGTGGCTGCTAAATAAGCCGCAGCACTCTGTTAACACTTTTTACAAAGTGTTGAATAACTGTGTCTCATAAACTTCAAAAACCTGTCTGGAAATAAATTATTGTAAACGCTTTGAGACGCCCATAGATAAAGCGCTATATAAAAACTAGTTATTGTTATTATATTTTTTTATATGTAGAGTAGGCAAAATGATGTGAACAAACATCAATAAGTTTAACCTTACAACTTCTGAAGCATTTGCAATAATATATCCTTCAAACTATGGAATATGGATTTTTAAAAGTTAAATATGCAATGCATGATAATTTTGATGGATTGTTTTTCTGACATGGGAGTGAATAAATTCCATTGTAAGGCAGTAGGCAGTGTCCGAATGATGGCTTTGCTAATGGCTTTGGCTGGATTGCTAAAAGGTCTCAACGTCTCTCAGGACAAAATTGCTTCATTCAGACACAACCTTTTGAATTTGTTTTTTTAAATAGCAGCAGTCAACTTCATGGTTTCAGTTGCTTAGCACAAGTAATAAATAGGTGTCGACCTAGAGTTGCAAGATGTTTCTGACCTTGGACTCCTTATTCCAGGGTAATTAAAGAAAGTGGGGTGGATTTCTTCCCTCATTTTAGTAGACCAAAAGAAGTTATTTTATAATTATCTAATTTACTTTATTCCGACAGCTGATTGACCTAATGGACCGAGTGTGCCTTGAGCTTGCCCCCCAGATCACCTCCTCTGACCCCCTCACTAGCCAACGACTCCTAAATGCCTACACTCCACGACGAGACTCGCTGCTTAGAGACTATGCTGATACCATGGCGATGGGTAGAGCTCTGCTAGATCGAATGGTACTACCGGTCCTCTCACCAGACAGGTAAATGGCCTTACCAAAAATAAAAGTGTTTTCTTGTCAGGAGCTAGCAAAAAATTTCTTAAAACTGGCCTTGCCCTGACATAATAAGGGTTCCTTACCAAGATCAACACTTGCTGTGTTATCTCATCAAGTGACAATTCTAGAAAGAATGGTTTTGCCATGAACATCAGTTGTACCTCAAAGGTAGTTGAGACCTCTGTTTTAACCCTTTTTTATGTTACTAATGAAGCTTCTGTTATACATTAAAATGTTTCTCAAATGAGATAGTTTTTTAATTTCTGTCTCAGAACTGTCAAGTCTCCACGGGCAACTGTTCCAGATGAGCTCCAACCCCAAGTGACCAACATCAGCCAGAGACTTTCAGAACTAGAGGCCAAAAAACGAGAGATGGATAAGATCTGGGGTCACCCGGTCAGTTCTAGTTCTCCAGGGTGGCAGCGTTCCAGTTCACAGCGCTCTATCCCAGACTGGCAGGATGTTGCCCAGAGGAGGGATGTTCTTGAGTCTGTTTCTGTGACTCGAAGAGAGGGGAGTCAAATGTCACCACCAACTCGAATGACCCATGGGAGAACAGATCCAAGACAAGTGACTTCTCCGGACAGAAGGACCCCGCACGGTAGCGGACGGGTTGGTCCAAGCCACCAGAGGGGTCCAAGTTATGACAGATTTAACCAAGAACCGGAGAGGATGGACACTTCACCAAGTAGAACACCTGTACATCCAGGTCCTCTTGATGAGCAAGGGCGAAGGCTAGCCTCTCCTCATAGTCAAATGTCTTCCCCTCATGATCGTATGTCTTCCGCAAATGATCGTATGTCTTCCCCTCATGATCGCATGTCTTCGCCTGGTGTTAGGCAGCCTCCCGTACGCAGATCAACCGGACGACCTGGTTCAGTGGACGAACCAATCAGAGCAGTGGCTGTAGCCCCAGTTCAGTCTGCCCCACCTCTGGCGAGAACAGCCCCACCTAATGGCAGGATGGCCCCTCCTCCAAATGAGAGAGTAAACGGTCAACCACCAGTGTCATACACATCACCAAGAGGTGGAAAGCCTGAAGATGAAGCATTGAAAAAGCTGGAGGAGTTTGAGGCAATGGTTTATGAGGTGAGTTCTTCTTGTTTATTTCTCATAACGAAGAGAACAAGATGCCATTCCGTTGCGTTAGTCCACATAAATATTCAGACAGGCTTTTGTAATAATGGCTTTATCCTTGATGGCGGTTCAAGGGTAGACTTGTGGACAGGTAGTTCTTTCCTTATAAGTTACACATGCCTTGCGCTATAGTACTTGTACTTGTCCTCACAAACGTTTTCAACTACTGTGTGGGTTAACTTTGATTGGTGATCGACTCTATTTTCTGAATTGATGACTCCATATTCTGTACAAAGTGTATTGTTTATATTCATGTAGGCCTATAGTTTGAGTATTTACAAACTTGACAAAATTGACCGATAAGATGCTTCCGTACGAAATCGGCTGATGAGCCCATGTGCAAGTCGTTAAATGTGGGCGTAGGTCGTGAGAGCAGTAGTGTCATGCGGAGCAGCAGTCTCGCAAGAGTATAGATTTGTGAGAGCCGTTACGCTATTGCCACGACAAACATTTAACAAGTTTAAGAAAATAGCTGTCCATGCAGACGATTCTCTTTAAAAAGGAGGCACTTTATGTGGTTAGAACCCTTTTACTGTACAGTGCTTGTGTAAGGGATCATGAAACTGGGAATAAAGCTCTGAAGAGATGGAGGTTACACATGTAGGTGAAACTAATGAACAATCTATCTAATGTACATGTAAGTCCGTGTCTGAAATGATGCCTTCAGCAGTGGCTATGACCAGAATGCCAGTAATCCTATTCTTCAATGTTGTCATTGCAGCCAGGACGTGGCATAACACTGTGTGTGGTGTTTGATTTGAAAGGAATGATACCTAATTTTAATGACATCCCAACGAATAGATCCCTGTATTACCCCAAAGCCTTTTCCAAGATCAGATGTTGGTATGTTTGAGATTTTCACTTGGTGCTGTTTGCAACTTATCTTGGTTATGTACATGAACTAAAAATGTGATTAAGGTACCTTTCTTTTACAGACTGGAACATGTTTTAAAACTAATTTTCTTATTCAATCCACATTTTTCTGTTATTTCTGCTCATCAGGCATACTTAGACCATTCCTTAAACTTTCTCAACTCCCAAGCTGCTGATACTTAGCGCTTAGGGGTTAATCCAACACAGTATTGTCGCAGATTTTAGGTTCCCATTTATACACCTGGGTTAAGAAAAGCAATTGTGGTTAAGTGCCTCATTCAATGAGAGAAGTGTCATGACAGGGAATCGAACCCACACTCTGATGATTCAGTCATCAGAACTCGAGTCCGATGCACTAAATCGCTCAGCAAGGATTTAAGAACAGAGTTAACCTAATGTCCACTCATCATTCTCAGCAATGAAAAGCCTGAGGAATTGTGTTATGCACACACTCAAATGTTTGTACAGGATTTTAACTTCCACACATTGTGCATATAACATGCTCTTTATAATGGGACAAAAGGATTTAAACAAAAGAAGACAGTTCAAATCAACTGTGTGTATAGACTGAAAGGCTTGTCATGGAGTGACTTAGTTTGACTATCTAGCTTAGGCAACAACTGGTACATCGTGTTTGCCAACTTCATGTGATGAAAATTTACAATATACAAGACTAAACACAAAAATGACATTTTAAAGGATAATCAATGAAGTTTGTGGTCTTTTTTCTCGGTAATGTCTTGGGGATACTCCACAAGATTAGTAAACTTGGGTACACTTAATATTTTTGTAAACTTATCATAATTTTAATTAATTATTTTTTTTTACGATTAAATAAAAAAGAAAATGTCACACCCTTTGCTGAAAACCTGGAGGCTTTGAAGTTCTAACTCAAATTATAGAACATAAAATTGGCATAATGAACACATTATAATAAAGACATTTTGCACAGAAAACAAACTTGTAAACAGTTAAGTTGAACCTTTTGTTTCATGTTTAATTCGTCTTCATGCCTGTGCTCTTGTGTTACCTTTACAATAAGATGGTGCATGGAATAATTATCTAATCTTTGGTAATCTGAGCTTTCACATGGAGTCACATGTAGTTCAACACATATTTTGAAGTTTGTTTTAGGAAATTTCCAGAGTTTATTTGTCTGGCACAAATTTCGATGTCTTACATTAAAAATGGGTTGAAGCAAAGTACATGCACAATATATCAGGCCTCGAATTACACGGTGGCCATGACGGCCAGTGCTGTCGATGCCCTTGTAACTGGCAGTGGTGCCACTTGAAAAAATGTCTTTGCCCCTTTCCCCTGTTGGCTGTCGTGCCCTTTTTCCCAGTTGGCCGTCGTGCCCTTTTAATGAAAGTTAAATATTTACTTGTTTTAGTTTTCAGCCAACAATGTATCTTGTTTAATGTATATCCAGCACAATCCGCTCAACTTGCAACTTATTTAGCTGCTTCTAATCTAGCAAGAGGTTTTCAACTGAGCTCATTGATATGACATTCTTTTTTCCCTGAATCAAGAATTATTGTCTTGGACACTCATTCATTAAAAGAGGCATGTTTAATGAATCAACAAAGTAGTTCGCCGTTGGTTGTATTTTGTTTAATAACTTTCATAACTTAGTGGCCTTCATGCCTTTTTTATTTTCACATTTTGGCCTTGGTGCCCTTTTTACTGGCCTTGGTGCTTACCAAAATTTTGAACACTCCAAAGCCAAAGTGACCTTGCCCTAAAAAGTTGTAATTCCAGGTCTGATATATATCAGGAAGTCAATGAAAATCTTGTGTTTGTGAATTCTCCTTAATACTGCGAAAACCCCCAAAACAAACATCTTTCTCTTTGAGATGTTGCAGTGCACAAGCTTTTAAAATGCTGATTTTCATCAACTGGTCCCTTGTAGTTCTAAATGCTGACCTTAATCCCAGGACAGCTTATTACTGAAACATTCTTGTTGAAACATGAGTGTGTAGCTCCATTCATGCCTGTCCACTCTCCATCCATCCCCATTGAAGTCAGAGTCAAACTGCAAACACAACCTACAAACTTATATTTAATTGGCAAACTTGTGGACTTAGTAAGTACATATGTACATGAGGTTCTTTCACTGTGATATCAAAGCCTTCTTGTGTGGAATTACATTTACATGTAGGCCTACAAGTATGTAGCTGGACTAGGGGAAAGTCTACAATGTGAATTGTGTACAATATTTAGACAATATTGTACACACATTATAATGTACACATTATAATGTACACATAAAGCAAAACACCGTATGAATCTGTACCTGAGTCTGTGTGTACATGCATGGTACATGTACATATGACTTCTTAAGCTTGGGCTGAAACAATCTGTCATACATCACTTTCATATCATTGCTGCACTAAACTGTGATGATCATCACCACCACAACATCAAGTCCTCCTACTGTACCCTCACCACCAGCCAATCACATACACCACAGCACCAGTCTAGCTATATATGGTGTGGCCTCCCTGCTAGGCAGCTGGTTGACTGGCGTGTGCCACTGCTTAGTATCTCAGCAAGGTACCGAGGCGACTGAACGTAACTACAGTGTGTGCATCCAAGTCCGAACCCAGTGGGCAGTACCGTCAGAACTCGGGCCCCTTCTATTAACGTCCCCCTGCGTCCTAATTCCGTCAGTTGTAGGAATGGAGTCATAATGATGTAATAGTGTGTGGTGCCGATTGTGCAGTGTGTTGTGGAGACTGGTTTTGTTTTTTTTACGGATGAGGGAAATTACACATTAACATGGCAACGAAGTTACCTGTGACCGCTGTCAGCACTGTTGCCGTACAATCCGGTAATAACCGTATTGTTCTGGCAGTGCTCAGAGTAAGTTTTACACTAAACAGAATCGATTGTGTCTTTTGAAAATGTGCTTTTGGAGCTGGCATTGTGTCTTAAATATGTATCGTTTTAAATTTTAAATATTGGCAACTTTAAATGGATTGTACATGTACATGTGCCTGTTGAGATGTCTTATAATTATTGTATACATTAGGTGACCTTTACATGTGATAAGTGATATACCTGTGAAGTGTATACATTACTTCCAAGGTCATGACACTCTTTCTCCTACCTCCATGATAATATCAAGAAGTCATCATAGTCAGATGGAAATTCTGATGGTTCAAGCAGTTTTCTTGTTGTGTAAACTTAGTTCTAACGGATCCTTAGACATTTTATTTTGTTGATCTTTATCATTTCTCAGCTGAAACAATATCCCGGGTTGAGGGTTCTGGGATTGAATGGTACAATTGGAAAACTATTTCAAACATTCAACTTCACAGCTAATTTATTCCTTCAAAAATCACTAGTTGATAATTTAGTTGAAACAGGAAGTAGAACGCTTCTTGGGATTATTTCAACCCTCTACTTTAAGAAAGTTCCAAGACCTCCAGGCCTGTAAGTTCATCATTGATAGGGAAAGTCCATTTTCATTTTGAAAAAGGGCAATGCCATCGGAGGCCATGGACTCCATGCAATTCCATGGACCTTAATTTAAAAACATTTTTAACTGCTTAAGACCATAATTGTTTTAAATCACCCAATCTACACTACACAAACATAAACTGATGCATCAATACGTGAACATGGTGTTTGGTAAATGTACAGTGGTCGGATTCACAAAACTATTCTTAACTTAGGACTAGTCCAGATGCAATGCTAAGAGATAGGACTAGTCTTAAGTTACTGGTCCTAACTTAAGACTAGTCCTATCTCTTAAGATTGCATAGGACTAGTCCTAAATTAGGAAGAGTTTTGTGAAATCGACCCCAGTACATGTATTTCCTGTGTTTTTTTGCATTAATTTGTTGTAGATATCTTGTCCAGTGCTGTTAACTTTCTTGGAGAATTGAATTTTCATTTATTTCACATGAGAAACAGTGGGAAATACAACTGAATACCATGAATGGGCTGTACAAAAATAATTCAAAGTTTTCTGAATGTTTTTCTGAAAAACTTAAAGTAAGATAGTAAAGAATTTACACTATTTATGTATCAGTCAGGGAGTATAAAATAAATGTCAAATAAGACAATGTCTGATGTTCATCAAATAGTCCTACAGAGACAACAAATTGTGTAAGTTTTTATAGCAGAAAGGTGTGCTCAGCAAATTTAATTGCCAAGCATAAATTATTATTGGAAACCAGTAACACACATTCTATGTTCATTTTTGGTTGGTAAACCTGTTTCTGCTTAGCAAACCTTGAATGTGGTTAGTGAATATCTGTGCAGCTCTGAGCATAGAGAAAGGACCACGTATGCTCTGAGGAGTTGGTTTCAAAGCTCTGCCGGATTGTGTGTGTATTAATCACTTTGATCTGATATGCAATAAAATTCTCATAATGGTATCTGAGGAATGCGATGGCGAGGGCTTATCAGAAATGATAATAAACGTGACAAGTTGAAGGCTCAGGGACTATTTATTCCATTACTAGCTGGAAGTCAACATTACTCAAGTGCTAAAAGTGAAAGGTTAACCACCCAAAAGGGGGGAAAAAACCATCAGTTGTACATGTAGATACATGTACACATATCATGGGTAGACATCGTGACACTTTAACAGCTCTCATGGTCTCATAAAATCTGGGCTTTGGTAATAAAGTTTAACTGCTGATTAGCTGGTTCTTGCTGTCAGAAATTGGTCCATGACTCTCGTGGGAAAGGACAGACTTTAGTCTAAACTTCTTGCTGTACAAGAGTTTCACACCAAATCTATTTTTATTTTCTCGTGGATATAAATTGTGTCTCTGGTAATACTGACCTGTTTTGTGTGAACTGTAGATAACTACACTGTACATCTAGGCCTACATTATACGTTCTATTGTATATGAAATGGACAAAATATGCATTACCCACCCCCTCCCCCATAAGAAATAAATAGTCAACAATAATAATAAGTCAAAAATAATATAATAAGATGAAATTGAATTTTTAAAAAATATAACAAAATACAATGTGTATTTATAAACAAAAATGGTTCCTACTTTTCTACCTTTGTTGTTTAAACTTTTGTTCAATCTAATTTTGCCACCCTTGCTTTTAAGAATGAACTCTGCACACATTTAGACAGTAATGGCAGGTGAAAATACACTCTAATTGTGCTGTATTATTTCACAAGTTAGATGTATACAGTGTATCTTGTGTTTTTGGACAGTGTGTTTATGATGCAATCATTACACCCTGATGTTGTACTAGGTCCAACTTCATTGAGCTGCTAAGCAAGAAGTAGCTACTTACCTAAATTATATTCTTCACAAAATCAATGTGGGACCAGACAAAAGTTTCTTGTTTAAAAATTTTTTTTATAAAAGAAGATTTGTGTACTGTACAACTCTATGTGCTGAAACGTCTCTGAAAATGTTTGCCTCATTTTTCAGCCATCCCTGAAAATAACTCCAGGAGATGACGACCAACCTTGGAACTCTTACTCACTATGGGTCACTGACACATCTCCTGAAGCTAAGCTTCTTATTAACTATCCCCATCAGTAGATTCCTCCCTTGCCGCATCCCCCAGGACCTGACTCTGTGGGACCTGATGCTGTGTCAACCCTCATCCTCCCAGCTTTGGGTCTCTTCTTCATTCCTTTTCCCCATGTCCCCGAATCTGGCATTTCATTTTCTTCATTTTGGAACGGCCCGATCCAGTTTCAGCCTTGTGGCTCAACAGGGTTCTCTGATCCTGAAATTTGTTTGAGTTTGGTTTGCTTCTCCGTCCTGTCCGTCTGTCCGGCGCTGTGTATGAAGTTATTATAAAAATCACAACTTGACGGGATACATGTGGTTTTGTTTTGTAATGCTATAAGGTGTGATTCTGGTCACCACACACATGGGGGCTTTTAAAGGCCCATATTTGTGCATGTACACTTGATCAGGGCCAATTTAAAAGAATTTCTTTCAGTTGGTCCTTGCTTTCTTCTATTGAGTGGACATCACAGTCTGATGCTCAGTTGAGAAAGGAAGGTTGAATGTAGGAAGAATTTGCGTAATTCTACAGTTTTACTGCCTGTGAATTTAGTGATGAAATTGTGTACTGGAAATGTTCATTCAAAATTCAAATAAGTTTGCAAAATTCGGAATGTTTTTTACTTTGTTTTTTCCTTTGGTTTTGAAAGCCTTACTCTGCAATTTAGGGAATTTTAAATGGTTTTATATTGATGAATTTTTTCTGACCCCCCCCCCCCCCCAAAAAAAAAAGGAAAAAAAAAAAACCCAAAACAAACTTAAAACAATTAAGACAATAAAAAATAATGTTACATTTGTGTTGTGCTTATCATCCTGATATGCTAGCTTGTGCATGGGGAGCACCCTGACTTAATACTAGTTGCCCCATTTGAACTTTTATAAACTCTTGCGAATGGCTCATGCAAACTCCATTTTTTACATCAAAGTTTGCATCACTTCACTTGTCATTGTCAAACATGCATGAACCCAAGCATTAATGGATTTTGTTAAGGTTGACTTTAATTTTTGAAGTATACTTTTGTAAACTATATTATTTTCAGGTACCTAAAAGCATTTTAAGAAATAGGAAATGGTCATAGCAACCTGGCAACAGGAAACATTTCAGAGATTTCTGTTATTCTAGGTTATGCCTCGTTATTCCATTAACTTCTTACGCATTGCATGCTGTTGTTTTGCCAGTAGGGGTCCGAACTAAAATTGGCCTTCGCATTCTTAACCCATTGAGGTGCCAGTGGGGGTAAATTGTAAGGCGCGTGCCAGTCAGTCCATGCAGAATATTATTCTACTTGACATTCTGTTAAGGGATCAGCTTTAGGGTCAGGGACCGCGTTCACACTAGGCATACAAATTGGATAAAAACTAGGAAGATTTCGCTATAGCAGAAGTTGAAAATAATACATGTACTTGCCAATATGATCTTTAAATGTACATACATGTTGTGACTGGTTTGTCACTGTTAATTGGTTTGAAAGCATTATTTAGCTCTGTTGAGCAGCTAATCCATGGGGTGACTTGGGTTGGACTTGGGCTCGGCAGATATCAATCAATTAAAAAAGAAAATATCAAAATTTCAATTTTTTATAACATAAACAACCAGCTAATATATCATCTTTGGGAGGCGAGCTGTTTAAAAAAATGACAGTAAATGATCCCCAAGGATTTGTAAACAAAGGCTTTGGGATGAAGCACATGTATTCACACAGCGAACCACATTTGTGTATATGATTCTGTAGGCTTCTCGCTGAATCAGTTGAGGTAACGAAAACAGCTCCAACAAATTTCAGACGTTGGTTGGAGGGAAAATAACTTTTCTCTTAAAAAAAAAAGGATCTCCTTCCAAAGACCTTTTATGCACATGACACCAATTGAGTAGGGCACCCTCTGTTAGAGTTCAACAGAAGGTTGCTCATGGGCCCATCATTTGCACTGCGTGAGCATACATTTGTTAAGTGTGTGTTTTCCCTTGTTTCTTCATCGCTTTACCTTTAAGATAGTGGCGTGTTGAAGTCAATGCATATGGTCCATTCGTTCTCGCTTACTGTATTGATTGTACATTAAAAAAACAAAACTTTGAAAGTCAAAGTAAAATTCTTGAAATTCGGGAGGTATTTTTGTATAGTGATTATTTATTTTATCTTGCAGTCCACAGAATGGATCCGTGTGAAGGTGGAGGAGATGAACCCCAAGATGACCGACGTTGGCAAAAACCTTGAAGAAGCTCTGCAGCTCAGACAACAGCATAATGATATGCTGAAACAACTAGCGGTATGTATTCTGCCCCCGCCTTCCAAAGATTGAAGACGATTGTGCAATCAGACTTGTTTCATTTTAAATAATGCTCTCCGAAATTACAAAACCACCAGACTTTTCTCATGATGTGATGTCACTGGTAGAATAAAAAGCATTCCAAAACATCTTAATTTCATTGCTACCACACAAGCATGTATTGTTGTGGTAGCACAAGTATTTCTTAACATTTGTTGTTCCACTGATGAAGCCATGTAACAGATCAAGAGCAGCTAGGCTTGTTTCTGTGAACGTTCCTAGAGAGCATTATTTTAAGTGAAACAAATTGGAATGAGTATGAAATGAGGTGTCACAACATGTTTATTTACAGCTGATTTATTAGTTATTAATCACAAAGTTTTGCATGTAGTATGGACAAGGTGGTAGGGCACAAATCTTTTTGTAGGCTTACACACCAACAAGTTATCAGTTTGAAATGTTTGACAGAAGTATTTTTAAACAATGTGTTGATAACCTTGATATAAAAAAGGAAAAACGTGTGCGTGAACCTTTGAGGAATACTCTGCTTGGAACAAAACATTTGGCCATTAACAAAAACAATTCTCAACAACTTGAGCCTTACTCTTTTGAGAATTCTAGTCCGAACGGTTTCTTATGTCACTGGTCTTTAGAAAATATGCCTCTTGGTTGTAAGCTGTGGACCGAAGTACTGCAAAAACATCAGATCTCTATGCCTCATATGACTGTAAAACTGAATGAGTAATTATTCCCAATTATTGTGGTCGCCATCTTTACAGAAGAATGTTTCCAAGGACAAAGATTAGGTTTTATCATTCCTATGTTTTTTTTACCATCAGAGTGCAGGGTGATGCATTATAGTCCCTGTTACCATTTGTCATCGACATTCCTCATTTATCACTGTGAGATACATTTTTTTCCTGAAATATGAATGAGAAGTTAATGAATTTTAGGTCACACAGATCTTGATAGCTTAAGCAGTCGCCATGAAAGTACAGAAAGATTGACCCTGTCAAGAGATAATACTGCTGTTTAAAGACATCTTATAATTCTTATGTCACTTTCGATGTAGACTGCCTGTAAGGCCTCTACGCTTAACACATTGATTGGAAATTTGGTTGAGAACCAGTTGCAAATGAGTTTCATTGCATCTCATTTCTGCTGGTTGTTGTTGTTGTTTTAATTTTTTTAAGCAACAAATTTCTTTTGCAAATTGTTGTGCTTAGCAGCCCTGAAACAGGCCACTAATCTGATAAAAGTGTGAAAGTAAAAAGGTTCATTTGTGTCAAATAAAACTAACAATAATTTGTCTCTATCCCTGATTAAAATTTTGACCTGAGTCATCCAGAAAGCTTTGTAAAGCAGACATGTCAACATAATACGTCATCCCACTTTGAGATGGACCTTTAAAAAAAACTAACAAGTGACCGTTTTTATAGATGATGGAGTTACTGTGTACAATACAATGTGGTTAAACTCTTCTAGCATTCATTCACCAGATGGTAACATTACTGACGTAGTGCCTTTCGAGTTAATCATACCACAGTAATACAAAAAGCATTTTCAAGACATTGAATGATCAGTTAAATGGAGGGTTCTAATGATGAAAATGACTTGCCCTTGGGAGACCAGCTGTGCATGGTTAAAGCTTGTTGTTCTCTAGCGCAGTCTTATTCAAGTTTCAGTATGGATCCTCTTTAAGCTCAGTAATCCATCAATCTGTTAGGCAGATGTTAGTAGAGTGGTTCCTAGATGTACGTAACTGCTGCCAATAGAGTGTTGCATTTCGAGATGAGCGATTTGATCGAGCGGTTTAGTTTCTGGGTCAAATTTTAGTTGGTTTTAAAGTACCACTACAAATGATTTTGTTGTACAACTACAAATGAGTGTTCACCAGCAGGCCTGAAAGTTCCCAGAGGCAATGGAGGCAATCGCATCCACGCCCCTGGACATTGCCTTAGTGCCCCTTAAAATGATCCATTAAAAATTAGATTTTTCTTCATAGAGGTACCCTTTACAAAAGAAACATTGCATTGCCATTGCCATTGCCCTTACAAGAAAAAAGCTTCAGGCCTGTACCAGATTCAACATTTGACCCTCCAAAAGAATGCCAAAATAAACAATAATGCAAAACCAGACTGAGAATTAAGCTTGTGATTTTATTGTTTATACAAGTTGAATTGAGCCAAAATAAACAAAAGATAAAAACACTTTTGCTATTGATCCGGTGACTGTCTTCAGATAATTTCAAACTTTCCCCCTCAGGGAACTAGACTGAGAATGTTATTTTTTGCATCAAGCTTTCCACTCTGTGAAGCATACATGTATCTAAGAGAAATAAAATGAAAACCTGCTGTCGATAAATCATAAAAGTGGAGAAGGAAAACAGAAATGAAACCGTGGTGATAAATGCATCTAGGTATCCTGTTATCCCTCAGTTATAATTATAGAAAGCTATTTGGCAGTAGATCATGTCCATGGCTCACTCCGGTTCCTGCCGATGCTGAAGTTCAAAACTGACGCCGTTGGAATGTAAAGCATTTCCCATTGGCTAGGAATGCGTGGACGGTTTGTTTTCAAAGCGCACCACTGAGAGAAACTAGATTTCATTCAGGATTCATCCGTTGAAAAATGCTGCTCGGGATAAAAATACACTGGATTAAAGAGATAGTGGAGCTTCTGAAAGATGTTGGATAAATATAAATGGACAAAAAGCTTTGGATTTATGACATTAAGAGTTTCCATGAGTTACCAGGGGGAATTAATTGCACAAAATACATCAGATTAAAGACAGGAGTTTCTGGTGGATTTCATTAAACAAAAATTGGATTGAAGAAGTGGAGTTTGGGGTTTGTTTGTCAGAAAAGAAAATGACAAAATGCATTAGATTAAAAACAAGGGAGTTTTGAGTAGTTGTCAGAAAACAACCATTTATGCCTGGTTCATCGGATTAATGTTTTTATAATTTTGCTCATTTTGCTAACTTTCCTTGATTCCAAGAACATCAGATTAAAGATATGATTAAGTTTTTGAAAGATAAATAAATTGATGCAGAAAATATGCTGATGGAAAGTTCGGCTGGTTTCAGGTCTTGGTTAAGCTTTGGTATGGTACTCGTAGTAAATTCAATGTTTCAATCTGTAACAGTATATTTAGTTTGAAGAAGTTGGTATTTATACCAGTCATTCTGAGAAGAATTTGAAATGCTTCAGCGTCAAGAATTTTGAGGATAGATTTGGTTGTTTGAGGAATAATTGACAAAAATAGTTATTGTATGCTGAACATTTTAAACATAAGTACATTCAAATCAAAAATTTCCAAAGGTTTCTTGCATATAGTTGTTTAATAGATGTAATAGTTGCACTGTGGATAAAAGTATTATTTTGGGGGTTTCACTCTTACACCGACCAATGTCAGGTAAGCACTGTACAGTAGGCCCTATACTCGGTGCTTTCTGCAGGGGAAAAGTGAATCAAGGGGGAAAATGTGAAGAATTTTATAAACTGAATTACTTACACGTACAATATTTTTTTTTTCTTCACACACTTACCTTGCACCATGCCTTTAAGCAAACTTGAGCAGGACCAAAGCTTGTGATGTGAATGCACTAAAATGTATCAAATGATTGCCTCGTGTCCCTTTACAGTTGTTTTTATAAAACATTTTCTCCCTCTGGTTGTTGATTTTAAAATGAGATATGATGAAGGCGCCAGGATTCTTATTGACTTAAAAAAAGTTAATTTGGTTGCGGCGATAAAGCAAAGGGTTGGCAGGGAACTACAACCAATAATATTTTAGCCAAACGATCACGGTTCTCTATTTACAGTGATGGTACTTAGAATTGCGGTTCTAGATATATGCATTAGTGTGTATTTCTTACAACTCACTTACACCAGTCGAACTTAAAGAAATGCTATAGCACTGAGAGCATTAGCTCATTACTTGTGGTCCTTGCCCTACATTATGCCTGAAAAAAAACAACAACAACAACAGCAGCAGCAGCAGTAGCGGCGGCAGCAACAATAAAACTTGGAGACGATACAATTACTTACTATTCTTGTCCATGGAGTAATATCAATAGTAACTATAGATGTTTTCCAATGTGAGCACTGAATAGTTACTTGCAACGTCAACAACAACAGTTTCAGAGGTGACATGAAATAAATATAGTAATTATTCGCGTACTACTGTTGCAATCAGTAGATGTCATTGCATAGTGTTATGCATTGCATAATTTCAAAGAATTTTAACAAATGACTTGGGCAGGATACATGTGCATGGTGTCTTATTCTGATGTCAAAACCCAACTATGGATTTTTCAAAAAAAAACATGTTTTCTTTTCTTCGTACATTTCGTCATAGGTGTGGTATGCAGTGGGAGTTTTCTCAAGTAAAAACCACCCAACTATGATTGAATTTATTGCATCGTTAGCACTAGCTACCTCAACTCTCCATCCCCTGGGCTAACTATAAATCATTACAGATCACTCTCTCATGTATTTTAAAACATGAAATGTTCAGTGTTTGATGGGTTATATCATAGAGCGATGGACTGACTCTATCTGCTGACAGCAAGAAAGCAAAACAAGAATGTCTTGCAAGTTTCTTCTCTGCCTTTTAGCAACCTTATGACCTTAGGGTTGGGTTGGCTGAGAATTACCAACATGCACATTATTCTATTGCCTACGGGAGGGTTTATTATTTTTTGTGGTGTGGACATGCAGGTAGAATTTACGAAACAGTTAAAAAGACTGTTAAAACCACAATGCATTCTTTTTGTTGAAAAATGTCAACAAACACATTGTGCTTTTGCCTTTATCAGATTTTTGTGTAAAGTAGTAAAACTTTCGTCTGCCCATCTTAACGCCAAAATGCATACTTTGGTTGAAAATTGTCAACACACGCACATTGTTGTTCCTGCTTTTATGCGATTTGTTTATGTACAGTGTCATAAAAATGTTATAAAGTCTGCCCATCACAATGACACAAAGCATACTTTTAGTGTCATAATAAGGGTGTTTTTAAAGACTATTTGAAAAACTATTTTCAAGTTTTCCAAAATGCCACTTTGATGCATACCCAGAAATTATTATAAAAAATCTTACAATGGAATGGGGTTTTCACACAGTGTATACTTCTTATAGCTATGAAATAAGACAGCAAAGGGGAAATGGTAAAAAAGAGAAGGAATTTCAGGGTGAAATAGAGAGCTAAAAGTAACACAATGAGTGCAAATTTGGTAACCAATGGGGAATATAAACATAGAAACTGAAACTTACAACTAGAGTAGCAGGAAGATGGATGGAAACCGACCCTCTTTGGGATTCACCTGGTC
>JAUELU010000076.1:5564922-5586452 GCA_032357145.1 Evasterias troschelii | reverse complement strand
TGAGAGAGTTCTGTGCATGACAGAGTCACCATGTACCAGTGAGCTGTATTGTGTATTCTTGGTTTTGTGTCATTATTTTGTGATGGTTGGTGGCAGCAGACAGACCGAGTAATGAGGCGTTTGAGCAATGTCTGGAATAATGACTTGCTTAGTCACAAGCTTAAATTTGAATTTCTCTGACTATCTAGCAACTTTCAGATGGGCAAAACCTTGTATCACTGTGCCATTCACATTCATTCTGAATTGTACATGGGTGTTTGCCCTCTCTTATGTAATTGTGCAAAAGCCAATATTTCTCTTTAGTCTGAAGAATTCAAATTAAAGGTGCAACTTGTGACTTAGCAAGTTGTTGTACCAGACATTATTCAAATGTAAATAAGAAAAGGCTTATTCTTCATCGTTTCCTAGTTCAGAGCATGTGCATTTTTTCAAGAACGATAGACTTACCTAGTATATGTTGGTCTGCAGTCACTGATCATCTTTTAAAGTCTCAAATTTCTGAACAGTATGAAAGAGAATAAAAGTGCTTTTTCATTGTCACTGCTGTCTTGAATTACGAAATTTAATTGAGATCCTATACAGAATATATGGACTATTTACTTATTATTAATGATGTAATAGTAATACTGAGCAGTTATGTTGCGCTATATGAAGAACAGAGCGCTTTACATGAATTGAGAAAGACAACTTCATCAATCCCATATCACAATACTTGTCCTTCCTCTTTTTATTTCCCCTCTCTTTACCACACATAAAAACAATAATTACAATAGTATTCGCCTGTTTGATACTGTTCTCCTGAAGACAGGCAGAGTATTACTGTTCAAAACAACAAGACCAAACCGGCTCTTTTCAGAGCCAATACTCCTTTCAAAGGATATTTTGCACATGGTTTTACCTGCATGTTTATTGTTTGTAGTTGCTTCTTATTTTCCACACCATGCAAAGCTTCAAACATTACTTGTATTATACTGTTTACAAACCTTTATTTCCATACTATCACACTGAAATTCAATAAAGTAAAAGAACCAACAATTACAGATTTGTCTTTTTAGTTGCCTGGTTTTGTGCAGAGTTGTTTCCTTTTCTGTTTGTAGTATTTCATAACCATTAGTGTCTGTAAGCCTGTGAATGTGTTTTTGCTTTTGGTTTGCACGCTGTAATTAAAACTTTTTTACAATTTTTTAACTGTGTTCTGTCAGTTTGTTCATTTGTATTTGCAGTTTTTATTGTAATAAAATAAGAAAATGTTCAATCGATGGGTGTCTATATGTTACACAATAAAAATCATATTTGCATGTTTGATGTTTCATTTTTGTCTTAAAAAGGAAAAGACACATTGTTATTATTTTGTTTCTTTTGATGGTCTGATGTTATGATAGGTATAAATTAAAGTTGACAGAAAATGTTATGTGTTCATGTGTCTGCGCCAGCACTGTGAAAATAAAAAAGCATGCGCCTGAATTCGTATACCTCAAATGTTTACCCGCATGATGTTACAGTCTGTTCTGCAGTGTTGTATTTTATCCTGTTTGCTCAAATATGCTAACAGCTACCGATTTTCCCCCACCTGCTTGTACTCACTACACAAAGGATAATAAGCATGTAAGTATGCATTAATATGTTTGAGTTTATTAACTGTAACTGTAACTTGATTCTTTTTTATACTTGGGATAATGTGGGAAAACAAAAGATGTTCAATTAAGTAGTCAATCTGTTTGTAAGTGTAACGTAATTTCACTGTAAGCCACGCTCACTTCACAGAAACTGGCACCACTGATTACCAGAAACCCATAGGAGTTATATTGAGCTAGTTTTTCTTGACAATTTATGCAATACAAGTTTCATAATAGGACTTTTACATCTCCATCTTCCTTTACTGTGCAGAGACCTCCTCCGGAGTATACTCGCACATTCTTCAAAGACTTAGCTCTTCTTAGAATTGATGGTTTCTGTTACAAGAAATGGTATTGAATGATGAAATGCGGGTTGGTTTTTTGGTAAAACTATATCCAAACATGTATGCCAGCTTTGGAGACAGAAGTAGCAAAAATGTTGGGCATGCAGCAGATACACATGCGTGAGACGCAATGACTTACCTACAGGATAGGTTTTTTCCAATACTTCCCATTAGATAGCGTTACATGATGCACCTTAAAAAGATAACAATGTGTCACAAACCATTTAAACTAAATCAAAGAAAATTTAAAATAGGGAGTTTATGGGATAAAAACCAATAGAGTCCCAGAACTTAATTTCTACAAGCTGTTTATAGAAAACTTTTTTTTATTCGGGAAAATTTTGTTTTTTACTCTAATTATGAAGATAAACCATGCATGTAGTTACTAAATGCAGTGTGATTTTGCTTATAATAATCACTAATAGCTGTAAAGAGAGATGGCAAGAATGTACAAACATTACATCAACACATGAAAAAAAGAAGTTACAAAAAAGTTAACCACTTGAAAAAGATTAAAGAAAAGAAAAAATTATAATATGCTAAAGGAGAGATTTGTCAATTTTGCATGGAAGATATAACATGTTCAGAGCTGTCGTCTGTAAATACAGTCACATATCCCACTACACAAAATAACTGTATAGTTAAAAAAAAGTATCTTGAATCAAATCAAGTCTATTTCTACCGTTTCAGCTGGTGCCCCAGAAGGACAAGGCATTGGACCTCTTAGCTTCAGTGAATCCTATGGGGGTGACGTTAGCGGCGCCTATAGTGCAGAACAGGGTCTTGATACCTCGGAAGACACAGACGAAGATATTGACGAGCTTCTTCCCTATGATGGAATGATCACCTTTGCACTGCCATTAAAACGAGAGACCAGGAAACCTCATGTGCATGCTGTACCGGTCTTGCAGAGGTTGCCAGTAGAGAAAGAGAAGGTTCTTCCTGATGGACATGTGCACAGTGGGACGTCTACTCACGAGTCGTCTCCGTCGCAACCATCAGAACCTTCACAACCTTCACAACCACTGCAGGTAGGATCTGAATGATGTAACCATCTTCTTTTTTTCCTTTGTTTGAATGAATGTTTTTTAACATATTTTGTAAAGATGTGAGGTCTCATTGCAGATCTGATTCTAAAGTATAGTTTTTATTTTTGAAAAAGCAGTTTTCATGGGTTTGAGCTTTCATTTAAAGGCACTGAACACTATTGGTAATTACTCAAAATAATTGTTAGCATAAAACTTACTTGGTAATGAGCAAAGGAGAGCTGTTGATAGTATATAACATTGTGAGAAACGACTCCCTCTGAAGTAACGTAGTTTTTGAAAAAAAGGTATTTTCTCACTCAAATAATAAAAGACTTCAGTGAAGCCTTTTATTATTGGCATCTGAAAGCACACAAATTTGTGCAACAAAGGAGTTTTTTCTTTCATTATTTTCTTGCAACTTTGATGACCAATTCAGCTGAAATGTTCACAGGTTTGTTATTTTATGCATATATTGTGATACACCAAGTGAGAATACTGGTCTTTGACAATTACCAAAGGTGTCCAGTGGCTTTAAGGTAGTGCACACACAAATCTGCCCTTGCTAAGTGGTAGTTCATACATTCCTTTAAAAAAAATTGTTGTTGGGAAGCCAACATTACCCCACGTCCATCAGCCATGTACAGACAATTTTGCATGTTGTGTGTATTTTATGCACAGCGCGTGGCATATGCACACGCTGTGCACAAGTTTTTGTCATCTGTCAAATTTGTTAAGAATTCGTTTAATTTCAGTAAAAATCAAATCATTTAATTTTAATGCCCCATTCAAGCCACTTAAAAGATCTACAGTTGGGATTAACTATTGGAACATTCCCGTTTTCATAGGAAAACCGCTCTTTGTTTTGATTTACTCTAACAAATTTGTACAATTACATTGTAAATAATTTAATAAAAAATCCTGCAAAATGGCAATAGAAGCATCACACCTTTTCAAGATCAAGATGTAAGAGGGCTTTTGCAATTGATGTTATCCAATTTATGTTATCTTTGAGACTGATGTCTAAATGATTGTTCATCTGTCGCCAAGATTTTGTAAACCTGTTTTATTGAGAGCACATAGAGTGTAGCGCCGAGTTCACTTTTATAGATGAACTGAATTCTGTTGTAGCCATTTAATAGCCACAAAAATGCACAACTTAATGTGTGCTAATCATTTACAAATGTTCTCCAGGGTACATCGGCAGCTGCTGAAAAGCCTGCTGTTGCCTCAACTAAGGTGAAGGAAGAGGCAAAACCATTTGCTGGTCGCTCATTCAAGAAGACGACAACCAAGACATCGACCACAACAAGAACCCCTGAGATCTCCCGAACTCACCAGACGCAAGTGCACCAGACGCCCATGCTAGAAGCCCATCCACCACCTGTCACTCGAATCATGGAAGCGCGTATCCCTCCTACATTCACAAAGTTCATAAACCACTGTCGTTCTCCAGAAGGAACCACAGCAAGGTTTGATGTGACTGTGATTGGTACACCCAAGCCAGAGATCTGGTGGTACCGAAATGGAGAGGAATTACATGATTCAACTAACGTGAGGATTGCAGTGCGCCCGGATGGGACAAGCACACTGATCTTTCCAAGAGTGAAGCCAGGTGACCATGGGAAAATAACATGCAAGGCAGAGAATGCTGCTGGATTGGCATCGTGTACTGCAAAACTCATTGTGGAAGGTAAGCTCACCACAATAGACTTATCCTGGGTATTTTAAAACTTTTGTTTCTACCTATCTAATGAAAATTTTTATTTTTACATCAACCATGATTATTTAGAGCTCAGTCTGGATCAATTTGTCTTATTTTTGGAAATAGTTAGTTCATTATTTTTATCGATTTCTTTCAATAAACAAACTACAAAAGTTTTAAGGTACATTAATGTTTTAACACATTTCACATATCAAGGAAATCTGACAAACCTTTAATTTGTTAAATCTGAAATTTAACTTTAATTTCTCAGCCCCAAGAAGAGTTGTCCAGAGTGACACTGAGCAGCAGTCACTTCGTTCATCCTTCACAATGGCACCAGAGGGCTATGCCTCTGATTTTGAGATTCAAATCCAACCAAGGAGTAAACGAGTTGTTCGCTCAATTCCTCCGACCTTCAATTCCGGTCTTAGCAGCCAAGAAGTACATGAGGGCAATGTGGCTCGGTTTGAATGCCATGTCACTGGCCACCCTAGGCCTTCTGTCAGATGGTACAAGGTAAAATAACTATTATCTATTCATTAAACATGTTTTAACTGTTCATTGTCTTTTCATTCTTGTTCAATTAACCCTATAATTGTAAAGTTTGTGAGTTGACCAACAATTTGTTACCCTTCAACTGCATTGGTTGCCTATGGTGGCACAACTGGCACAGAACTGTCTGGAGTGATGTGAACATTGCGATGCATTCACCACATGCTAGTTATATCTAGAATTCAAATCCACAGTGGGAGGGTTCATGTAATGGTGATAAGATGAACCGGAAGTACCCTTTTAGTTTTCATTTAAAAAGTTTACAGCTTGTGAAGCGTGACAATTTAAACCATTTATTACACTTCTTATTTGTCCATTCCCAGAACATCAGAATATCAACAGTGAATTTTAAAGTTTGATAAGGCAGCAACCTGATTATACAAAAGAAAAGGACTTTGGCAGTGCCTGATTTAGTTGTTGGCTTTTTCTTGTTTTGTGTGCTGTTGGGTATTGGTTATTTGAACAGAAAACAAGATAACTAAATCGTAACAAAATGTCTGTTGATATTTTCTGGACAGTTTCACTTATTTTTACTCACAGTACAGACTCTCTCAGTTTGAGACTTGGTGGGAGTTAGAGAGCGCCATGGTCTCTATTCAGTATTATTCTTGTCAGTAAGCTGACACCTAACTTTATATCAAAAACTTATTAGTAATTTTGTTGTTATGACAATTTTAACAGAGTGGCAAAGAATTACGATCTGGAAACCGCATTACAATCAGAGTTTCTGAAAATGGAAGATGCATTCTTGACATTCGTAACGTGAGGCCCAATGATGAGGGTGACTATGTGGTAAAAGCATCAAATCCTGCTGGAGAGTCAACGTGCATTGCAACACTCACTGTCAGAGGTAAAAATTGTTTTAAAAAATTGTGAACATTTTATTAGAAAAGAACTATTTACACCTCCAAAAATAGTTTTGCTTTATGTTAAGCTAATACCTGATGATTAAGATATTACAATTTCTGTTATCAAATGTCTTAAATTTTAAACAGTAAGTCACGAATAAGCTTTTTTCACATTCCATTTGTTGGGGGTGTTTTTGCTGTTAAATCCATAAAAGAAAGTATTTAAATACTAGGTACCAATTTTGTATTTCTTCCTCAAACAGTTGACTCTGCCCTTGATAGTGACATTAGTGAAGGTCGTCGTGAAATGCGCATCTGCATTGGGGTTGATAAGGCCCCTGGTGGAATAACCATCGGAGACCAGAGTCCACGTATTTCTCGCTCCCGGCGACCTATCAATATCAATTTACTCAGTGATGCCTCAGAAGATGAGGAAATGCGATCCATCACACGCAAAACAACCACCACTACACGGACGGTAACAGAGACTGTGACTGATGATGGGTCAGAGAGCATGAGGTACATGGACATACAGCCAATGATTATACAATCCACACGACAGCCAATGGTTACAATGGAACCAGAGTCCCGACGGCGGTATATGGTCGAACCTGGAATGTATCCAGTTCAGCCCATTAATATCACACTGTCCATCGGAGGATTTGGTGGGTACCAGGAGACAGCTCCAGAGGCACCTCACTTCAGGCGTCTCCTCAATGATGTCACTGTTGGTGAAGGAGGAACAATCCAGATTGAGTGCATTATTACTGGACACCCGTTCCCGACTATAACATGGTTCAAAGATGAACAGGTAATCCCGGATTCACAGGAGTCACAGTATCTCATCAATGGAAACAGAGTCTCTCTTGTCATTTCACATGCACTTCCTCAAGACTCTGGAGAGTATACCTGCCGGGCAGAAAATCCACTAGGAACTTCTGCATGCACTTGCAGAATAACTGTCAGTGGTAAGTAAAGATTTGTTTTAGGAATGAAATCGGTTCCTACTTGTGATAGAATATAAATTAAGTAGCTGTGTCTATGTTTATCTCTCTAAAATGTTCATGATAATCATTCTTATATTAATTTTGGACTAATTTATTTGACAGGGCCAGTAACAGCAGAGGATGAAACAGCTTCTCAATCTGAAATCATTCGACGTGTCAAGAAAACCACAACAACTACAACAACAACCGTTGTGGAGAGTGACACAGAGGCACCATCAGAGGTGTCCTTCTCTGAGAGGTCTGATCGTATTATCAGAACCCACCGACCTCCACGCTTTATGAATGAGCTACTGGACATTGAGGTGCTGGAAGGAAGCACTGCTAAATTTGATGCTCGCGTTACTGGCAGGCCCATGCCTCGCATTCGCTGGTTTAGTGATGGTATTGAAGTTCATCCAGGTGAGAAGTACACTCTGCATTATGATGACCTAGGTCATTGTTCACTAACAATTCACAGTGTCAAAAGGGATGACACTGCTGAAATTGAGTGCAGGGCTGTCAACCCAGGAGGAGAGGAAATTTCTAGTTTTGCTGATTTGATTGTCAAACCCATACCTCGTAGTGAGCGCAAGCATAGACGCAGGCGAGAGACACAAATATTTTTTGAGCATGGTGAGAAGCCAAGATTCGTGCAGCCTTGTAGGCCACAAGAAATTCTTGAGGGATACACCGCTAGGTTTACATGCAGAGTATCTGGCAGGCCAACGCCAACTGTTACCTGGTTTAAGGATGGAAGGCCTATACCATCTGATGAAAGGTTTGAGATTACCTATGAAGATGATGGTACGTGTACACTAACCATTCTGGAGGTTACAATTGATGATGATGCTGAATACATGTGTAAAGCTGTTAACCAGCTAGGAAAGGCAATAACTTATGCTGATCTGACTGTACAGTTCGAGTCTCCAGATAGGAGCCGAGATGTTAGTCTCATTACAACAACTATTCATGAGGAACCTGAAGAAGAGGGCAGTTGGACTGAAAGACGTGTCAATAAGCGTATTGAAGATGGCCAAGAAGTTGTGGAAACTGTCACCACTAAAACAACAAAAACTACTTCAGTTAAAACAGTGATGTCTGATCATGAGAGTGGAACAGAGAGTGTGACAGTGGAGTTGCCTACAAGAGGTCCTCGACCAAGGCAACCTTCTTTCCAACGACCAGTAGAGCAACACACTCAAGAGATTGTTATCACTACAGGTGACTGGCAAGAAAGGCAACGAGAACGTATCGAGACAGAGGTATTACATCGGCCAGCTCCTCCACCACCATCTAGATCTACGCTGGTTATTCAACCTGAAGAGCCTTTTGAACCATTTTTAGAAGAAATTGTACATCCGGAACAGGCAGTTCCTCCTCATGTTTCTTTGAAACCTTTGGAGAAAATCTCAGAGATGTATCCACCCCCGATTGTTCGGGAACATGAGATAAGGCCTGAAAAGAAACCAAAGCCCAAAGAGTTTTCTCTTGAATCACTTGAAAAAATTTCAGTGCCTCAGAAACCAGCGACGGTCCATGAGCCTGAAATAAAACCAAAGATATTTCAAAAGCCAAAAGGTTTTGATAGTCTTGACAAACTCCGAGAGCCAATTGAGCCTCCAGAGGTACATGAGCCTCTCCTTGAGCAACAAGAAATTGTTCAGCCGCAGAGGCCTGCTGTGTTTCCTGAATTTCCAGAGCCTGAGTATGCAGAGATTGTTGATGAAACAATATGTCATGAGAGGATCTATGAAGAGCGTAGAACACATCAGTTTCCTTTATCTGAACCAGAAGAACCAAGAAGGTCACCTCCAGACAGAAAGCCTAAACCAGAATTGGCAGTTCGACCACTTGGGGCACCATCATATGCTCCATCACCTCACACACCATATGTTATACAAGGGCTTAGGGATATAAGGGTTACTGTTGGTCAGGAGGCTAGGCTTGAATGCATTATTGATGGATACCCAACTCCGAGAATTTCATGGCTTAGAGAAGGACGACCCCTCGAGGACAACAGATTCCTTTCCATTCAAGAACAGGATGGTACATGCACTCTTGTAATCACTGTGGTGATTGAAGAGGATGAAGGTGAATATGAGTGTCGCGCTACAAATCAGCTTGGCACAGCATCAAGTTTTGCCTCCCTCATAATTCATATTGGTGGTACAACTCAGCACCACAGTCCAGAGTCAACAACTGTAACAATTGATCGCAGTCGGCCTCCTCAACCTGTGGAGTTGCAAATTGGCATTGACAGGGAGTCTGATGTTGAGTCTGTTACAAGTACCAGAGTCCACGAAACTATTCAAAGAAGATTACACCGTGAAAGACAAGAGCCTCAACGAACACAGCTTTCTTTGCAGCCAGCAAAGAAGCCACGGGATGAGGTAGAATTTGTTATAGGGCCAAGTATACCTCAACCAAGAACAAGTGCTGTGACAAGAAGGGATATTCATGTCGACCAGTCTCCTAAAGTTACAAGGAAAACAACAACTTCAGATGAAGTTTTTCCACACGTTCAAAGAAGAACTGAGGTGGTTATCAGACCTGAATATGTCCCACCTGAAGAAGTTGATTTGATTCTTCAGCCACATCAGCAACAGCCTCAGGAAAGGACACAAACCTCTGAGGTAACATCCAGAGTGATCGACAGTGGTGAAGAATATGAAACAGTTACAAAGAAGACTACTACAACAACCACAGAAACAGTCACTACAACTGTTGAAGAGGTTGAAACAGAGTCAGAGGTTGAAGATTTCCCGAGAAGACCAGAAATAGTTGAACTGAGACAACCTGTCTCTCGTCAGACTACGTCAACCATTACACAGAGAAAAACAACTCCATATTCAGATCATGAGGAATCAGTCCCTCCTTTGAAAATGAGCTTTCTACCAACAGAAGCTCCACAACCAATTGAGCCAATGCCTGAGTATATTTATCTAAAGGAAGCATCACCACCATTGGAATTTAAGTTTGCCCCAACAGAAAGAACAGAGCGTCAGCTGGGTCCTGAGGAGTTACAGCCAGAATCCCCACTGAAGATCCAGTTTCGAAAATCTGTTCCTCTTGAGCGCAAACCAGAACCTGAAGGGCTATTGCCAGAAAAGAAGTTACCAGTTAGTGATGTACCAGTGCCATTGGAGTTGACATTTCCTCAGCCAGTTGTACACAAGCTCACCCCAGCCGATGAGCACATTCAAAAGTATCCTCCGGTCGATGTAGTCCCTCAACATGAACAGATTGTTCATCCAGGAGCCCCAGATGGTTCTGTGCCAGTTGCTAAGAAGCTACAACCCGTCTTTCCAGTAACAAGACATCCTTCACCTGACCAGCGAGAAGAAACACGAATTGTTATTGAAAGAAGGGAGGAGCCACTTATGCCAGTTGAGCTTATTATGGATGTACCAAGGGGTGAAGAAGAAACTAGAAGAACTATCATTGAAACTGTTGAGGAGGTTGTTGAAGTTACCCCTAAACAACGTGAAACTACAGAGGTAACTATCCAAAGACGTAAGCAGCCACTACAACCGGTGGAGCTTACAGTTGGAGTGAAAGAAGAAACACAAGCATTACCAAAGCCAACTCCAAAACCAGTTGTTCAAAAGCAGCCCAAGCCAGAGTATGAACAGATCATAATGCCTCCATCTAAAGAAGAACCAATGGAACAAATTCCAGTGGAGCCAACGACACATAAATCAGAATTGATAAAGCCAAAGAAACCCAAGCCAGAACAACCTAAACCTGAAAAGGCTCCAGAAGAGGCTGTTAAAAAAACTGAACGCCCAACTGTGGTAAAACCAGTCCAAAATACAGATGTTACCATTGGAGGTGAGGCTCGCCTTGAATGCAAGGTAGTGGGTGAGCAACCACTTACTGTGAAGTGGTTCAGAGATGACATTCCAGCTGAGGGTGATCGTTACACTTCCTTTGTTGAGAGAGATGGAACACAAGTTCTTTTAATTAATCCAGTAACTGAGGATGATGACACTGATTTTAAATGTGTTGTCACTAATTCTGGTGGGTCGGTGTTCTCTAAAGCTGAATTGTACGTTATGGAGATACCGTCTGAAATCTCTGAGGTGCAAATGCCCAAAGAAACAAAACCACTTGAGGTTGAGCTTATTATAGGTGAAAGTGAGGAAAAGCCGGAGAAACGAGAGAGAACAGACGTTCTTATTGTAAAAGAAACTCAGCCTCTGCAGCCGGTAGAATTTATTGTTGATGTTGGAGAAAGACCAAAGGAACGTCAACCTGAGTTTGCTGAACTGGTTCAGCCAGTGCAAACTAAACCTAGGTCTCATCGAATGAAACCTGTTGTTGCCCCTCAACCTGCTCCAGAGTATGAACACATCATAATGCCAGTTGCTGCAAAGCAGCCAGCTCCAGCCGTAACTGAAAAATCAGAACAGATTGTGCCTGATGACTATGTACCTGCAAAGGCTACCCCAAGTAAGGTTCCAGAAGAAGAAGTTGTAACCAAGATCAAACGACCACAGGTCTTGAAGCAACTGAAAAATGTTGATGTTCTTATTGGAGGTGAAGTGCGTCTAGAGTGTAAGGTGTCTGGTCATCCTCCTATCACTGTTGAGTGGTTCAGAGATGGACTTCCTGTTGAAGGGAATCGCTACACATCAGTACTAGAGAGAGATGGCACATGTGTGCTTGTAATCAATCCTGTTGAGGACGATGATGATACTGAGTTTGAATGTCGTGTTACCAATCCTGGGGGCACGGTAACTTCCATTGCAGAAGTCTATGTGATAGAACACCCATCTGAGATTTCACATGCAGAGCTTCTCCGGAAGCAACCTTTTGAGGAAGTTGAGTTGATCATTAGTGAGAGTGAGGATGTTTCAGAAAGAACAGATGTCTTCATTGAAAAACATCCTCAGCCTCTCCAGCCTGTTGAGTTTGTGGTAGATATTGCAGAAAAACCAAATGAAACAGTAACAGAGGTTGTAAAAACAGTGACAGAAACAGTGACCACAGTTGTAGAGACAGAAGAAGAAGCTCCTAAGATGACAGAAACAAGGGAGGTGACTGTTGAAAGGACAGTGCAACCAGAATATGCAGAAATGGTGGTGCCAACAGAGCATGAATATCTACCAGAGTTTGAGGTTATAGTAATGCCAGAAGAGCTATCTGAAGATGAAGTTTCTGAGCAAACTAGCATAACAATAGAGAAGAAACGAGAAAGTCGGCAACCAGTTGAATTGGTCATTGAAACAAGGAAGGAGCCAATAGAAACTCAAACGGAAGTTGTGAGGACCGTTACTGAAACTGTTACCACTGTAGTGGAGCAAGAGGAAGAAGAAATTCCTGAAACAAGGAAAACCATGGAGGTTTCTATTCAAAGACAAACTATACCACAACAGCCTGTTGAGTTCACATTGGATGTTCACCGGAGAGGTCCTGCTGAATCTCAGCCGAAATATGCAGAGTTAGTGATGCCAGAGGAAGAGGAATACCAACCTGAGTTTGAAGTTATAGTTATGCCAGAAGAGGTATCTGAAGATGAAGTGTCTGAACAGACTAGCATCACAATAGTGAAGAAGCCAGAACAGCGTCAACCAGTTGAATTGGTCATTGAAACAAGGAAGGAGCCAATAGAAACTCAAACAGAAGTTGTGAGGACGGTTACTGAAACTGTTACCACTATAGTGAAGCGAGAGGAAGAAGACATTCCTGAAACAAGAGAAACAATGGAGATTTCCATCGAAAGACAAGCTATACCACAGGAGCCTGTTGAGTTTACGTTGGATGTTCGTCAAAGAGGTCCTGCTGAATCACAGCCGGAATATGCAGAGTTGGTAATGCCAGAGGAAGAGGAATACCAACCTGAGTTTGAGGTTATAGTTATGCCAGAAGAGGTATCTGAAGATGAGGTTTCTGAGCAGACAAGCATCACAATTGAAAGGAAACCTGAGCAGCTTCAACCAATTGAGCTCATCATTGACACAAGGAAAGAACCTGAAGAATCACAGACAGAAGTGACTAAGACTGTGACTGAAACAGTTACAACTGAATCAGTTTCTAAAACAGTCACCACTGTTGTTACTGAAAATGAGTCTGATGAAGAATTTCCGGAATATGAAGTTATAGTTATGCCTGTAGAAAAACCAGAAGAAGCCATTGTTGAAACTATTGAAAGAGTCACTGAAACTGTGACTAAGGTTACAGAACTTGCTCCGGATGATGAAGTGTCTGAATCAGTTGAAGTAGTGATTGCACCTGTTGCTGAAATCCCATCATCTTCTGAGGAAGAACTGGAGTATGAAAAGCCGGAATTGCAAAGACCACTACAGGAACTTTATCCAGAAGAAATTTCTGAAGCAACAGAAGACATTTCTCCTTATAAAACTTTGCCAGAACATGCAGCTCAGAAAGAAGTGCCTGAAGAAGAGACAGTGGTTAAATCATTGCCTCCAGAGGTTCTAAAAGAATTGACTAATGTAGATGCTTTAATTGGCGAAGAAGTTCGTCTTGAGTGTCAAATAGTTGGACAACCGCGACCCACAGTGGAGTGGCTTTGTGATGGCAGTCCAGTGCAAGGACGACGTTTTGTTTCTGTAAGTGAGATAGATGGTACCAACATGTTGATGATTAGCCCAATCTTGGAAAGGGATGATGCTGAATTTGAATGTCGGGCTACAAATCCAGAGGGCACTGTCTCTTCCACTGCTGATGTTTTTGTTGTAGACAGGTCAAAGAAAGTAGTCAAAGTAACTGAAAAACCACCACGATTCGCCCCTGTTGAGTTAGAGGTGGCTCCAGTTGACAAACCCATGGAAGAAGTAAGTGAAAGAACAGAAGTAACAATCAACAAGATGCCACAAAAAATACCAGAAATCAGCATGGAAATTTACAAAGCACCACAAGAAACTTGCACTGAAGTAACTGAAACAGTAACAGAAACTGTCACCACAGTTAAGACAAAAGAAGTTACAGAAAAGCCAGTCTATGATGAATCATTTGAAGAGTTCCCTGAGGAATTTGCGGACTATGAGGTTGTTGTAATACCTCAGGAAGCTCCTGATATAGAGGATGATGAATCATTTGAAGAAATATCTGAGCGGACAAGTGTCACCATTGAAAGGAAACCTCAGCCTCTCCAACCAGTTGAGCTTCTAGTAGAAGTTGAAGAATTACCTCAAGAAACAATCACGGAGGTAGTTGAGACAGTGACAGAGACAGTGACCACACTTGTTGAGGAAGAGGACATTCCATATTCAAGAGACTCAGTGGAGGTAGTAATAGAACATGAGCAAACTCCCATAAAGTCTCTTGAATTGATCGATGATGTTCAGAAACAACCAATATGTCCTGAAGATTTTCCTGTCGAAAAACTGCAAAGACCAACCTTCAAGAAGCCTGATGTAATGGAAAAGAAACCTGAAAGAGAGTTTTTTTATCCAGAGGAAGCGGATGTCACACATTTAACTGAGGTTCCTGATAGCCTTATACCTGAAGAGAGAAAACCAGAAGAGGCAACCCCACTTCAAGTTCCGATCGAGGAAACTGTTAGTGAAATCACTCAACCAGTTATTCTAAAGGACTTGAATGATGTTGAAGTGCCTGTGGGAAGTGAAGCTCGCTTGGAATGTCAGATTATTGCCCAGCCCACATCTAAAGTGGAATGGTTGCGTGGCGGAAAACCAGTTCAAGGTGAAAGATTCATATCTGTCTGTGAGCTAGATGGTACAAACATATTAGTCATCAGTCCTATTGAGGAAGAGGATGATGCTGAATTTGAGTGCCGTGTAACAACTACAGAAGGCACAGTGTCCTCATATGCAGATGTTTACGTTTCTGATAAAGTAGAGATTGAAACTGTACAGAAACCAGAACAATTTGCACCAGTTGAATTTGAGATCAGCCCTACTGAAGAAGTGAGTGAGAGGACAGAAGTTGTCATTGAGAAGGCACCACAGCCCCTTCAACCAATTGAGCTTGTTGTGGATGTTGGAGAAGCCCCTCAAGAAGAGTCAATAACCGAAGTCACTCAAACTGTAACAGAAACTGTCACAACTACAGTAGAAGAAGTTGAGGAACACCCTGAGGTCCATGAAACAACAGAAATTGTCATTCACAAACAGCAACCAGTTTTGGAAGAAAGGGAAGTTATTATTGAATATGAAGAGGAAAGACAACCAGAATTTGAGGAAATAGTCATGCCCAAGGAACTTTATCCCGATGAAGAGCTTCCTGAAGAACTGGCAGAATATGAAGTTGTTGTCATGCCCGAAGAAGTTCCAGATGAAGAGGAGGAATCCTTTGAAGAAATTTCTGAGAGGACAAGTATAACAATTGATAAGCAACCTCAGCCCCTTCAGCCTGTTGAATTTTTTGTGGAAGTTGAAGAATTGCCCAAGGAAACAGTCGTAGAGGAAGTTGAAACAGTGACAGAAACAGTGACAACAGTAGTTGAGGAAGAAAACATCCCAGAATCACGTGACAGAGTTGAGGTAATAATTGAGCAAGAGGAAACCCCCTTACAGCCAGTTCAACTGGTGATTGATGTACAAGAGCAACCAATAAGTTTGGAACAGGTTCTGCCTCAAGAGGTTCCCGTGGAGAAACTGCCAAGACCAAGTTTCAAGAAGCCTGATGTAATGGAAAGAAAACCTGAAAGAGAGGTATTTTATCCAGAGGAGGCAGATGCAACACATTTAACTGAGGTGCCTGATAGCCTTATACCTGAAGAGAGAAAACCAGAAGAGGCAACCCCACTTCAAGTTCCGATCGAGGAAACTGTTGGTGAAATCACTCAACCAGTTATTCTAAAGGACTTGAACGATGTTGAAGTGCCTGTGGGAAGTGAAGCTCGCTTGGAATGTCAGATTATTGCCCAGCCCACATCTAAAGTGGAATGGTTGCGTGGCGGAAAACCAGTTCAAGGTGAAAGATTCATATCTGTCTGTGAGCTAGATGGTACAAACATATTAGTCATCAGTCCTATTGAGGAAGAGGATGATGCTGAATTTGAGTGCCGTGTAACAACTACAGAAGGCACAGTGTCCTCATATGCAGATGTTTACGTTTCTGATAAAGTAGAGATTGAAACTGTACAGAAACCAGAACAATTTGCACCAGTTGAATTTGAGATCAGCCCTACTGAAGAAGTGAGTGAGAGGACAGAAGTTGTCATTGAGAAGGCACCACAGCCCCTTCAACCAATTGAGCTTGTTGTGGATGTTGGAGAAGCCCCTCAAGAAGAGTCAATAACTGAAGTCACTCGAACTGTAAAAGAAACAGTTACAACTACAGTAGAAGAAGTTGAGGAACAACCAGAGGTTCAAGAAGTAACAGAAATAGTGATTCAGAAAGAAATTTTACCAGAAGAGGAATCCGAAGAAGATGTTTCTGAAGTGTCAGAGAGAACTGAGGTTACCATTGAAAGAAAACGTGAACCCCGAGAAGTTGAACTTGTGTTTGCTGTTGAAGAGCGACCAGAGACATTAACAGAAAGTGTAACTACTGTTATTGAGAGAAGGGAGGCTCCAGAAACCAAAGAGACAACTCTGGTTACCATCGAAAGAGAAAAGACCACAAAACAGCCTGTAGAGGTTCTGGTTGAAGTCGCCCAGCTCCGTAGAGGACCAGCAGAGGCACCACTTGAAGAGTTTGAAATTGTTCAGCCTGAGTATGAAGAAATTGTAATGCCTGAAGGAGAAATTCCAGAGGAGGAGTTTGCTGACATCTTGACCGAAACAACTGAAGTCACAGAAACGGTAACCACTGTTTCGGAAGAACATCTGCCAGTTAATAGACAAGTAACTGAAATTGTAATTGATAAAACAACTGAGGAGAGTCCTGAGTATGTGACTGAAATCACGATACAAAAAGAAGACACACCTGACACAAGGGAGATCACAGAAGTTACCATTCATAGGAAACCAGATGTTGAAGAGGAAGAAACAACTGAGATTTCAATTGAAAGGCCAGGAGAATTACATCCGGTTGAATTCATAGTAGAAGTTGAAGAAGCACCAACTCAACAGACAACCCTTCTTCAACAAAGGTTCTCTGAGGTTGGATTTGAAATCAAACCTGACGAAGAGATAAAAAGGCGGGAAACAACAACAGTTCATATTTCTCGGGAAGAAGAAACTCTTCAGCCAATTGAAATGGTTCTTGATGTTTCCCAAGAGGAAACCGAGGAAAGGGTAACAATAGAAATCATCAGACATCTGACCGACATTGAGACTAGCCTGGGAGAGGAAGTTCGGTTTGTTTGTAACATTATTGGCTATCCTCGACCAAGTATTACCTGGCTTATGAACAGGCAACCTGTAAGGAGTGACCGGTTTATTACAATGTATGAACTTGATGGTACTTGTACACTGATTGTCAAAGAAGTGATTGAACGAGACGAGACGGTGTATGAGTGTATTGCTGAAAATCAAGCAGGGGTTGTATCAACACAAGCTGAACTCATCATTTTCTCTGAAGGTGAGTATTCGTCAGAATTTATTTCAATGTTTTGTGATCATCATCAGCATGAAAATTCACAACTGTTATAATTCATCGTAATTTCAAGGAATGGTTACACTTTCTTGTAATTCTGTTTTTACGATTTTATGAAAATTTTCATGTTGTCACATTTGTTGTTCTAAATCATTTATTAATCATTGAGTAACAAGTGTTCCACTATTTAAGGTGAAAATTTGAAAGTTTTACAAATTTTTCACTCAAAAAGAATATACTTTGGATTACATCTTTAGCGTGTTGTTTAACTCTCTCTGCAAGTTCGTTCGATGCACAGTGAGTTCACTAGAAGCATAAATCTATTGAAGCGCGTATCTAACACGTGAAAAAAATACAGATACTTGGAGTGCTTCATATTGTCTGGTAATGTAAGAATTAATCTAATAAATTATTAAAGTATTACTCTCTTCAGGTACAAATTTTTGTTTTTAAGCGGAAAGAATTCTTCCAAGATTTTATCAAAAATGGTTAAGGAATGACCAAAAATTGTACGAGTATTACAGTTTACTTTCTTAAGAGCAACACATTATTAATTTATTCTTGAACTTCTGCAGAGATTGATCTTGGACCAACTCCAACAAAGGAAGTAACTACCTTTGAAGTCATTGAACAAGAGATACCTGATGAAATGGGTTATGTCAAGAAGGTAACTCGTAGAACTACAACAACAGTAACTCAGACAACAGAGGTTCAAGAGGTTACTGTAGAAGAAGATGACGAGTCCTCAGAAGAAGAAAGAGATCTTGGCCTGCCACATGAAAACATTTTGCATAAATTCATGCAATCTCTTCCAGAAAAAGTCCATCAGGAACAGCAACTTGTGTCTTGGGACACTACTCCAGATGATCTGCCCTTCCAGCAACCTTCGGTTGTGGAGGAAATCCCATCGGTACCTCTTGAGGCATCCCAGCAGGAGTACACTATGCAGTGGAACAAGCCTGAAGAAGAAGAGAAGCCTGAAGATGTGCCAGAGCATGCAGAGGCTGTTGCTCCTGAAGCTGTTCAAGTGCCTCAAAGGCAAGCTCCTATCTCCTGGGTAAAACCTGAAGACATGCCAGAGGAAGCTCATGCTGCCTCTGGTGATAAACTTCCCTCAGGTCCCATGAGAACCCCTGGTAGGAAGGAAGAAATTCCTTGGGATGCACTTGAAGATGTCTCTGATGTCAAACCAGAGACAGGAGAAAGGAGGCCATCAATCATGATAGAAACGGCAACTGTTGAAGAACATGTTGTATGGGATACCTCAGGAGAAATTCAACCTCAGCCTAAATCACTTACAAATGAGCGGCGTCCTTCCTTAGTTGTTCAAGTACCAGAGAAGTCAGACACAATTTCATGGGAATCGTCTGAAGTTACAGTTTCTCTTGAGAAAAAAGCCCTCTCTGGCACAAAATTACCATCTGCACCAATGGAAGCCCCAGAAAAGGCAGAAACCGTCCACTGGGATAAACCAGAAGATATTGTTAGCCTAGAGGTTCAAGCAGTGCCAAGTTCTAGACGACGCTCGTTAACTGTTGAGGTCACACACAAAACGGACAGTGTGACTTGGCAAAAGTCAGAAGATGTTTCAAAATTTGAACAAAAGGCTATTGCAGGAACAAAACTGCCATCTGCACATATGGAAATTCCTAAAAAAGATGAGGTTGTTCAGTGGAATGTCACTAAAGATATTTCTTCTCCTGAGCAAAGAGCTGTCGAAAGTGACCGTCGTCCATCTGTTGCAGTTGAAACCTCTGGCATTGGAGAAAGCATCTCGTGGGGTGTAACTGAAGAGATTTCTACTGTTGAGCAAGTGGCCACAGCTGGTGATCACATACCAGCACCAATGGAAGTCCCAGAAACATTTGAAACATTTGAATGGGACTTTTCTGAAGATGTGAAGTATTTGGATGTACAGCCTGTCTCAAGTGAAAGACAACCATCTATGATGCTTGAGGCATCTGGACAATCTGACAATGTTTCATGGCAGCAAAGCCAAGACATCTTCCCGAACAAAGCACAGCTCGGCAAACAGTTTCCATCTGCTCCTGTAGAAGTTACAGGCATAATGGATGCCGTCACTTGGCAAAAACCAGAGGATTGGGAGCTTCAAGAGTTACCTCAACAGGCTCTTGAAATTCCTGCTGATATTCTATCTATGTCTGAGAAGGTTGTAGAGGTTTCTTGGGAAACATCAGTAGAGGAAGCTCCACTTGAAGAAAATGAAATAACTATTCAAGAAGTTACATCTGATGCATTAAATGTTCCAGCAAGGGAAGAACAACTTCCTTGGCTTGAGTCAGAACAAACAGCAGCTGAGGATACCTTTGAAATTTCAGTTATTCCAACTGAGCATGTTACAGCAGTTGAAAAGGGGATACATGTTTCCTGGACACAGTCTTCAGAAGCTCTACAAGAAGACGAAAGAAAGCATGTTGAAAGGACTCAACTTGCCCCATTGTCGGTACCACTCAACCTTGAGGTTACTGAGTTTGACAGACCTGAGGATGTTACGACAACAGATGAAACAAATTTTGCTGGCTCGTTATCAGAAGTGTCACTTGTTGCAGCCAAAAAGCAAGAACAAATGCAATGGGAAGGAGCTGATAATAAAGTCCCAACAGATCGGCATCAAGAGGCAGAATCATTGTCTTCTGATTCAGTAGTAGTTGCTGCACAGAAGAAACCAACTGAGTGGGAAAAACCTGTAGATTTTGCAACAAGTGAAAGTGAGGTTGCTGAGAACATAACTGATGTTGCTGTGTTTGCCCCATCAAAAACAGAGAGGCAACCATGGACAAAGTCAGATGAAGTTGTTGAAGTTGCAATGGCTCCTGAGCAGGCAACAGAGGTTGCCATTGAAACACTATCGGTCACTGAAAAGAAAACAGAGACGGAATGGGACAAAGGAGTAGATATTGTTGTCACAAAGGAAAAAGAACAAGCTATTGATCTACCAGATATTTCTGTACAGTTACCATCTAAAAAGGAAGAAACCTCTTGGCGGTTTCCAGAAAAGGTTGAGGAAGAGACTGCACCAGAAACAGCTGGTATTTTAACATCGCAGCCGGTTTCTAGCATATCCAAACGTGGCCCAGTTGAGTGGGAGCACTATGAGGATGTACCAATGCAGGAAAAACATGAAAACGTACAGGAGCTATCAACATCAGCGATTGAGGCACCTCACAAAGAAGAAAATGTTCCATGGGGGAAGGTTGAGGATGTAGCACCAACTGAGGTAGATGAAGCCACTTTTGTTGTCACTGAAGCCATTGTTGCACCTGAAAAGAAACTGCCTGCAGAATGGGAACACACCATAGAGGTTGTTGTACCCATCGACAAAGTAGAAGTTGTTGAAGAGCTAGCAACTCTCCTCTCAGAAACCTCAAAACAGCAGGAGCAGATAACTTGGGAGATCTCTGAGAAAGTACAACCTACAGAAGACCAAATTGAAGAAATTGTTACATTGCCAGTAGAGGCTGTCATTGCTCCACAGACAAAGACTACAACACAGTGGGACATACCAGAGCAAATAACCACAGAAGATGTTACTGAGGAAATAACTGCTGTGACTTCTGAAGCCGTTTCTGTTCCAGAGAAGAAACTGCCTGCAGAATGGGAACACACCCTTGAAGTTGTTGTGCCTACTAACAAAGAGGAAGTTGTTGAAGAGTTAGCAACTCTTCTGTCAGAAACTTCAAAGAAGCAGGAGCAGATCACTTGGGAACTCTCAGAGAAAGTACAGCCATCAGAGGAACAAATTGAAGAAGTTGTTACAGTGCCAGTAGAGGCTGTCATTGCTCCACAAACAAAGACTTTAACACAGTGGGACAAACCAGAGCAAATAACCACAGAAGACGTTACTGAGGAAATAACTGTCGTAACTTCTGAAGCCGTTTCTGTTCCAGAGAAGAAACTTCCTGCAGAATGGGAACACACCCTTGAAGTCGTTTTGCCCATTGACAAGGAAGAAGTTGTTGAAGA
>JAUELU010000076.1:5544547-5562023 GCA_032357145.1 Evasterias troschelii | reverse complement strand
GAAGAAGTTGTTACAGTGCCAGTAGAAGCTGTTATTGCTCCACAGACAAAGACTATAACACAGTGGGACAAACCAGACCAAATAACCACAGAAGACGTTACTGAGGAAATAACTGTCGTAACTTCTGAAGCTGTTTCAGTGCCAGAAAAGAAACTTCCAGCAGAATGGGAAAATACCCAAGAGGTCGTTGTTTCCACTGACAAAGAGGAAGTTGAGGAAGAGCTGGCAACTCTATTGTCAGAAACTTCCAAGAAAGATGAGCAAATTTCTTGGGAGGTATCTGAGAAAGTACAGCCTACAGAAGAACAAGTAGAAGTAACAGCAATTTCGGTTGAAGCAGTCTTTGCCCCCGAGACAAAGATGACAACACAGTGGGACAGGCCAGTACATATCACAACAGAAGATGTAACTGAAGAAGTAACAGTTGTGCCTTCTAAAGCTTTATCGGCACCAGAGAGGAAAGATGAAATTCCATGGCATGGTGCAGAGGAAGTGGCTCCATTGAAACCAGACAAAGTTTTGAGCCTTACTTCTGATGCAGTTGAGAGTATTGTAAAGCGTACACCATTGTCTTGGGAAGGTTCATCTGATGTACCCACAGAAGAAATTACAGAGACTGTCCATGAATTAAAAAGTAAACCCTTGGTGGTACCAGGTACTAGAGAAGTCCATCCATGGGAAAAGCCCAAGGACATTGATATACTTGAAGAATCTGTCACAGTTTCTGAAGAGCAACCAGCTCCTCTGCAAACTAGTGAAATCACCAAGCAAACTACTTGGGAAGGCCAGTCAGAGGTTGTTACAACCCAGAGGGTAAGACATGAAGCTGAGGAGGTCCAAACTTCACCCCTTTCAGTACCAACTCAGCAAGAAGTGACTCTTACTCTGAAACCATCTGAGTTAGAATATGAGACAGTTTCAGATGTAACTGTTGCTTCTAAAACAGAAGATGCTGAGGTGACTGTACAGTTAGCAGGTAAACCAGACATAACCTCTCATGCAGAAACACAACCAGTGAGAAAAGAACGCTCTGAGCTTGAAATAGCCCCACAGTTTGTGCAAGAACTTGTTGATATTGAAGTGCACTTGGGCCAGCCTGCTGAGCTGGTCTGTGAAGTTGAAGGATCGCCACAGCCATCTGTTCAGTGGTTCAGAAATGGAGTTGAAGTAGCCCCAAGTCAGCAATACACCATCATGACTGATTTCGAGAAGGGAAGAAGTACTCTTATGATTGCTAGTGTTACTGAGGAAGATGATACAGAGTTTGAATGTCGAGCAACAAACATCCAAGGTGTAGTTTCTTCATTTGCAGAGCTCATTGTTGATGGTAAGTTTACTCTATAACAACCCTATCAGTTATCCAAAATATGAAACTAATAAATAAGTAATTGTATAAAATCATTGACAACATAACTTTTTAACATCAATTTTTTTAAATCGACTTTGTTTTTTGTTTTCGTTTCAAAGCTCCACTTGATGAAGTTGAACAAACTGAGGTTGAAACTTTAAAAATGGATAGTGAAGAGGTCGAGGTGATCCAAGTTGCAACAATAAAACCTTTGGAGACAGAGACAACTGATTTTGAGATCTCAATAAAACCAAGAACTGAAGTCTCTGAAAAAGTGATTGAGAGAGAGGCACCAGAGGAGCTACAAGAGGTGCAGTTTGTTGTGGAGAAGCCTCAAGAAACTACTGAAGTGACACTGAAGAAGCAACCAAAGAAGACTGAAGTCATTACAAAAGAAATTGTGAAGGATAAGCAGCAACCAGAGGAAGTCTATGTCAAGGAAACAACAAAAGAGGTGTCAGTTACTGAGGTTTTAAGAGATTTTCCACAAGAGCTGCAAGAAATTCAAATCGTCATGGAAAAACCTGAGGAAACATCAGAGGTTGAAATCACAATGAAAAAGAGGAGGGAAATCTCAACAGTTGAAATAGCAAGAGATCAACCCCAAGATTTACAAGAGATACAATTCATTGTAGAGAAACCTGAAGAAACATCTGAAGTCAGCTTATCTCTTCAGCCACGTAAAACTGAAATCGTGCGCACAGAGATTGAAAGGGATATTACTCATGACATGGGTGAAATAGAAATAGTTCTTGATAGACCTGAAGAGGTTGCTCCTGCTGAGGTGACGATTATGAAAATAGAAGAAATGCCCCAAGAAATTGAATTCACAGTAGAAAAACCACAAGATGAAATCAAAGAAATTGAAATAAGACGAAAGGTGACAACGACTGTCCACACAGAGGTGGATAGCAGCATTGAAACCCCAAGCCAGTTTGAATTTGAAGTCCAAAACCTTGCTGCTGAGGTTACTGCCGACAAGATCAGCCGAGAAATTATAAAGGAGGTCACCACTGAGTTGATTTCAGACGAGATAAGCCGGGAAACCACACGTGAAGTCACTACTGAGATGTACAGAGAAGGTCCAGTGTTCATCCGGGAGGTAACAACTGTTGAGACAACCCTCACTGAGGAAGTGCGGTTTGAGTGCCAGGTGACTGGTGTGCCCGCTCCAACTCTGAAATGGTATCATAATGGAGACGTACTCCGTGGGGAAAGGTACATTGTCATTAATTACAATGATGGTGTGAGTGAGTTGTTCATCACTGAGGTTACCGAGGATGATATTGGAACATTCATGTGCGAGGCGGTGAATCCTCTTGGGCGAGCAACAACAGTGGCTCAACTCATCATCACAACTGGTATTGTATTCCGCTTTTATGATCAGTATGCATGCAGATATATTAGCTGGGCCACCTGTTTTTGCAAAGTACTGATGCACGTGTGTTGTGAAACACTTAAATAAATTATTTTAAATTTGTGTTTTCCTGATTTTTAAAAGTGTTATGAATCAGAATTCCTAAGTAGCGTGAATCATTGTTGCTTGATACATTAATTGCTTGCACATTTTATAGTTGTAAAATGCCTTTATACTTATATATAAATTAACAGTATGTTTATCATAAATTGAAGTACAACTGGTTTAGTTTTGCATGTTGTCATACCTAGTCTTCTGTATCAGTAAGCTGATTTAGAAAGTAGTGTGTGTCTTAGCATGAGTGTTTTGTACATGTGAAGTCTGTGATTGTGGTTGTATTCAATGCGTGAGACACTGACAAACTCTAGTGTAACCAAAACATCCTTACTGCAGAATATTGTAACTATGAAGTGTTGTTTCATTACCCCCATCAATGTGCGATATTTAATTGGAAAACAGCCAAACAAGGCTAATCTAACCAGCTATTCAGTGCCAAGCAAGAAATGAGCTGAATCAACTTGCCTTTAAATCTTAATGCTCAGCAGTGCAGTTAAATGCTAAAATAATGCAACTACATCGTCTTTGCTGTATGCATGAAGCAATAATTGGCACATCTATTGAAAGTGAGATTTGGTAGCACTCCATGATTAAATTGTACTTCAATTAGACATTTTCTAAGAAACTGCAGATTACTATCTGGAAGATTTTTGTACAGGTAACATTTAAGATGCACATAAGACAAAGCAATGAAAAGATATTCAATCATTATCAGCATTCTTCACAATCTAAAAATGAATCTTAAGTGAAATTACCTTTTTCCTACAAAGTCGACTGTATCTAAAGCTTTTTTGTCTTTTAACTTCAAGGAGACACCAAAACTGTGGTTGAAATTGAAGAGGTCACTGTGGAGAAAGAGAGAGAAGAGACGGTGGAGGTGATCATGTCTGTAGAGAAACAACCTGGAGATGTAGAGATTGAAATCACCTTGATACCCCCAGAGTTTGTAGAACCCATCTTAAGCCTTGAGGTAGTGGAAGGTGATAAGGCAGTGTTTGAGGCCCATGTGATTGGATCGCAACCCATTGAGATAACATGGTACCATACCCAAGAACTTCTACAGGTAGGAAAGATTTTGGTTTTTTCATGTGAGTTTGTATTTTTTCCTGTCAAAAGTGCATTTTGTAAATCAAACAAGACCTGTATCAGTTAAAACAAACTAATAGCTGAGTTTTTGATGAAATGACATTAAAATAAAAAATAAAAAATCTGTCTTTGTTTCGATAGTGAATAGAACATTTACATCAACTGTGGTTATTTAACTGGACAGCAATTGTCGAAAATTATTGTTTGGTCCAATCAAGTTTCAAAGTGAGATCTCCGCAAATGTTCTCAGTTTTGATTTTTTGCTTATTTGTTTTAATAAAAACTTGAATTAAACCTTTATTTTCAGGACTCACCTGAGTTTGCAATTACCTTTGATGGCAAGATTTGCACCTTGGTGATCTCAGAGGTATTCCCTGAAGACTCTGGTGATTATACATGCAAGGCATCCAATCCAGTGGGTGTTACAACTTGTGTAGCTACTCTCAATGTCTCAGGTATGTCGCTCAGTTCTTTGAGTGCTTTAACACCATACTATCGCATACCCCTATTTTGTTTTAGTGTCAGAATTTCTAATTGGTGCTGGTAACAATATTGTAGCTTTTCTCGGGTTACTGCATACTTTAGTAAATATTCAAACAAGTGTGTGTTGGGAAATGGTTAATCCACACTTAACATAACAGGTGCCTACAGAGATTTGACACAGAAACCATCATTATCAAAGTTACTTCATGGTGTAAATACACAGAGAGGAACAACACAACCTTTCTGTGTAGCACAGCTGATTATGTTGATTTACTTAAAGTTGGTAAGGGTGTGCATACATCGGTAGGTAGTGTGGATCTTAATTGCCTTCCAAAATTACAAGTACAGAATACAGTAAAAGAAAACAAGCATAATCACATATCCGGTTGTGGAACAAGCTTCTAGTAGTTGAATTTTTTTTGAGCAATTCTTATCTTCATAAACATGCAAAAAATTGTTGCTGAGAAGGAGCACTGATTCAAAAGCGTAATCAATACACTTTAAAACCATTCTTTTAGGCAATCCAATTGCCCTTTTATAAGTTGAATTTAGTTGAAATGACAAGCAAAACATCAGGTATGTAGGGTCAGTTATGGAACTGGGACTTCAGATTTTTTTTTAGAGATTACTCATTGTTTACTAAACATGTTGAACCCATTAAGGTTTTTGTTGTGCACTGTTATTTGGGTGGTGGAATCTATTAGGAGTTTCGAACGGTGGAGTTTGCCAGGAGGTCATGACTAACACCAAGTAATCTTAGAGTTAGCTAACACATTCCACTGTTTACTTTAGCACTAACACCATTAATGTTCCTCCCTCTAACCCACTTTAACTCCACAGAAGGGGCTGAAATGACCATTAGCAAACTCACAGAGGTTTCAGCAACCCATGTGATTCCCAGGTTAACCGACTCTGAAAAACTTTTGAGTAAGCAGCAACCCTCTTCTAAAACTGTAAAATCAGTGCCTGAATCGAAACAGGCTTTCCCATATATCATAAGTGAAAGAAAAAGTGATATTCCGGCACCACAACCCTCTTATCAGACCACCTCTGATGTTGTTGACAAAGTGTGCCCTAAGAATGTGGACAAACTAACCTGCAAACCAAAACTAACCAGAGATTTCAGTGTGGAGGAGCATTCCAACCATTCACATTCTGATAGCTCTGGTGGAGGTTCTTCCCCCGATGAAACAAAAACTGTCTTGAATGGCTCCACATTGTTCAAGCCAATAGATGATGGCATTATCGAAAGTGAAGAATCTCAAGCACCAACCCCTCTTAGAAAAACCAAGTCCTTGAAAGCACTGTCTCTCATGTATGCCGTTGAAGAGGATGAATTTTGTTCACATTCCACCAACGCACCTTATGCTAGTTCCACAACCGCACAGTCCCCTGCACCACAGACACAATTCCCTACTGTTAAAAAGTCTACTCTAAGAAGTTCGCTGAAGTCACTTTCATTTCATTATTCAACGGATGAGTTTAGCAGCGGCTCCCAAGATCAAGTACAGGTTGGCTCTAGTAATTTGGTAAATGTACTTTTAACAGATGTCAATTCAAACATTGAAATACTTGCAACTGATTCAAAGAAGGACGACGTAAAAGGGAAGGATGAAGAGGTTGTGAGTGTGGCAGATTTGGAAGGAATTGGATCTCCATCTGTAACAGCCTGTGGGTCTTTGATTAACAGGGTAGAAATAAGGGTAGATGTTGGTTCAGAAGAAGATCTATCTGAGGGTGATGAAGACAAGTCAAGTGATGAGGCTGATGGTGAAGAAAAGAAGATATGTTGTGACAAAGATTCAGCTGAGGGTTTGGCTAAAGGCGAAGGTGAGAAGTCAAGTAAGGAAGCCACCTCTGATGAGGAAAATTCTCAATCTGGAATGGATTTACCACATCAGGAGGATTCAATTGTTTCTCCCAAACTATGTGATGTATGTGTGACTGTTCCTGATGATGATGATGTCTCTACAGAAGAAAAACCGAAGCTAAAACTCAGATGTTCAGATAGTTTAGATGTTGATGATGGTATGGAACCACTACCAATGATCACTGTCACTTCTCCCGGTGGTTCTTGGCGAGAACGCATCACCTCCTCAGAAGATCTTATCACATCTTCAGAATATGAAAGCACTGATGATGAAGAAGATGACAACAAGCATTTATCAGTTTCATCAGATGATGAAGGCCGGGTTGGAATCAAAGTTGAAACAAAAGATCCTGATAATTCTAAAGGGAGGCTCCTTGAGGATGTTTGTGGAAAAAGTTCATCTCAGCCTAAGGTATTTCTGTATGAAATTGAAGAATGTGAAGAACCGGATATTGTCAAACCTCCACAAAACTGTAGGGCAATAGTGAACGGTATTGCATGCTTTGAGGTCAAAGTCACTGGAAACCCAACACCAAGTGTGAAATGGTTTAAGGATGAGGTAGGGGTCAACGATCCAAGGATGAACAGTGTTGTCAGCAATGGTTGCAGTTATTCCCTAATTATTACTGATGTTACCAAGGGGGATGAAGGAATGTACACATGCATTGCAAAGAGCTTGTTGGGACTGGAAAGTGCAACGGCTGAACTGACTGTTGAAGGTTGGCTAACACACTAATATTTAATCATCTCTCTCATTAGAACGTAGTGTTATGATAGAAATCTAGAAAGGAAAGACACGCATCACACTGTGTCCGTGTTTGTTATGCACCATGTTGGCATTGACAAACCCCACTATTGACTAAATGCTGTTTTATGTGCAACAGTTAACCTCTGATGTAAGACACATTTTAACCAAAATTATTGACTATCTTTGGCTGTGGCTCATGGCAGATCTTGTAATGAAGGCAGAGTCAAAGTACTGCTCAAAACCTACCTATTCAATAAAAACCAGTGTGGTTTTTAACAGTATGTGATGTGTCTTTACTCCTCACAAAATCTCCCTTTTACTTTGCATAAAGACAAAAATGTTGATTTCTGAAACTGGCAAATATGTGATGGAAAGTGAACAAATTAAAGAAAATCCATGTTTATTATGCATCATGTCAAAAAGTGAGTTTGTCAACAAACATAGTTATTCATGTAGAATAGAATTTACAAACACTACACATAGTATAACCAGGTAGTTTTAACACTCTCTCCTGTGGTTTCAGTGATGAAAGGAATCAAACTTTAATTCCAACCCAAAATGTTCTTTTTAATATTATTTGAAAACTGGAAGCATTCTCTCTCCCGAAAATAATAACAAATGAAATAATGATTCAACAGAAAAGAACACATTTAGAAGTGAAATATTTAGAAAAAAATTGTTTCTTGTTAACTTTAACCTGGCTAGTTTTTATTGTGCAATTAAGCATTCTTTTCATATTTCATATTTTGCATGTTTTTACTAGACATTTCAGTTCTATAACCTGAGCATTATTAATAAAACAGCATTTTCTCAATTATTTTGTTAATTTTATCAAATTGTTGATTGCAGGTCTAACAATAAGTTTTGCATGTTGTTTGCCAAATTAACTTTCCAATTGATTTAATGCATGCTTTTGTTTTTGTACTTTTCTTTGCATTAAATTTACTTTTTGCAGAGGAGGAAGTTAAACCAAAACGATTGTCATCTCCCCTGAAGAAACCCTTCATTTATGATGAGTTAGAAGAGTGGAAACCACCAAAGCGCTCTGTCGAGTCTTTCTCTGAAGTGAGACAGGAAGAAGTTAAAATGGAAGAAGAGATCGATGCAGGAAGTGTTGAGACAGTTGAGTTGGAGATGAGAATGCCATCTTTGGAAAAATCAAGTACATCTTCATCACATGGGTTTGATAAAGAGCTAGAGGTAGACGATGGGGATGTTAATAATGCCAGAGAAGGAAATGTCAGTGATGTCAGGTCTAGGTCGACCTCATCTTCTTCTTCTTCCTCCTCCTCTTCTTCCTCCTCCAGTGCCTCTGAAATTGAACACGTTCTCCAGGGCAATCCTTTACCTTCTGGAAGCATTTCACTGCCAAAGAAACCTAATCAGCAAGACAGTTCCCATTCAGATAACAGCTCTAATTCAAGTGCAACAAGTGACAAGGAAGTCAATGCTGCAATACAAAAACCTGTTGAGGAGCTACCACTGGATCATGCGTCTGATTTGAGTTCAGACTTGTCTGATAATGAGGACAAAAGCGATCGTAATGGTCAATTTAGAGAAAGAAGATCATCAGTCTCAAATGCTGAAGAAGCTGATGAAAAGCTTGGTGAAGACGAGAATTCTGAGGATAACCCCACTGCTGATCCTTATATAACAGAAGTCTATCTAGAAAAGAGCAAAAGTTACACATTGTCATCTGGAGGCTCAAAGACAGAAAGTGACTCTGATTCAGATCATAAAAAAGAACCCTCAAGCCCTGAGATTTCTTCTGATGATGGAGAGAATTTGTATGTGAACCAGGACAGTGAATCTCCATCGATATCTAGTCCTACTGCTTCAAGCGATGATGAGCACTCAGGTGGTGAACCAAGAGGGGAGTTTTCAAAAGGGACAGATTTTTGCCCTGCTTCCTCCAATGAGATCGAAGAGGGTGCTCCAACGGTCTCTCAAAAGTATGTAGAATTTGTTGGTCCTAGGTATCCTGAACAAAATATTAATATTCACTTAAAGGGAGGAAAAAAGGCAGATTCGATTGATAATGAAGACAGAAATGATGATCAAGCAGAAGATTCCCCAACAAGTTCTTCATCTTCTGAGGATGAAAGTGATAATAAAATAGAAGAAGAGATACATAAAACTCTTGTAAATACTCAGAAAGAATTGCCTGAAGCATACCACACATTTCTAGATGCTGAACCACAGAAGCCAACTGTACCAGAAAAACAGACAGCAGAATCAACTTCCGCTGAATATGAGGTAATTTCTTACAAAGAAGTGCACATCAGCAGATCTTCTGACTCTGATTCCGACTTATCATCAGGAAATAACAAGCCAGTTGCCATCTATGAAACTTCTGTTTTTCAGCAGACAATTGAGAAAGTCTCAGTTAAACAGGTTTTGACTAAAGAAGTATCCTCTGTAGACTCTGAGGAGATAGTCTTTCATATCAAAACCCGAAGGGAGACTTCCTCGGGAAGTACCTCATCTTCAGAAGATAGTGATGGAAAAATTGACAAAGATATCAGAAGTGTCCAAATACCTGGTGAAGTTGGACAGAGCTACATTCCGCTACACATCAAACTCAATGTACCCACATCATCGCATGAAAATGAGCATAAGTCCAGCTCATTGACACTAAATGTAAATGCAGAATCTTCAAATCCAAGAGTCGTAGAGGTGTACCTAGAATGTGCCCCTAGAGATGCCCTACAGTCAGTGACGTCACCAGAGAGAAGACGACAAATAAGGATTTCACAACCAGGCACGGGTATTGAACCTGTCACTCTGTTCCCGTCCAGTGATGGTAGTGATGCGGACTCACCAGAAATTGGGCAAGAGGACGTCACTGTTGATGCTATAAATGATTCAGTTGTAGTCAAAGTCGATCAGACTACTGAAGAGAAGCCTTATTTGGAAATCTTAGCCTCTGAATCTGAACAGAAACATGAGCAAGCCCGAGAAATATCATCGAGCAGCAGTGAGGAGGAACATTGTGCACCTGTTGATTCTCCTGAAAGAATAATCCCTGATGTCAAAGAACCCAAACCCAATCCTGAACTCACAAACTTATTACCAGTAAGTGGTTTAAGTGATCAAGGATATCTAGTCCAAGAAGAACGCTTGCCTTCATTTCTGTCTCCAACAAAGGAAGCTTTTATAAATGGTTCAGAATCCTCTTTGTGTGCTCCTTGTTTCACCAAGGAGATTCAAGACATCGCTGTTCTTGAGGGTGATGCCGCAATGCTACAGTGTTATGCAAGGGGTGAACCATCCCCCAAATTTGTGTGGTTCAAGGATGATAAAGAGATTGATGAAGATGATGAGGTTTACGACATTAACACCATGATTTATGAGGACTGCTACACAGAGCTGGTTATCCATGAAGTGACTCCTGACGATGAAGGGGAGTATAGGGTGGAGGCCAGAAATGTGCAAGGAGAAGCATTTTGCAAGGCATATCTTAGTGTAGAGGTCTTAGATGAAGAAGGGGAAACAGAAACTGGGACATCTGGTCAAAGTGATTCATCTGATAAAGATTCAGATTCTAAAAATTCAAGTGACAGTGAGTCTGGTTCCCATGAACCAGACTCTGAAAACACCAGCAGAAGGGACCAAATACCACCTGGGAATAAAAGGGATGAGGCAGTTGATATGATTGATTCTTCCTCGGCTATATCAGACTCTGACTCTAACATTGAAGCTGATCAAGTGCAGGTTGATCAAGAATCACCCCTGGAATCAACTCCAGTTAATCCAAGGTCAAGTTTTGCCAACGCTGATGATCCTAAGTGGAACACCTGTTTTGTTACCGAAGATGGAAAGCAACAACTGCTGCTTGCAAAGTATGAAGATGCTCCCCCGTCGATGGTATTTGAAAGTAAATTGTGCACCATAGCCCACGCTTTTGTTGAACCTCCAGCAGACCTACTTATGCCAGAAGAACCTTTGGAAAAGATTCATCCCTCTCCAGAAGATGGCAAGATAAATTTGGAAGAAGAACAGAACAAAGAAAATAACAACCAGGTTGAACTCTTACCAGATGTCTTGGAACAGGTTGCTTGGGAAACATGCAATCTCCCTCCCAAACAAATAACAGAAGAAAACCAGTCTGGAGTTGTTGTTGAACCAGACTTGTGTATAGCTGGAACCAATGAAGACCGCTTCCTGGTAGAGAATCCTGAGACAGAGCATGTTCCTCATTCCTCAGATGTCTTGCCTGTGCCTGGATCATTGCATGCTACCAAAGAAGGTTTGATGTGATGAGTTTTGTTAGTTTGCTAACAGCATGTAGTAACTAACATGTAGCTGTGAATGTTGTTTAAAAATCATGCTTCTCATTAACAACCAAGTTCATGTATGGATATTTTTGTTTTTCTAATCTTTCTCATTTACCATTGCTATGCATCATTAGTTATATTAGAGAGTTATAGAGTTATTAGAAAAGTTCTCACTTCAGGAAAAGCTGCTGAAAATCACCTGCTTTGCAAAAGAAAGTTTAAAGCAAAGTCTTAGTTACTTTAGCTGTTTTATAGACAGCTGTTAAAATTGGTGAATAAACGAAGTAAGTTAATGTGATGATAATGTACACGTATTTCAATGCATTGCAAGTAGTGTAGTATTTCATGGTTTGTACCCAATGATATTGATACTATTATATTCAAGTAGAAAAATGAATTGCCAAAAAGCAATTAATTCTGCGGTACATTCAATAAAACAGATACTGATTGTTGAAGCCTTAACATACGGAAAAAAACACTGCAAAATTTAAACCTTTCACATCTGTTTGTGTCTCTTTTCAAAGTACAAGTACAATGTATTACCCCAAAAGGTTTTGGCTGCTCCGTGTAAATATCTAGTGGCAATTTTACAAAAAGCTGAGGTTAATCTTAAGCTGGTTTCAATCTTAATTGCTCAGCTATGTTTGAAGACACAATATAAATCACCATTGTAATATTCTTAACTCATCTTATGAATCTAAAGTGTTTTGTGAAATCGACCCCTGTTGGTTAACCATTCAGGGTTTCAACCGATATGCTCTTGATCGTATACTTGAACTAGCCAGACTCTGATGTTGTATTTCACTGTGAAAGAATTATAGAAAGAGCATACTGACTGAAAGATATCATTGTTCACACATCATCTCTTTTCAGAGGCATCAAGACTCATGAAATATATTTATGTGGCAGAAACCTCTGCAGCTTGTATTTCTGGGCAATGCAAAGTTTGAGAATTCTTCCTTGCATTTTTATTGCTTATTTACTTCAATCTATAAAAGTCATAAATGCTGCCTTACTTATCAGCACAGATTGAAGAATTATCAAAATCTTCTTGTTATCTTCTAGTTGTCCTTCATAAATCTTGACACAGTTGTTTGTTTGTGTGTTTGTTTAATTTTTTTCCTCCATTAAATATCATAAGGAGTATCATTAGGAAGCTCTGCTACTTCAGCCATAACCACTCTAATCTCAATTTCGTAAAGGGAAACAATTTGTAGTATTTGTTTTGATGTTTTGTGTCTCTTATTAACTATTCAATAATGCTGTTTGTCTACTTAATATTAAATTATAAAACAAACTTGTAAGCTAGTAGTTCTAAGCATTAATTTCAAAATGATCAAGTGTTGAGGTCGCACATAATTTTTTATTTTTTTTTATTTTTATATTATGCCAAAATGTTTTCCTTTGTAAAAGTGAAACAAAAAGGAAACAAAACATGTTAGTGACGTTATCTATTCTATGTACCATATTTTTTTTCATTAAGTCTTGAAGTCAAGATGACTTTTCATTCACGAAAGTCATTGCACACCTCTTTGAATAATCATGTTTTGGGGGGCAACATATCCTCAGCTCTCACAAACTGCACAATGCTACATCTGCAATTATGCTCAACACTGGCTGCCAATGCTGTGACCTGTTAAAATCTGTCTACCTTTCTCTCTTGATCAACTTTTATTAACATTGCTTTTTCCTTATCATTTCATCAGCATTTGCTGTATCACCACAATGTGTCATTGAAAGCTGTACATTAAAAGTCAGTTATATCCACACTGGCGTCATTTCTACTTTATATTTTTGAACGAAGATCAACAACAGACGTTTTTAACAAGTTTGAAATTTATTTGCAAAAAAAAAGACTTTAAAGATGATGCATTTGACTGCTTTTGACTCTGATATTCTCTGAGGATCTCTTTCTCTATTGTGGTTTTGGTGAAAGTTGGTTAACAATCATTCACTAATATGAATCATCCACGAATAATAAAATTGTATTAATACTTTTACAATTAGATTTGCCAGCATCCCCTAAGGAGAAGATAGATGAAGAGAAGCCTGTTAAGGAGGTGCCCAGGGAATCCATGAAGCCCGAGGTACTTTTGGCTGATCAGAAGCCCCTTCCAGAGCAAGAGGAATCCAACATCATCCCTGTGGAGATCCTCCCAGAGAAGACACCCAAGGAGATCCTGTTAGAGGCCGAGTACCAGGAGCTTCCCAAAGAGGAGCTTGCAGATGTCATCCCCCCACGCTTCACCAAGACAATCGATACCTTGAGCGTGGCTGATGGAGATTTGGCCCGCTTCACCGCTGTAGTCTTTGCCAAGCCAATGCCAGAGGTGAAATGGTATGTTGACGGGTCTGAGATCAAGGATGAGCCAGAGTATGAGGTGACCTCTACCGTTGATGGTATTTGCACTTTGACCTTACCAGAGGTCATTCCTGAGGATGAAGGAGAATACATGTGCAAGGCTGTCAATACTGGAGGTGAAGATACATGCACGGCAATGCTCTTTGTGGAAGGTAAGCTTGAATACATTGTTGATAATAATTCCATTGTTTCTCTGACTATCATTTGTTTAATAATGTTCCAAACAAATGTTCTTGTTATTTTATCTTAATTTTTTTATCTTCATTCTCGCATGATATTGGATCATTCTTGGTATTTAGTGTTCATTAATGCAAAAACCTAGACTTGGTCTTCTCATCTACATTTTTTGTATAAACTATTGCGTAAATATATGGAGAATCATGTTAATACAACAGAGAGCAAAAAGCAACCAGAGGAAGAAGTCCGTGAGAAATCTGAGATTGAACTTGAGAGGGAAGCCCCTAAACCAGAACTAATACAACTTGAGATAGACACTAAGAAGCCTCAAAAACCAACTGTAGAGAAGACCTCTATCACAATGGAGGCGAAACCTCGTCCAGATACGCGGGAAACAACGACCCTAGGTCTGGATGTGAAGGATACACGTCCTCTGCAGGAGCTTGAACTGGCACTTCATGTTGATAAACATGCACCGGAAGAACTTGTGCCACCATCCTTCATCCAACCAATTGTAACAATAATTGTGAAGGATGGAGAGAGTGCAAAGTTCACAGCGGTCATCATGGGTATTCCAACACCAGAAATAACATGGCTGAGGAACGGGGTTGACCTTCGGGAGGCCCCTGAGTTCAAAATCACCATTGAAGGCAACATCTGTGAGCTGATCTTGGAGGAATGCTTCCCCGAGGATGGGGGCAAAATTACATGCAAGGCGTCAAATCCTGCTGGTGTGGCTACCTGTACAGCTAAACTTATTGTCAGAGGTTGGATTATTTTTAAAATCTTCCTCCAGCATGCTAGCATGGATATTTGTAACAAGTTGCATGTCTTGCAGTTAAAATCTTATTACTATCAAACTCTAGGTGCTGCCTCATAAGTTCTTTGTAATTATCTTGAAGAGTGTCTAAAGCCTGATTCCTACTTCATTTGCAAAGTAAATGCAGAGTGCAGTAGCGTAACCAGAGGGGTGCCAGGGCGGAAGGGTCCCCTTAGGACCCTTGCTGTCGCCCCCTGCCCCCATGAGATCGGAAAAAATGCACAAATGAATGGTTTGATACATAAAAAAGACCCCCCCCCCCCCCTCCTAAGTATGTGTTTGCCCTTGGTTGCCTTCCCCCCAAAAAAAATAAATAAATAAATAAATAAAATTAATTTCTGGTCATGCCACAGAAGTGAATGTTCAAGTTTGTGCTGTTCTCCAATTGTGACGCATGAAAAAGTTGCTCTGTCTTCGCACTTCACCTGAAGTATGGATTAGGCTTCGAACATACAACCTTTAAAACACAATAGTAATAATAACACCGAAGTCCTGTATAGCGTATGTATCTACCAAAAAGTTACTCAAGGCACTTGAACAGAGAAAAACATTAAAGACAGGTTTGGCTGCAAAAATATTAAGCTTTGGAAGTGTTTATTATACATGCCAATTTAGAGGTGTGTCTTTCCAAGTAGTTTTAAATCCAGTCACAAGTGACTCAAACACCCAGAATTTTATGTAGCCAAACTTCATTAAGATGTCTGTGAAATTTCTCAACATTAATAGTACAGTACTACGTACAACCTGAAACGGTTGCAGATGGGTTAGTAACAAACAATCAGATTTAATAAAGTGCAATATAAGAACTGATATTGAAGCTACCCAAATAGCCTCAGACCTACACTGTAGTTTCATCTCCTCCAATTCAGGGAAATTTTTGCACATAAAAGAATGTAACTTTTCAGGAACCCTGTTATTGATCAACTTATGGTTGTCAATCATGTAGATTAATGAAAAGGAGTGTAATAGGTGTTGCTGTGTAAATGTCCTTAATGTTTTCATATTTAAATTGTTTTAACTGTAATCCTGTTTTTCAATTTGCATGATCCTGCTTAAGTTTTTCCTGTAACTTCTTATCGTGTTGAAATACCCAAATAACTCAACTTTCTGTCTCCTTTTGTGGATAACAATCAATCCAGCTTGGTGAAATCACATTGCATTGTACCACAAAGAATTTCCTGGAAAGGCCATTTTTTCACAGTGCATTATATGAAGTGGGCATTCTTTGCATCATACATGGACTTTGTTTTATACTCCATCAACTAATGACCCATTAATTCACAAGAGCAAGTTCACCTTTGGAAAGCGAAACATAATTTGTCAGCAGTCTGTGAGCCATAACATTATTATATTTATACGTGAGGCACCAGATGTTTTTTCAGACTGAAACTGCCCTTTTTCTTGAAAATTAAATCTACTGGGCAAACTGGGTGGAGCAAGGTATTGTGAATATTTCTATTCAATTTTGTGGCAGTACCATGCCACATTTCTTTTGACACTGTAGATGTTTCTCATCCTACACAAGTGTAGTCATTGCAAAATGCTAAAATGCCTGAATGTGGTAAATTTTGTAACTAATGTTTCTAAGTGAAATTAACAGGGTTTTGTTTTTGGACAGATTACTCTGTAGCTGTAATTAATTTTTTACTATCATAACCACATCATTGATTCTATTTCATTCTTTGGATGTGATTCAAAAACTTTCTATGTCCAATTTCCTAGAGCTGCTTAAGCAGAACTACTGCTCAAAAATGTTTTGCTAAGCAAAATTAAGCAGGCTACCAGTCCAAAATGGTACATAGGACATGTTATTTTGGTTGGTAACCTTGTTCTGGTAGGCAGAATTTTTGTTGTGCTTAGTTACCTTTTGTGCTTTAGGATCTCTGTGAAATTGGTCATTTCCTTCTGCACCATTGGTGTAAAAAATTATAGTATGGGCATATTACAAGTAGCATGGTTGAAATCCATAATCCTTAGCTTACCTATTAATTTGCCCAAAAGTGAAATACTAAACATTGTTTCTGATACTGTGCATGCCTAAGTGATTCTACTAAATCATGTGTGGTTTGAATTATTTCAAATGTATTGTTAACAAAATGTACCTTAGAAGTAACCAAGCAGATTGGTCATGGATGGAGAGGAATTTTTTCAAAAAGTATAAGCAAATTTCTGTCATAAAGTATTTGTTTTAATCAAATGAACCTGCAATAAAACCCTTACTTGGCAATTGTCCGGCATTTGTCTTGTGTTAAACCGGTTTCTAAGTTTCAGTGAGATGTTGACCAGGTTTAGGGAACACATTTACATGTAACTTGACCTTTAGAGCCAGAAAATAAGACAGCAAAGATGGGGCATCAAATGTGATTGCAAAATAATTTGTGGTTTCCAAATGGAAATCATCATAAAAACAATCGCAAGAGTGTAGTTAAAGTCAGTTGATGCCAATCCTTTGCTCTAGTGAATGAGTAATGTCAAATGGGTTGCATATTTTGTGTCAATAGTGAATGATGCTGTCTACAAAAGTGTGTCATTTCAAACTTGAAATCTTTTACTCTCATTTGTACAACTTGCATGATGTAGTTATTTTTTATGCTGTGTTAACGGTGTTATTTTTTTGTTTTAAGCCACTGTTTTTCAAATTATCTTTTCAGGTCAGATATTAAAATAGTAAGACCTAGTGCCAAAAAATGCATGTTAATAGCTTTCAAAAATAAAATTGCTCGTAACTATTGTAAAATAAAGTCCTGAATATCTTTTTTTTCAATGCAGAGGAAGACTCCACTGAAGTCGACACCGAAGTTGAGGTGATAACCACTCGCAAGACGGTCACC
>JAUELU010000076.1:5494320-5544447 GCA_032357145.1 Evasterias troschelii | reverse complement strand
TCCAGAGTGCTTTGTCATTTGGTTCAAACTTTTGCATATAAGCCTCCAGATCAGCAAAGACTGGTTTCCTTGCGCAACACTGTATTTAGTCTGAAGAATTCAAACAGCATTTAGGCCTACTTGAAACTGAGCAAGGTATCTTTCAAACTGTACTTCTTAAATGGTGTTTTGAATTATTTTGAATTCTCCCCATTTCTGATTGTCAGCTTTGTGGCAGCATCTGTGGCAGTTTTGATTTGAATCTACTTTGCTATTTTTGCACAACTGAAATTTTATCCTAACAATAAGTTTTATTTACAGTGACTTTCTATCCCCGTAGATAAGAGATTACCATAAATCCAAATGTGTTATCTTTTAAACAATAATGTTTTATTTTTTTACAGGAAAATTGTATGTAGATATTGTTTGAATGTTTCTATTTATAAATGGGTCTTTATAATATTTCCTTTCATAAAATTGGTGAATTAAAAAATATATATACCTCTTTGTGTTACAGACTACTGAAACATTTGAAGTTGAAGTAACCAGACCAACTGGTAAGAGAAAAACAAAGAAGATAGGCTGTGTCTGAATTGTTGGCTAAAGCTATGTCTATGGCTTGACCTCTGCATCGTCATGCGTTGATTTATAGGATGTCATTAGCAACACTCGTAGCTTTAGCCATAGCCACTAATTCCGACTTGGCCGAACTCAAAACTGTTTTTAATAAACTTATTTTATTTTTTTCAGAGAGCATAGCTTTGAAATATAATTGATACCCTTCCAATGTGCTACATGTTTACATGTTATTGGTCTTATAACTCCAAACCTGTATAAAATACAATGAGTGCTTCAAGACGCCCTTGGGTGTAATAAAGTGCTTTATTGTTAACTGCTTACTATTTATTTCCTAGCTTTTTTAAATATTGTTTCTCAACATGAACATTTTCTTCGCACATTTAAAGAGCAGAACTACCGGTTTTGCTTGAGTAACAATGTAGTCTATGCTCTTGATTTCTATCTACCATTGCCTAGAGATTGCAAGCCCAACTCTATAAAGGACTTGGATGTATAACAGTATGTTTCGTAAAATTTCAGAAAGCACAGAGAACATTGTCATTGCTATGGGTAACTACCTTGCCGAGTCAGAAGAGGTTATGTCCCTCCGTGAGGGAGACAAACTGACCGTCCTTGATGAGGGTACTGGCGATTGGTGCCTGGCCCGTAGTGAGATGACGCAAGAGGAGGGCTGGGTACCAAGAGCTTACCTGGCGACCGAGGAACAGTATGAAGACCGGCTTGAGGAGCAGTTACAGGAGAATATCAGCATGTTGCCCACTACAGGTTTGTGCAGTTTTGTGTAAAATTGTCTGCTTTTGTTCAACTCAAATCTAAGTCCTTTGTCATCTTAAGTACCTCAATACTGAACCCTAAATGTATGGTTTTAGATACAATAAGTATGCTTTGCCTTTGTAATTTTGTTGTGGTTGTTCAATACCGAATCCAATAAATTCTATAAATTCAAGAACAGTATTGAGATGGATTTGGGAGAAATGGAATTGTGTCAAGGAATGTTTGAGGAAATGTACACAATATTTAAGGCCAGTCAAGTTACAGGCTAATAAGAGAAATTTGAGAATATGTGATAGTAGTTTGATCATTTTATATGAATTTGAACAGTTGTTATACCACTTTATATCAAGTACAACACCTCTGTGGTTTGTTAAATTTGTCTCATTTTTGTTTAGATTAGGGTTAGATTCATGTCATGCAATAAAAGTATATTTATATTTGATTTTTCCTTTTGTCCTTCGTCTGGTTTTCCTCTCTTGCTTTGGGCATCTTGCTGATTGCATCATTTCTTGTTACTCATGTTTTCTTTCCATTGTGTGTTTTCTGGTGTACCATAAATGTATTGTTTTGCTTACTGTGCTTTTTTGATTTCATGTTTTTTTTAACCTACTGGTAAACCTTGAACCGATATTCTCCTTTTTTTTTTTTTTAAATTATCTCGTCTGCTACATGTACCTCTTATGTTGTTATGTCAACATAAAAAATCTTATCATTTTTTCCCCTCTTCAATATTCAAATATCACTTATTGCAAATCTGATTCATGTGATCACACTGTGGTTAATGGTTGGTTGTGGCTTTCTACAAACTCTGACTTCATGCTACATGCAAAATGCATTTCAACATATACTAAATCCTGAAAAAATGTACTGCCACTCCCCTCCATTTCATGACTTGGTTATTTTTTTTCTCCTCATGCGCTCACAAAAAAAACTCAAACCGCCCAAATCTTGCTTTGCGCTGCCGCTCTTTCAACACCTTAGCCACTTTTTCTGGCACAGAGGAACCGCTGGAGGGTGAGGCCGAAGCACCTACCTTCATCGAGCCTCTTGACACAACCAAATGCAAAGACGGTCAACCAGTGACCCTGAAATGCCAAGTAGAGGGTAACCCCATGCCAACAATCGCCTGGTATCGCCAGAGCACCCAAATTCCCCTCTCCGAGGACTTTGAGATGGAGTATGATGGCAGCATGGCAACGCTGATGATCCGGGAAGTCTTCCCTGAAGACTCCGGGAAGTATACTTGCGTTGCTAAGAACATTGCCGGGATGGCTTCAACCAGTGCAGAGCTTCTCGTCGAAGGTATGCTCAACTCTTTTTGTCTGGTTTAACAAATTTTCTTGTATCTTGCTAAAGATGAGTTTTCAAATGGAAAGAATTGGTTTTTATATTCTTTGACAACATCCTTTTTGTTTCTCCGTTCAATAGTTAATTTGTCCGATGCTGAGAGCTTTGAAGGAAGCCACACACCAGTATCAAGGAAGAGTCTTTCAAGGTACGAGATGTTTGGATTGTTTGGATCTTTGATATTCCTTTAAATTAATTTGTATCAATCCATGTGTGAGAGCGCCCTAATGTATTTATACTGCTTAGTGGGATGTAATGACCCCTTTGCAACAATGTCACACAATGCATACGGTTCGTCTATTGGGAGTCAAATTGCCCTTAAAAATTATGGTAAGCATGTAAATGCTACATGGCTTAAAATTTGCACTTAACTGTATAACTCACAGCACAACACAGATTATTGCGTTGATAATATCAGATGAATTTGAGTCAATACATAAGTTGTCTTACTAAGGTCAGGTGTATTTTGGTGTGTTTAATAAACTGGTGGAAACGAAGGTAGCAGACTTAATGTACAAGGGTATGGACTCACATACAAGGTCTTGACAGACTTCTTGCCTAATGTAATTCCTGTCAAGCAAGAATTTCAAGATATCTTTACTAAAATTCCACAGAAGGCATTCCCTGTTTATGTGTTATTTATAGCAAATGGTCTTCACCATCTAGCAGTTTGCAATTTGTACTCAAAGTCTGTGAAATAAAAAAACGCCAGGTTCATGCCTTGCCTTGCACTTTGAAGAAAAGCACTGTTATGTGTAAAGTATCTTACATATTTTCAACATTAATCAACTCCCAGCATGACATGCTAGAGGGTGGTATTGACAAGATGTGTGAATTCATATACAGATTAGCATATTCAGTACTTTTTATTTCTGTCACAGAGCCTTCTTTCCATTTGCTAAACTCTTCCTCTTCTGTTCATTCAGGGAATCCACTGTTGACGAGCCGGAGGGCATCAAGCCTGCCTTCATGTCCAAGGCCAAAGCCAGACGTGTTGATGAGGGTAACAACAAGGTGGTCTTTGAGTTCCGTCTCATCGCCGCACCCCGCCCAACTATCTGTTGGTTCCACAATGACCAGCCTATTGAGGAAACACCGAAGAGAAGGATGAGCATGTATGCCGACGTTCATCTGTACATTCTCACTCTGGAGTTGAGTGACATCAATCCAGAAGATGATGGTGTCTACCGCATTGAGGCCAGAAACAAAGAGGGGGTGGCATCTGCAACTGTGGTCCTGGAAGTCAATCGTAAGTTACCACCAGCCAAAGAATGTATGAGCTTTATTAACTCAATTTTGTCTTTGGTTTGATGTGGAGTTTAATTAGATTAGCTTTTTATATAAATTGTTTTTAATATAAAGAGATTTTGCTCTTTACTCAAATTGTTCAGCATTCAAGAGTTGACTACCATATATGAAAGTGTTGGAAATGTTTGGAGATGAATTTATTTTTATTTTTCATATGATGTTTCAAATGTTACCATTAACTTTGCAAACTGGATCTAGTCCTGCACTCGCTATGGTATGAACTTAACTTGTACTGCAATGCTTGTTATTACAGCATGAATCACAACGTGTAGAAGTTATGTATTGAGCATGGTTGTCATTTGCTCTCTGTATCCATAGAAACTGCATTCTGAAAGCTTTCAATTCAATACTTTTTGTAACTAGATTCCTAAACACGAACATATATATCATTAAACATCCTTGAAGTTGTAGAATCTTTGTACGTATCCTTCTTGTTAAAGGCAGTCTTTACACATGATGACACCATTGTCAATGTAATTCTTTGTTTATAAGAATCAAAAGAATGTACAGAACATGAGCCAATTCAAAGTTTTCATCTCCATTACCCATCGATCAGTTGTTTAATCATGCTGTTTCACTCCACCTCTCAAATACTCCCATGACTTTGGCCAAACAGTCTTTCCAGATTCTGTGCCTGCGTTTTTTACACACGGGCTTTGATTTACACATGTATGTGATTGCTTTCCGTGGCCAGTGCTGTTTTCCATGTGCACGTGGTCCAATCAACCAATACATTTCATCTGTTGGGAAGACTGTATTAGGCCACATGTATGTTTTTGGTATAATTAATAATATAATATAATATAATATAATATAATGTACATGTATGTAACAAGATCACTTTGCACAGTGATGTAGGACCTTAATCATACAAAAACCATGTTAGTGATATCACCTGATCAAGTCAATGAGAAGTAGTAGTATCAAAAAAAGTGTTGATCACCACATATCATGTCAGCCACTTCACACAAACTAACCATTTAACCATGTTAGCAAACATCACTACCATACCATGTCCATTACTCCTTCATATACTGCATGTGCAGGACTCTTAACCAAGCCAAGTCCGTTCCCAGCCATGCATGTCCAGGAATGTTCGACATCATCTGAGATAGCCTTCTGCTCTCCGTCTTTGCATGATTCTTCTAACATATTTGATATCTCCAACCGTGAATGGGTTGTTTCTGAAACTTGTGGTGTCCAAAGCTCAGTGATAACAGGTGATTTTTTGTTGCGATGTAAAACGTAACAGCCTTTTCATCTTTATTTTGTGGATTTTTTTTTTAGAAACAAATTCAATTGATGTAATTTCTTATTTCATTGTTTCTAAGCTGAAAAAAAAGTAACAGTCAATGTTTGATAAAATGAAAATTATTTGATTTCTTATGCATGTAAATGTGTTAGTGTTCAAAATGTTAAAATGCTTAGTTTTAGTTATAATGTGTGAATAGTTACTTAAGATTTATTCATTCACAACTAAACCATTTTGTTGTAGTTGTCATTCATGATTAATATCAATAACTCATACATATATTCGATAACAATAGTTTGTCCGTTTAGGGGACTTTTTTTTACAAAAATTTCAATTTTTCTCATCAGGTGAAGAGCCAGAGCCTCCTCGCTTTGAGGAGCCTCTCGTCTCCATAACAATTAAGGAAGGGGAAGAAGCTAAGTTTGAATGTCGCATCAGCGGCAACCCTAAACCGGAGGTCAATTGGTTCCGGGACAACGTCATGCTGACTAAAACCGATGTGTTTGAGATTGGACACGACGGAACTGACAAATACTGGGTCACGTTGAAGGGAACGGTTGTCGGTGACTCAGGAACGTTTACATGTTTGGCTGAGAACATTGCTGGACGGACAATTAGTGGAGCGGAACTCATTGTACAGACAGGTATGTTGAAATTATTAGGGAGGGGTTCGCATGCCTTCCCCTCCCCTTCCCTGTAAGCAAAGTGATTACATGCACTTGTGGAATTGAGGGGGAAATAGCAGGTAGTTAGTTCATTACTTTCAAACAATAACAATTTGGTTATGACTCTTTTTTAACAAACAGAAACTACTACTACTGTCGTGACAACAGAAGAGACCGTCACTGAGGTCACCACAGAAATTAAACATGTCGAAGAACATGTCGTAGAAGAGTTACCAGCAGAGGTAGAAGGTCAACCCCCTAAGTTCCTGAAGCAGCCAGAAGATGTTGAGACACAGCCCGATCAACGGGCTGTACTTACTGTCTTGGTCTCAGGGTCACCACTACCAGAAGTCACTTGGTATCGAGATGGCAAGGTAAGCTGCCTCTTTATATTTGAACTGAGTGTTACCTGTACAATTATACTGGCACGAGCTTCCACAATCACTGTAAAAACATAAACTTTGCTTAGCAAAAAAATTGGTACTAGTTTATATAGAAAGTATGTTTCTTATTCTTTGCTAAACTTGTGTTAAGCAGGGTTAAGTTTCTAAGCAATTGTTGTACTTCGGTAGCTATATGTAAGGGGCCCCTGGATTAAAAAGCAGGGTAAACTGACAGCTAGCTTCCCCTCAGATGTACTAATATTTGTTTATGTCCTTTCTCATGAAGGTGATAGAGCCCAGCAAGCATCACAGCATGTTCGCTGATAATGAAGGCAATGCTTCCTTTGTAATCGCTGAGGCCAAACCAGAAGATGATGCCGAGTATCTGTGCAAGGCTCAGAACAAGTTTGGCATGGCAACATGCCGTGCAGACATCATTGTTGAGGACGGTAAGAAGATTTGTCATTTTACAAAAAGTTGAGGTATTTACAAATTTTTGATTTGCATTTATTATCGCATCAAGTGATGCCCTGTCTTTGGCAGTTTCCATAACCTATGGGTAATTATTTATTTATTTTTCAGAATTTAGTGTCAAGAAAGACACTGCAAAGGTTGTTGTCCAGCCAGATCATTTGGAACAACCAAGCCGAGACACAGAGCAGATAAGCACAAGCGAAGCTCCTTCTATATCTGAGGAGGAGTTCGATCTTGAAGACCAAACCTTTGGTGCCGTCATGATGAGGTCTCCCCTCCACAGTGCAGGGTTAAGCCTTCAAGAAGTCATGCCAGAGTTTGAAGAATTCTCAACAGAATCCGAGATTGAGATTAGGGTTTCATCGGAGGATGTCTCCAAGGAGAAGCCAGAGGAAGAAATATCTGAGGAATTGTCAATGGAGATCATAGATGGAGTCGAAGTAATGATCCCACTCAAGAAGAAGAAGCCTGAAAAGAAGCCATCGAGGACAGAAGAGGAAGCAGCGTTTGAGCTGAAATCTCGAAGAGAGTCCCAAGATGTGGCTGCTGGGTTTAGGATACCAAGACCTGGGGAGGACAAAGAAGCTAAAGTGACCCTTGAGACACCAACTGAGAAAGCAGAGAAAGAGGTCCCGACTGAGATAGTTCCTAAGGAGTTCAAGGAGATGCAATTCAAGGTACCTGTACCTGAAGACAAGGCCGCACCCGTTACAGATGAAGTTGTTCTTGCTGTAACAATTGCTCCTGAAGAAGAACAACCTAGGGAGACTGCTCTTGATAAGCCTTCAGAGAAGCCAACCTTTATCAAACCTCTTAAGCCCCAAGAGATCATCGCTCACTCAGAGTCCATGCTCACCTGCCAGGTGACTGGAAACCCCATGCCAACTGTGTCCTGGTTCCTTGATGAGGCGGAGATCAGGCCAGATGATGAGCGATACAGGATGGAGCAGCAGCCAAATGGAGTGTGCACTCTGATGATTCGAGATGTCCTCGCCGAGGATGAAGGGGATTACACAGTTAAGGCAATCAATGCAGCTGGGAGCGATACAACTGAGGCTGAGATGGTTGTTGCACAAGAAAGTATGTATTTATCTGTTTTTATAATAAAGTTTATATTCCTCTCACTTATTTAAATTTCCATCTTGCTCAAATTTATCTTCATTTGTAACAATTTCACTGCTTCAATAACATCACAAATAACTTGCAACATATTCAAACAATCTTTAACTTTGGTAATAACTTCTTGTTTGGAGCTGGTGTAACATCTTGGGAATTTATCTCACAGTCAGGACAGTGCTCAAATTGTCTCTGTCCTGTCTCGGAATGAAGTGAAGCATACTTTAAAGTGGTATGAAAACGACTTAAAATGGTATGAGGGATCTTACTTCTGCTTTATCAACACCAAAGTAATCTTCAACCTTATATATATCTATCCAAGGTACTAACAAATTGGCAGAGGTTTAAAAGCACTTCTGGTAATGCACAAAAAACTTACTCATGGCTAACATTAACCCGCTACTTTGCCCTTCGTCAGAAAAACCTACAGAAATATCCCCAGTTGAGGAGGAAGTTACTGAAGCCCCTAAATTTGTTGAGGATATGGTGGACATGGAGATTATCACTGGGCATCCTGCCCAGTTTGATGTCCAGGTTAGTGGGATCCCAATGCCGACTCTCACCTGGTATCGCGATCGTAAGGAGATTCTACCCAATGAGCATTTTACTATCGAGTTCAGTGAAGAGGATGGGTTTGGTTCCCTTGTCATCAAAGAGGTCCTCAGCGACGACGATGCAGAATACACCTGCAAGGCCACTAATAAGGCTGGCCAGGCGATCTCCAAGGCGGACCTCTTCTTACAACCAGCGCACAAGAAGGAGCCAGATGAACATCCACCCCTGTTCATAACTCCTCTTCAGAAGACAACATGCCTTGAAGGTGACAGCGTAAACTTTGTTTGTAAGGTCTTCGGGACTCCAGAGCCTGACGTAACGTGGTACAGAAACAGCATTGAGATTAAGCTGGGCCCTAAGGTATCAATGGATTACGATGAGTCTGGCATGTGCACCCTTCTCATCAGGGCAGTTAGCATAGAGGATGTTGCCACTTATTCCTGCAAGGCGATCAATGTAGCTGGAGAGGCATCCACAAAAGGAGAACTAATCGTTGAAGGTAAATCCGCAATGGTCATCCTTAAGAACCAACTTAATGCTCTGTGTTTTCCTGTTGCCTTCTTTGGTGATGAAGACTAAAAAAAAGCTAACAGCATGCATTTGTTCTTTTCTTTGTGGTTTTGGTGTGATGGTATTAAGTTTCTCAATCTAATTTGCTGTTGTTTTTAAGCTACTCTCTGTCGTCCGTCATAACAAAACAATTGTGTGGACTACCAAACTAACACAAATAACAAATGTACTAGAGGGATGTTTACATGTACTTGTAAGTATAGCATTAATGCTTTTAGGTTGCGTATGGATATATTTGCATGTTTTTAAAAATAAATGCATGATTTGGGTAAACTTTTTGGTTTTGGGAAATATTATTTTATTTTAGAAAAAAATTCTTGTACATGTGTTTGTAGAAGTTGAAATGTGACGTAACATGACTTAACTTGATTTTGACTTGATAAAGAATAGCAAATCATCAGTGAGATTGATGTTTTTAATTTCAGGGAGAATATAAACATTAAAATGAAGACATTTTTGACAATAGTGAAACTCCCTGATTATCTTTTAAGAGCATTATTAATTAACATTGGTTCATGTTCTTGTGCATCCAAGAAAATTTGATGCACAGCAGCAACCTCTGTCACAACATGAGGTGTTTAAACTAATTGTGTTGCACATGGAGTTGTTTTCCTTAACACATTTTACAGGCATGGAATTTCATCTTTGAGAGGGCAAGGCCATTTTCATTTTACAAAAGGCATTTTCATTGGAAAATGTGTCAGTCAATAGGAAACTTCTGAAGGGGACACAAAAGCCAAGACCGGGCAACAGAGGCCGTGGCCTCCATGTAATTCCAGTCCTGATTTAATTTTATCCTTAAACAAAAGTCAGGGTTCTAGTCATTTCTGACTAAGTTACACTCAGTATTTCACTAATACCAGATGTGAACAATACTTTATTTTATTTATTTATTTTTAATAGGACAACATTGTTTGTATCCAAAGTATTTTGATAAACGCACTTGCTTAATGAAATGAAAATAATATATATATAGGTGAATATATATTTATTTGTGTTATTTAGCTTTGTTTTGTTACTTTACAGGGTGTTTTCTGTTCTCATTTATCAGTCTTCAGTTCATCCATTCATTTTAAACACAAGTGAAATGTCATCATTAGTTTATAAAAAACAAACAAACATGCTGCACCTGTACTCGCTTGATTGACTTCTCTAACTTTGACTGCTGCTTGTCATTGTTGCTTTTAGATCTCAAGAAATAGCACCTAAATGCAGTCATCGTTTCTATTCATCAACCATGCTTTATTAAAAAATGTCAGAGAAAACAGCATTGCCCTGACAAACTTGCATTGCAACAAGTTGCCTGAATAGTTTTGCATTCGTCTTGAATATTGATTTCATAAAAACAAAACCAAAGTCTAAAGATAAGTATTGAATTTGTTTTCTGTAACATGCACTGGTTTGATATGAATCAAGTTTCTCATAGTCACAGCAAGATGTTTTGACTTGGTTTTTGTGAGTAGCATCCAATATTGATGTTCTTTTCTTCATTCCTCTTCTTTACTCTTTGCCTGTATCCTTTCCTTTCCTTCACCCTCGTTCCTCCCTTCATCTCCAGGTGATGTCGTGTATATTGAAAGGATTGACCCTGATAACAGTTACATGTTGGTGTTCTTGTGACGCTGTTCCAACCTTAATACCCCCCTCATCACGCATGTCAGTTGCATGGTGTGATCCCACATAGAACTGTTCCAAAATAGAACTAAGAATAAAGAAATGTGTTTATACTTTCTCAATTTTTTTTATTTATTGTTTTATTATTTTGTGTGTGTGTTCAGTACTACAGTTTTTAGTCAAGAAATAACAAAATTATGTCTAAACTATGGGGACAAAAACAGTATTTAATATTTCTACGTAATGGGGGTTTTAAATAACAAGGAGTCTTTGTTGATGAAATGACTTGGTTTAACTGGGAGATTAGACTTAATTTAACCTTAAATTAACCAATTATTAGTGGGCACAGCAAATTCAGTAATTGGCAGCTGTGACTACGTTGATATTCCATGACAAAATCAGTCATTGGAAAACCTCCATTGTAGCAAGTAAACCCACACATTTTCATTCATTTTAACAACCAACACCAATATCTGGTGCCCTTTCTCAACCACATCTACAAATACAATTTTATAGAATAAGTTGTTTCACAGGGCTTGACTTCTCTATATTTTTAGCGGTAGTCTTGTACATAGTGAGTCCTGTGACTAAGATTAAGAATACGTTTATCTTCTACACTCTCATTTTGTTGAGACTTTGGTTTAACAGTTATGAAAGAATTTCAAAAAATAGGCCTAGTCATTGGAAACTTGAAGTATCATCATGCATGTTTAAATGGAAATCAACGAACATTTAGATGTATGTTCAAATTATTAGTTGTGTGTGATGTTAAATTTAATCCTCCATGTCCATGTAGAACGGTTGTTCTTGCTTGAACACTATTTTTGTTCTAATAGATTTATCTTATGGATGTAGTATAATTTCATTGATTCAATTCTAAGCACTTCATTTGTAAGGAAGTTTAATTTTTAAGTACAACTTAAATTTGTGAAAATGATCAGAAAATGAAAGTAACTTTCAGAATCATTAAACAAACACATTATTTTGCTGCTCACTTCAAATTGAAAATCATTTTCAAAATAAAGGGATTCTCAGGTTTATACAGCAAAGAAATTCACAAGAAAGTTAATTGTTAAGAAAACAACTGATCAGAATGCCAAATATTTCAACATAATGTAAAACTGCCGTAAAATGCAGAATTTGATTCCCACCTTGGACACCTATGGATTTTGTTTTCCTGTGGGATGAACATCTCAATGCCTCATATATATGTAATTCCTAATTCCAGTTTTAATTTCTTAAAAAAATACAAATTTTAAATACAGCACTGGAATTATTCAGATATTGTCTATATTAGAATCATAAAACAGTATAAATACAGTTTATTCAAATGGAAGTGTTTAGTCAGTTAATTTCACTTTACTTTGTGGTATTTTTAACCTATTCAAAACCATGATTTATTTTCTTCTTTTTTTCTATCTTTTTTAGAATTAGTGTTACATTACAAAAGTGTAACAAGGATAATTCGTTTTATCACTTTGGTGATAAAACACATTACTCACCACAGACACACATTAAAGGGTCCCTCCAGTCCAGCCGGTATTAAGCATAGGCGCCCTACTGTATACAAAGTGGTTCTATTGAATGTTATCAATGACATACAGCTCCCCACTGGCATTGGGCCTGATTGTTTTCTGTGAACTGTCTGAGAATAAGTGTACCACTAAATAGTTTTGTCAACATACTATTGAAACTATTTGGCAGGCTCTGTGCCTAATTTTGGTTGACTTACCATTAAAAGCAAAAAACATTATTTTAAAGGTAGATTGAACCATCTGTCAAATAAGTTTTTATTCCAGTGAATTATGACACTCTATATGTGCGTGATTGTCATTTAGGCTCTCTGGAACTTTAGGTGCTGCAGCACCCCTACTTTTTGAATAGAGATGCTGAAATATCCTACAGCACCCCCTACTTTTTAAGTACACATACTATCATGAGAAAAAGTATCAGAAATTCTAGTGCATAACACATGTAGTTTTAAAACTCCTAATTTTTCATGCTCTCCAGTAGTCTTTGAATACCCAAGCACCCCCTTGCAAAAAAGGACATTCTGGCAGGCATGTTATAATCGAGTACCAGTCTTTTTGACCAAATACAAGATCCACAATTTTGATAACATTGCAATCAGAGCACTATAGGTAATTGGAAAAGAAACTGAGAATGTTAAAGAGGTCTCGGACAGATATTCAGTCCAGCTTCATTCGAAATAAAGTTTGTTATCTCGAGGTTTGTTTCAAAGTTTTTACTTTACTCATGTATATTATTTTTGTGTAGGTTTCATTTGTATAGTTGAAAATAGTTTTTCTGTATTTACCCCTATTATACCCACCGAAATATTACTCACTATAGATTTATAACTAGACTTAGATTTGGTATTTCATGATTACTGTCATTAATGGATGTATGTTTTGGGCAGCTTAATTGATATTTATTTCAGTTTAGGGTAGTGAATAATTTGTCAAGAAATATACTTGATGGTATGCGGGTTATTGATATGAAAATATAGCAATATGAATTTATCTAGCATGTTATATCTGCAATGTAAATTTGAAACCATAATTTTTTCATTTCTTGATATGTTTTGATTGTATTTTGTATGTATTAAAATTGTATGATAATGCATGTACCCTATAATAACTTTTTGATAAGTTTAAATTTTTCACCAATATTGAAATATTTCCAATAAAAGCATCACCGTGTGTCGATGGAACACATGTAGAAATATATATATTCTGCTTGTTACTTTGACTCAACTTTGGAACTTGAAGTGTGGTAGGTCAGTGAACCAGACCAATGAACACAACTGTGGAGACACACTTTTTTGTAGAGTCACAAAAACATAATTTTTTTGAAAGAAGTCATTTTGTGATGTCACACTTCAGTTTGTGCTTAAATTGCTGGCTGTGTGGTTTTAATTATTTGGCTGTATTTATGAATAAGTGTTTTATGTTTCATACTTGTACATGTATAATCGTTGCATGTGAACTGTAAGTGATTTTTAAAAAGCATGGCAAGACCAAGAACATTGTCATGTGGGAGATGTCAGCTTGTCTGTGAGTATCTTTGGCAAGTTATTGATTCATGTATATTTAATAAGCACAATTAACACATTTTACCATTTTAGATTGAATGCTTTTGTAGTTTCACATCTTTAGTTTAGCATGTGCACAATCTTGTTCAACAAGATGAACACTCATATTTTTAAAATGTTGTTGTTTTCTTTTATTTTTGTTTCTTTACACTGCATGTTTATCATTTTTTCTGAACTTAAGTGAATGAAATAATCACTACACTTGACAAGAAAGGTTAGCATGTGGAAATGTTGTGCGCGTGTTTCTGACATATTTACTGTTGTTGACTTGTAGAATCCTAGCTTTCAGGTATTTTGTTTTCTCAAAGCTAGTGTTCTAGATGGTTCTAAATACTTGACCATCATGCAAAATATTTCTTGGTAATTTTATCACTGGTTAAATAATTGTTAAAAAAATTATTTGAGGTCAATTGGAGAGGATTAGATATTCTTTAACACATCTGAAATAAAATTGAAATGAAAGTTATTGCTAAAATGTCAGAAACAGTCGGAACACTCGCATGTGTTAGTGTTGCCTGAAAATACTTTCCTGTTTTTGTTTTGAAGGCTTATCATAAAGGTGCATTCCATTCGTCTCTTGAGAAAGAAAGGCCGTTAGTTCTTTCTCTGGTGATGTGCATGACTTTTACTGTATTTTATTTCAAGTTGTAATCAGTACAACATTCAAAGAGGCGATTATTTTATCTTTAAATGGATCAACTGATTGTTTAGGATGTTTTTTATTTTGCTTCAAATGTTTCAAATAAGAAGATTCTTCAAAGCACTTTAGATGTAGTTATAGATTTCTCCATGTAGAAACATTGACATCTCCAGACAAATCAAATCTCTCTCAGATCATTTCAATGAAATTATTCCCTGATTTATGATTGGGGTCTTTTAAAACAGTACATATTTCAGATTGCTCAAAGAAAATGAAGCACATTCTATGATCAAAGTTGATGTAAACTTTGAAATCTGTTTTAAACATTGTGTCACAACCCAAGTGTCAAAACCCAAAAGGCAAACACAAGTCAATTATGATGGATTTAATGATTGCATTGAGGATCAAGAAAAGTATTTTGGTTTTTCCTAAAGGACTCAGAAAGTTTCAGTATGCAGTGCTTATTACTCATTTGTGTATGGGAAAATCAAAATGCTATTCAGAAAAAGTGAATAAAGGATTTTGTATTAGAATTTTGAGCGAAAACGTAACGAAAATAACTACTCTTTTAACATTATGTTTGGCTTTTATGTGCAAACAAAGAAGACTAACCATTTAGCACACACTCTAGCTAACATCTTTCTTAACCTGTTGTTTATGTTTTGCTGTTTGGTGTTTTTCCTCTTCACTTAGGTCTGTGACTTTACTTTTTCTTGTTATTCATGTAACAAGTGCTATGATTTTTTAATAGTACATAAAACAACACATAAACTATTTGTTCTGTGTATATTTTTTATAGAGCTTACTATTTTCATAATAAAAAGCACAGTTAGCAGTCAGCAGTCATTGATATTGTTAAGTTCATTGCCAAAAAACAATTGCTAATGTAGCTTTAAAAAGAACTTTTGCTTGCTCTGTATCCATTTGTAGTTAATCTCACACAACTGTTTTTCTGTTTCCAACATTAGTTGCCGCTAGCATCCTGGAAGGACCTGAAAGCTTGACCATCAGACGTGGTGCCCCAGCAACACTGACCTGTAAGATTGGTGGGCTTCCCAAACCAAAGATCCGCTGGACCCACAATGGCAAGGTCGTGAAGCATACCAAGAGAGTGTACACAGAGAGGACTGAATCTAGGACTACACTGGTTATCAAGGAGACGGAGGTAGAGGACCATGGAAAGTACCATGTTGCCGTGGAGAACTCAGCTGGTACAGATGAGAGATATGTCACACTGGCTGTCATTGGTGAGTTTCAAGTGAAGTCGAAATTAATTACTATCCTCACTTTTACGTGAAGAGACATCTTACAACTATGGATAAATTAGCATTAATTATGAGATATCACATTTGTTTAACACCCCCCCCTTTCGCTATCCTTCTGTAATTCATGTGTACTTATTGTTTACAACAACTTTGAGAAGAACATTTTTCCCAAGCAAGATTATAAACAGAAAAAGATGGACACTTTTTTTTGTACATGACTTTGTTCATAAGTGTGAACAGGAAATCAGACAAAATGCAACCTTTTTGATCTTTGTGGTTGTCCTCATAGATGTACCAGACTCCCCCAGTAAACCAGAAGTTGAAGATGTCTCCCACACCTCCATCACTCTGAGCTGGACCAAACCACTCTTTGAGGGGGGTATATTCATTACCAGCTACATGGTGGAGACGATGGACATTGCCAAGCAGACTTGGTTGACCGTTGCCACAGAGCTCCAGACGCCGACCTTCACTGCTGTTGATCTGACCCCAGGAACCGAGTATCTTTTCCGAGTGATTGCCATTAATGATGAAGGCATGAGCAAACCTAGCCAGACATCAGTGATTATCACATTAGGGAAAGGTGGGTCATAAGTAACTTTTCCAATTCAAGACATCAAATAGTGCATTTCAAAAAGAGAAAGATTTTCAAAATGGATTGAGACAATTGTGTTTTCTTCTTTACAAATTTTAAACATGAGGCTATTAAATTTGTTCAACAAACATCAACATAAAGTTATTTGGACTTATTATTATTTGTTTAATATGTTACAACTAAGTGATTTGCTTTTGTGTGGTAGCCATCCTGATTGTCAATTTTTAAAACGTTAGTCTACCTACTATCAGCACTCAAATGTAGTGTCTTCTGTCTGACCATTATAACCCTATGTATTTGACGCCATATTTGTCTCAAGTTGTCTTCGATTTCCATGGTTGTTTATTTCACAGTTATTATCTGTCATCCATCGTCTTTTGTCAGTCCAAAGTTTGTGTTTGCATTCACCATTCTCTTTCTTATGTTTTTTGTCTTTCACTATTTTAATATTTGTGGGTGATCATAACTCTGACAATTTTCATTTATATTTTCATGTTGGCAGATGAGAAGTACAAACCAAGACAAGTGGAGGAGAGGGTAGATCAGCCGTCATTGAAAACCGAGTTACTCACCCAGGAAGGTATGCTTACCATGGCCTCTTTCCTGGAATGGGATGTTGCTGCCTTCCTTGCATTCTTCGTTTCAATTTGTTACGTCTTTGTGTTTTTGATGCTTTAGACATCTGCATGGTTTTAGAGAATTGGGTGTGTTCATTTCACAAAAAGGAGTTTTCATTTCTCAAAATTATTCAAAACTACAAAAATTACATTTATTTTACCATCTCCATTTCAGAATGTTTACAATTATTATTACTGGTTGTTGAGTTTTGTTTTAATAACTCCTTCATTAATGGAATGAATACCACCCAAACAATTGGTTTGCTCAGTTTTAAGAACTACTAACAAGAAGATGTTCTATTAACATTGTTGAAGAATTTATTATAATTTGTTTGATTTTGTACAACCACAAAAAGCAATGAACTTTGAAAAGCATGAAGAATGCAATCAAAGATATTGTAAATACAACATTCAATCATTTCTTAAAAAATGTTTCAAATTGTAAAGTAGGCCTACGAACCAAAGTTTTAAATGATAAGAAACAATCATTCCAAAATAATAATTTGATCCACGAAAAAAATGTTTTATAAGAATCAATTAAATATCTTTTTTACTCTTGTAAATATTTTAACCAGTTTACATTTAAACTTAAGAACTTTATATATTTTTTACTTGTTTCTTGTTTATTGATCAAAAATGTTTTTTATAAATAACAAAGTTATAACTAGTTACTAATAACTTATTGATGTTTCAATGTTGTCATCTTAGCACATTTCTAACGAACACCAATAATTTCATTTCATTATATTTCAAAATTAGAGTATGTTCAGGTTTATATTCACTGAAATTGTCTTTTAACAACAGTATTTAAGTAAAATGCCCTTGCTGCACTCGGTGGTCAGATTTTGTTGGAGAAAAAAAGGATATATTTTTTGTTTTCAATCCTTCCATTGATATTTTGAACAACACTTTGTTTAAGTTTTCCGCATTAAGTTCATTGTGTCTTATCAAGCATATAAGTGACACTCTAAAAACTGCAGTGTAAATCACAATAAGTAAAGTTTAAAAATTAAAAATGGTTCAGACTTTTTAGGGAAAACTCAGGAAATAGTTTGTCTAGTTTGTTTTTTGAGCATGCAACGTTTAGATTGTTTTATTACTGACCATTTTTAGCATGAGCAGAGTTGCACATTATTTTTGATGTTCTTAAGTTTGTTTTTTTTGAAAAAGGATGCATACACTGTTGGTAATTATCATTAAAAAGGTGTGAATTATAAACATTTTGGCATTTGGCGACCTAATCAGTACCCAGACTTATTTAGACTAAGCTCATTAGATATTTTCACAGCACCTTGAATGTATATTTGTACTTGCGTTAAAAATGTTTTTCGTTATTACAAAACCATGGCTACTAAAAATTGAAAAATTTTCTAAAAGAAATATGAATCTTTCACTTGCAAATAATTCTTAAACAAAGGACACCAAAATTGTTCTATTTGTTGATTTTTTTTCTTTTCATTTCAATCAATAGTTTGAAGAAAAATTGAAAAAGAACTTAAGATTTCTGGAATTTTTTTGTTAATTTGCACTCTGGATATATTTTACTTGCATTACCATCACTTATGTATGCTGCCTTTGAAAGACTGAAACAAACATTGTACACTTTTGGTAAAATTAATGTAACATTTTTGTATCAGCACCTAAACAAAAATACAGTTTTACTAACAGTGTACCATGAATAATTTATTGAATGAAACTGTACATAATGTGATATATTGAAAGCAAAAAAAAAGAGGGCCAAATCGAATTTATTTCTGTTTTCTTTTTCGAAAGTATGAGTTTCTCATATTCAAAATTCTGCAAAATGTTGCAAAAAACCCAGAAAGTATTGGAAATAGTTTTTGAGTAAAGTTAGGCCTACTGTTAGCATTGAATTGATATCAGTTTATTGGAATTAATTTTTTTTTTCTATCTGCACCAAAACCACTTAGTATTAAAGCCTTCACCCTAATAAGTAATGTAAGTCCTTTTCCGAAACCTTGGCTGGGCTCCGACTCCAGCTCTGACTCTGGCTTGGGTTCCGTCATTAATTTTGGAGCAATATCAATTAGGTAAGATGTTTCCAGCATCAAATGAAGCCCAGAGCTGGAGACAGAGCCTAAGCTGAGGTTAGGAAAAAGTCCCAAGATTGCTGGCATGGTCATGGACTTTACTTTTCTTTTTGAACTTGCCACATTATCATTAACGTTGTAGGCAATGAATATTCAACACAGTGGGTCTTGAATATTCATGTGTTGAATCTCCATTTTGCATTGCATTTGCATGGGTTTTTGTCCGAGTTTTTTTATTATTTCAGGACCAAATTCTAGTTACAATGGTATGCATATTTCTCTGTTTAATATTTACTACTATTATGTACTTTGTACAGTTTGTAAACAATTTCTTATTAACCATGTTGTTTTTATGAGCTATGGTTGCAATAATATGCATATTGAGGCTGGATTAGATTGTCATTAGTTGTTTTTGTTTGTCTTGTTCATTTTATTTTGAGACAATTTTTAGTTGTTTAGTTTGTGTGGAGGATTGTGTTCAAGTTAAGGTTGTCACAAACATTAATTTAGCTGGTAATGGTGATACAGTAGCAAAATCTCATTTCTTGACGAAACAGTTTCAAATTGATGTGATAGTGGGTTTTTTTAATATTCAAGTTTAAACCTAGTTTGGACACAATCTTTTTACAAAACTACTTGATGTGGAACAGAACGATATGAGCATCAAGAAGAATCACAGATACATAGATTGATAAGAATCTCTGCAACCTCATGAATGCATCCCATAACATCAACTCCCTGCTTGCTAGAAATTACTCTGTCAGTCAGCAGCAGTGCTGCGTTAAAACCCTTGCGAATGATGTCCTCACTTACTCATAGAACACCATTTTAGATGTCCAATTACCCTGATATTTGATGTTAGTTTGCTATTAAGCCTACTCTACAGATATGCATACTACTCTTTCATCTGTGGTTTGAACCAGTTAAATTACAGGTTCCATATGATATATCTACATACACATCACATCTATAATGGGTTGCTCTATGCGAATCTGCAGCTGATTTAGAGAAAAATCTTACTTCAAAATGGCTTATACATTTCACCCCATCTTGGTCTAAAATGCAAAGGCATTTTGCTGGATATTGACATTAGGTAAAGTTCCAGCATACTTTTAGTAAGTGATGCAGTTTGACTACAGAAAACATTTTGTAGTCCATTGACCAATCTCCCTATGGAAACTCATGGAGTCTATCGCATAGACGATATTATGTTGTCGGACGCCATTGATCTTGATTGCTATTAATTAGTCACTAAGGTGTGTTTTTAAAAGCTTGAAAACATCATCCACCTTGTTATACCGGCGTTCTTTCAGAACCCCCACAACTCATTAGAATATTATTACATGATACAAACCTTAGTTTCAAAGATGTTGTCCCACCATGTAAAATCCTACTTCGGACCACGTAATTTGCTACAACAAACTTCAAAAGATCTACGCATACATCTATTTTAGAGTGTACTGTACTTACGACACAATGAAACTCCTGCAGATTGTCAGTAATGGGACTTAATGAGAGAAAGCAAATGTGCTTGCAGACAGCTTGCATCAATTATGTTTCATTGTGTACCTCAATCAGGTTCAAAATTGTGTTTTACTCATCATGCTGATAAAGGTAAGGAAAACAGTTTTGAGGACCACTGGTATAAGTGGCAGGAAGGGTTTTAAGAATCATGACAAATCGATTTTTGGGGCAGGATTGAAGGTACACAAGCACAAACATACCCGCTTGATGCATGAATGCAAGAATAGTGCTTAGACGTGGCCATTATTTTTTCTTTTATTTTTAGGATTTGCCCGTTCTCTAATTGTAATACTTATGGTTGCTAATGATGAATAAATGTTTTAACAAAAATGCAGCAAGAGCAAGGCATGAGATAAAGTAATCCTCCCTGGCCCATCTTTGCCCCACCTGAAAACATCCCATTAATTGTGTCTCACATGGGTTATATTTCCTCACTACTCAAAGAAGAAGACTGTTGGGACTCGACACATTCCGCTACCTCCCTGAAGACAATTCAACAAGCCAACAAAGATTGTTCTTTTTCTTTAGGCATGGTACCTTTGAGGACAATAAAATAATAAGGTCAAGACATTACTAATTAATGAAACTGTACAGATTGCTATATAGGAAAGTAATGACAGGAAAAAAATGAAAGTACTCCAAAAAGAGGATAACATTTTGAATCAAAATTGTTAATGTTTTAAATCCTTTTGTCTTTTTGACTGTAACACAAAGTGTACCATGTCTATAAAAAATGTGACACGATCCCAAATACCTGAGCTGCATATGGAAAACAATGCATACTAAAAGGTCAATGACCCTGTTACAGGATCTGACCAAAGCAAATAATTAAAATTAACCTACATTATACAGAAGATATGCATGTCAAGCATATTCTCTGTATGAGTATTAATAAGCCTGCTTTGCATCGCAAACAAAATGCCATACTTCGAGGTTTGCAAGCAATCGTAGGTATGCAAATAACTGTGTGTAGCATGACAGAGCAGGAAGCATTGTGTGGGAGCAGAAGGAAAATGCAAGAAAACGGCATGACGCATGAAGAAAGGTTTGTGTAAACAACCAGAAACCTCCACAATGCCCATAAATCTTACTGTCTGGATTATTCCACTAGAAGCTCATGCTGAAATAGAACAACCAGCAGAAGTTACTGTTGAGGTAATGCAGAGTGAGCAATCCATTGATATTGATCTGGAAACCACAACTCAAAAGGAAGCAGTTTCAATAGAAATACTACAGGAAGGTGTTATCTCAGTTGAGGGCCTACCATCTGAAGACAAGGCGACCATTGTGATCCGCAGTCTACCAACTCAACCCCAAACTGCTGAAGAAACTCTTGACAAACTTGTTCCTCTTCCAGAAGAGGAATTTGAAACAGCAGCTACTCTCCGAATTGCTCCTCTAAAGGAGCTTGAAGCAGAAGAGCTGGAGATGTATGAAGACTCTCGCCAGACTCCAAAACGGAAACCAGGCACAGAAGCTGTCACAGTGGAAGTTGGTAAAACACCCTCTGTTATTAGAGTGGACTCGGTCGAAAGAGCACCCCTGCCAGTTAGAGACCGTCTAGAATCTTATCCAGAGGAGGAGCTGTCTGAGGCCTCTGTTGTCAAATTGCTTCCTGAAAGAGAACATGAAGTTGAAGAGCTACCAGAGGAATCAGTTGATAAAACAGCCGCACAGAAGATCAAAGATGCGCCTGTTGACAAAGCTACAAAGAAAGCAGTTACAACAAGAGAAGCACCTGAGGAGATCTCATTAGTCCAGCCTAGGAAGCCCCTAGAATCAATGACAGAGGAAGAACTTAAAGAAGCTGTTTCCATTCAACTGGCTACTGAAGACGTTTTTGAGGCTGAAGAGATTGCAGGGAAACAACCAGAAAAACTTCGTCCCCAAAAATCAATAGAAGAAGAAGTTGTTTTAGATCAGGTAGATACAGTGAAAACCTCTGTTATAAGAGGACCAGCTGAAATGGCTATTGCACCTTCTCTTCCTTCAATAGATAGACTTGGGCTTGTTACCGAGGAAGAACTTGTTGAAGCAACAACTAAGGAATATATCCCAGAGGATGTCGAAGAGGCATCAGAACTACCCGAGAAGGTCACTGTTGATGTAACTGCTGAAGAAATTCCAGAAGTATCTGTCACAGTTGGCAAAGTGTCAAAGAAAAAACCTATCACAATTGAAGCCATCCAGCAAGAAACAGAAATAACCATAGCACCAGGGTCTGGTATTGATGTAGTTTATGAGCGCACAGAGTACTTGGATAATGTAGAAGAGGAAGATTTAAAAGAAGCATCTACCCACAAATTGAGACCTGAAAGGGAAGGAGAGGCAGAAGAATTTGTTGTAGGTGAAACTCCCAAAGTTAAGCCTGAGGAGGTTCCAGGGGAAGATTTACCTTTAGACCGGGTGTCGAAGCAAAAACCATTGCCAGTCAGAGATGCACCTGAAGAAGTTCAAATTGCAAAAACAAGACCAAAACTAGATTCTTATGAAGAAGAAGAGTTCCAAGAAGCATCAGTTGTGACCGTTGCTCCAGAAGTTATTGAAGAGTATGAGGTCCTTACAACAGAAGAAACAGAGGAATATTCTCCTGAAAAAGCTACAGCTGTTGTTGACAGAGCCTCCACAAAGGAGGTGCCTTTAAGAGATGCACCAGAAGAGGTCAGAATTCAAAGGATCAAAGCTCGCATGGAATCTGTTGACGAAGAAGATCTCAAAGAGGCTGTTTCCATCAGTGTAGCCCCTCAAAGAGAAGAAGAAGTAGAAGCTTTACCTGAACTGCAAAGACCTAAAGAAGTAACATCAGAGAAGGTTCCGTCTGTTGATGTCTCAGAGGAGGTGTCCAAGAAGCCCACATTTGTCAGAGAAGCACCAGAGCAAGTACAGACGAGAAGACTTCTAGCTAAAATGGATTCTGTCGAGGAAGAAGAACTCAGACTAGCTGTATCAGTTCAGGTTGCTCCTCGAAAAGAAACAGATGTAGATGTTTGGACGGAAGAAATAAGCCAAGAAGAAATTGCATCATTTGAAGAAGACACAACAGACACAGTTTATCAGAAAAAATCTGTTGTAATTTCACATCCATATGAACCAGAGCCAGAGTATATACAAACGCGACAGATGCTTGATATCCTCCCAGAGGAACAACTTGAAACAGCTCTGACAGCAAGACTTGTCCCACGGGATGAATTTAAAGCTGACACTCTTGCCTCTGAAGAGGTTTCACCATTTGAAGCAACATCTAAAAAGACACCAGTTGAAGTTACCCTAGGTGTTGAGGGAAAACCCCTTGTCCGCAGTATGCCTGGTAGAGAAAAAGGACCTGAGCTATTGGAACAGATGGAAAGCATTGTGGTGGAAGGTTTGGAGGAACAGACCGCTGTAGAAGTTGTTATTGAGAAAGAAGAGACAGTTGTGGAGCGCCCTGTGGCACCAGTCATTGTTGACAAGATCACCAACAAGGTAATTATATCTGTATCCCCTTTGACCTTAAATTAATTTCTTTGAAAAACCCCTGTTCAGTTAAAGGTTGTATCAGTGATTCAGATGTTCTTTGAGAATACTGAAAAACCGTTAGTAAGCAAAGTTTTAGCACCCATTCAGGTGTTCTTTGAGAATCCTAAAATATAAAAATTGTGTTTCTGTTTTAGAATGTGAAGACTGGCAAACCTGTTAAATTCACATGTACTGTGACTGGCACGCCAACGCCCAAAATACAATGGTTCCAGTAAGTATTGTTCTTGCATTACACCTTTTCAGAATTTGAAGTAGTATGTTTTTATTTTATAAAAAGGTCTGACATCAAAATTAACTATATGGACCTGATTTTGAATCGGGTCTGCTTGAAAACATGCAAGCTGTACCTTTGCAATTTTTTATAGTGGACTGCTATCTTGTTTCATGTGGAAATGACTTGGGCACAATTTCATATTAAGTTAAGGAATTGATTATAATTACAGGACAAAATGTGATTAAGCTAGTGGTTTTTGGTTTGTTTTTATGTTTTGGGCAATGCATATAGTGTTTTGTATTTTTATGTCACATTTTTCGTGGCATTTAAGGTGGGTCTTTTTGACCAATTCATATACCACACCAAACTTTGTACCCATATCTGAAATCACACCAAGGTAGTTTTCTTTTTAAAGAACTGGCCAGATGGAATATAGTCCCCCCCTTTTTACTTTAAAACTACAATTTTTGAAACGTTAACAATTTCATTACATTTGATTCTTGCAGTGACAAGGAGCTACTAGAGTCCTCTGTCAGGTTTGTACAGACATTTGAAGAGGATGTAGCTACTCTTGAGATCCAACAACCAAAGACCAGGGACACAGGAGAATATAAGTGTGTAGTGATCAATACTGCTGGGGAAGACATCTGCACTGCTAAGCTTTCTGTCACTGGTAATAACTTTGGATTCTGTGGAAGAAATGTTTTCTCTCTGACACAATTCATTACTCTATATTTGTTCTCGGAAAATTTGTAATCTTACTAAATTAAAACAATCTGAATTCAAACTTAATTTTGACTTTTTGCAAGTAAGTTGTTTGTTCCCCATCAACATTGTTTCAACATTGGAAAAGTTGTACAGCCTGTGGTGTTTTGGAAACTTTGTCTAATGCATTCAAATTTTGAAAAGACATCTTTGATTTTATTTTGTTCTGATTAATGACAACGAGTGCAGAGAGCTGTTAAAAGGTCAACATGACTTGTATGCCTGCTTAGTGGTTAATATTTATTTTTAATATTTTTTTTTTAACTGCAGAAGTTAAACGAGCTCCTAAGTTTGTTCAGAAGCCTGAAGTTGCTGAGACTCCAGAAAGTAAGTCTCCTTGTAAAGTTGCTTTCCTTTTCTGAAAAAATACACGACACATTAAAAATTCTGACTAAAACTTTTGCGACTCAAAAAAAATAAAATACTTTTTCAATCAACAGCGACAGATGCAGTTTTCAAATGCAAGGTTGATGGTTTCCCAAAACCTACCATCACTTGGAACAAGGGTTGGAAACAAGTAAAAACAGGAGGGCGCTTTACTGTTTCTTATGATGAGGAAACAGAAGAGAGTGTCCTCACGATCAAAGATACAACACAAGCTGATGCTGGCAAGTATACATGTTTCCTCAAGAGCCCTCTAGGTGAAGAAAATGCCCCAGTGAGTCTTAAGATTGCACCCAAGCCAAAAGAAAAACCGAAGGAGGTGGTTGCAGAACAAGCCACTGTTGAGAAATTGGAAGAAGTTGAAGTTCTCACTGAGGTTACAAAGCCTGAAGAAGCCAGACCTGAAGTTGTTCCAGTTGAAAGTCCAGAGGAAACAATTCCTGAAAAGAAACCCTCTGTTAAAGAGGCACCGGAGGATGTGACTAAAGTACTTAAGCCACAGGTGTCTCTCGAAGCTGTTTCTGAAGAACAACTAGAAAAAGCAGCCCTTTCTAAGGTGGTGCCTGAGACAGAGGAGCAAATTGAAGTTATTATCGAATCTCCAAAACTAGAGGAGGTGGAAGTTGTAACAGTTGAGGGGGTTCTTGAAGAAGTTATTCCTGAGAAAAAGCCAGCTGTTATTGCTGCCCCTGAAGAGCAAGTAACCGTAGAAGTGAAGACACAAGTAGCAATGGAAGCTGTCACAGAGGAGCAACTTGAGACAGCTACCATGGCAATGGTCACTCCTCGAAAGGAGGAAGAAGTTGAAATTCTTGCTGAGATTGAGAAACCAGAAGAGGTCACTTCTGCTGGTGTTTCTGTTGAAGAAGCTCCAGAGAAGGTCCTTCCTAAGAAGAAGCCAACTCTCATCACTATGGATGTTGAAGAAGCAATGACAAAAACACCAAAAGCTCAGGTGGCACTGGAAGCAGTCACGGAGGAAAAGCTTGAAACTGCAGTAACGGCAAAATTCAAACCTCGTGCAGAAGAGCATGTGGAAGTCTTGGCTGAGTTCAAGAAACCAGCTGAAACTGCAGAAATGCCAATCGAAGAGGCTCCACAGGAAACCATCCCAGAAAAGAAACCTTCAGTTATATCTGCTGAAGACATAGTCACCGTTGCACCAACAGCTCAAGAAGTATTAGAATCCCTTCCGGAGGAGGTGCTGGAGGTGGCTGTTACTAGAATTGCTCCCCAGCCTGAAGATGAGGCAGATGTACTCCTGGTTGGAGAGAAGATCATCCCAGTGGAAGCCAAACCTGAACGAGGTCCCAGTGAAGTCATTCTAGAGGTATCAGAGCAGAAAGCAGTCACCATCAGAGGTGTTCCTGAAAAGGACATCGTCACAACAGTGATGGAGGAAATGCAGCAGATTCCTGAAGAACAGATTGAAAGACTTACAGCTGCTAAAGTTGTGTTGGAGGTAGAAGAAACAGTTGAAGAAGTTCCCTTGGCACCTGTGTTTACTGCCACCATCAAGAATAAGGTAACACATTTTTTAAATATTATTATTAAAACAAATTATATTTCTACTTGATGATGCCATCATTATGAATAAAAAATATTTACTTTATGAAGTAATTATTAAGCAGAGTAACTGCTTAAGGCTATTTTTCAGTTATAGACAAAGTTTCAGACATACAAAAATTGTGTAGTTTTTCATCCGAATTAATATAAACTGGCTTCTTTATTGTATTTAACAGAATGTGAAAGAAGGTAAACCTGTGACGTTTACATGCTCTGTAACGGGAACACCAAAACCAGAAATCAAGTGGTTCCGGTAAGTTGGTTTGTAGTTGTGTAATTTAATAATTATTAGTTCAGATTTATGCAACAGTGATATTTGTCACCTTTAGAACAAAATATCTACATGTTGCCATCAATTGGTTTTTTCCCCATTTAAGTTTGTGAGTTTAGTCATTCTAACGTTTTCCTGTAACATGTCAACTTTCATGTAGTTCATAGATTGTCTTGGGGGACAATGTTGTAGGAATTTCAACTTAAAAAACATAACAACAAGTATTCTCACACATAATGGTTTTTTTTCAATTGACAGCAATGAAGTAGAGTTACATACTTCTAAGAATATTGTAGAAACTTTTGCTGATGATGTTGCCACACTTGAGATACTTCAACCCAAGCCCAAAGACACTGGAGAGTACACATGTGTTGTGACTAATCAAGCTGGTGAAGATGTCTGTAAGGCCAAACTAACAGTGACAGGTAAGACTAACCACCCTCTGTGTTTCCTAGGTAAATTCAATCACTACATTATATGGTAACTGAGATGGCAAAACTCAGTATTTTACCGGAGCTATATGCTGATGTGCTTTGTTCTTTTCAATTGATGGTATTGAACTTATAAAATTCACAATGAAACCCATGTTAAAATCTTCTTTTCACAATTGCAGAAAACAACTTGTCTGTTCAGTCTATTTATCTTGTCAAACTTCTCCTCTTCAGCAAAGTGTCATCAGTATTAAGAGCTACGTTAAAAATGTTTTTAGAAAAAAAAAAAAACATTAAATTTAGCATCTTTCCCAAATGAACATAATGCATTGGCGTCACCCCATCGCCATAATAGAAGTAAAACGATTGTAAAACAATGGTAAACACAATTAATGTTTGTGCAGTGTACAGGAGTGGCTAATGAGCAGCCCTCCTTTGACCTCTAGCCAATGGTTTCCTACTCAAATGACATCATATGCATGTAACCAATGCTCTACTTGCTCATGAAATTCTAAATGTATTTTTTTGTTCAGAAGTGAAAAGAGCCCCAACTTTCACAGAAAAACCAGATGTACCAGATACCCCAGAAGGTGAGACTGATTGCGGATGAGTGATGATGTTTTTTATAATTGTTTAAAGTGAAATATGTATGCACAGCAATTTTCCAGTAAATTTCGAAACATTTTTAGAAGAGAGAAGCAATTTAACGGTGAAAACTTGGTAACCAATCTGAAAAAAAATTTGATAATAGAATCTCTGTGTGCAGAAAATGGAATAACATAACCATCGTTTTCTAATGTAGGTACAGAAGCTGTTTTCCGTGCTAAAGTCGAGGGCTTTCCCAAGCCTACGATTACTTGGAATAAAGGCTGGAAACAGATTACAAAAGGAGGACGCTTCACAATCACTTACGATGAAGACACAGAGGAAAGTGTTCTTACCGTCAAAGATGTTGCAGCCTCAGATGCTGGCAAGTACACATGCTACCTCAAGAATCCTCTTGGTCAAGAAAGTTCAACTGTCAGCTTGAAGGTAACGCCAAAGCCAAAAGAGGAAGCTGCTATTCAAATGCCAATGGAAAAACTTGAGGAAGTTGAAGTCCTTCCAGAGATCTCTAAACCAGAAGAGGAGAAACCAAAAATAGTCCCTGTTAAAGTTGCTGAGGAAGCTGCTCCGGAAAAGAAGCCAACTGTGATTGAGGCTCCTGAAGAAGTTTCTCAAGCTCCTAAGAAAATGGTTGCCTTAGAAGGAGTTACTGAAGAGCAACTTGAGACTGCAGAGGTAACTGAGTATGTGCCAATTCCAGATGAGGTAGTAGAGGTTCTTTCTGAAATCACAAAGCCTGAAGAAGTAACTCCTGAAGTGGCTTCTCTTGAAGAGGTTCCAGAAGAGGTTACTTTAAAGAAGAAACCGGCTTTCATCATGGCTACAGAAGAAGAAGTAACTATTGTACCAAAAGCTAAAGTAGCTTTAAAGGATGTAACGGAGGAACAGCTCGAAACTGCTGTGACAGCCAGAGTGCAACCAAGGCCAGAAGAGCAAGTTGATGTGATTGCTGCAATCAAGAAACCAAGAGAAGCAGTACCTCAAGTAGAAGAAGCTCTCGAGGAAGCTGCTCAAGTAAAGAAGCCAACTGTGATTAAGGCTCTGGAGGAGGTTGCTCAAGCTCCTAAAAAATTGGTCGCTCTAGAAGGAGTAACTGAAGAGCAGCTTGAGACTGCAGAGGTTACTGAGTATGTGCCACTCCCGGAAGAGGAGGTAGAAGTTCTTTCTGAAATCACAAAGCTTGAAGAAGTCACTCCTGAAGTGGCTCCTCTTGAAGAGGTTCCAGAAGAGGTCACTTTAAAGAAGAAACCGGCTTTCATCATGGCTACAGAAGAAGAAGTAACTATTGTACCAATAGCTAAAGTAGCACTAAAGGATGTAACGGAGGAACAGCTCGAAACTGCTGTGACAGCCAGAGTGCAACCAAGGCCAGAAGAGCAAGTTGAAGTGATTGCTGCAATCAAGAAACCAAGAGAAGCAGTATCTCAAGTGGAAGAAGCTCTCAAGGAAGCTGCTCAAGTAAAGAAGCCAAATGTGATTGAGGCTCTTGAGGAGGTTGCTCAAGCTCCTAAAAAATTGGTCGCTCTAGAAGGAGTAACTGAAGAGCAGCTTGAGACTGCAGAGGTCACTGATTATGTGCCACTCCCGGAAGAGGAGGTAGAAGTTCTTTCTGAAACCGAAAGGCCGGAGGAAGTCACACCTAAAGAGGTTCCTCTTGAAGAAGTTCCTGCAGAAATCACGTTGAAGAAGAAACCGGCTTTCATCATGGCTACAGAAGAAGAATTAACTATTGTACCAAAAGCTAAAGTAGCACTTAAGGATTTAACAGAGGAGCAGCTCGAAACAGCTGTGACAGCCAAAGTGAAACCAAGACCAGAAGAGCAAGTTGATGTGATTGCTGCAATCAAGAAACCAAGAGAAGCAGTACCTAAAGTGGAAGAAGCTCCTGAGGAAGTCAAACCAGAGCAGAAACTTTCTGTAGTTTTTGCTAAAGAGGAAGTGGCTGCTGCCACACCGTTTGCCAAAGAGACAATGGAGCTTGTCCCTGAAGAAGAATTTGAAACTGCGATCACCAAAGTAGCCCCACAGCCAGAAGATGAAGCAGATGTCCTTCTCACTGTTGAGAAAATCACACCAGTGGAAGCTACACCATCTGAAGTGGTTCTTGATGTTTCTAAGGTAAAGCCAGTGACAATTAGAGGCATGCCTGAGAAGGAAGACCTGGAACTTCTTGAGGCAGAATTATTTCCTGAGGAGAAGGTTAAGAAAGAAGAAGCAGTTGAGGTGGTTGTGGAAGAAGAGCAAAAGGTAGAGGAGATACCAATTGCACCAGTTATCACCGACAAGTTTAAAAACAAGGTGAGATTATTTATTATCTTTTCAGCTGTTTTAATGACATTTTTCTTATACCATTTCTTCAATAAAATTTCACTGAGTAACCATGGTAACCTTATAAAGTAGAGTTTTATTTATTACAAGATATTGGTCTTCTACAAAATATTTTATGAAGATACGAATACCAATGAGCTATTTGTGATATTCAGTGATACTGCAACAAATATATTTTATTTTCTGTAGAGCACCAAAGAGGGCAAACCAGTAAAGTTTACCTGCACAGTGACTGGAACTCCAAAGCCAGAGATTAAATGGTTCCTGTAAGTTTTCTTTATTTGTTTATAATTTGTATGCAGGGTAATTGTTGTATTTGTCCCAATTATGTTTTTGTTACTGATTTAGTCAAATTGTTTCAATCGGCTCTTATAAATTTGTGTTTTTATCATCATTTCTTATCCCAGTGAGTGATTGTTTAAACTGTTTTATTTGTGGCACTTTACAACAAAATTAGTAAAAGTTTTTAGGCTTCTTAAATTGAGTAGCTGGATGAGAACGTCCACCCATGAACAAAATGTTGTTTTTTAATGATCACCAAAAGTACTTTTTATTATTGTTACAAACTGGTTGATGAATCAATCAAAAGACTTGTTATAGTTGTTGGATTTATAAACTATACTAAACATTTCTTGGCTTGGCTAAATCTTTGTGCTACTAAATGGCACATAGAGAGGAGAGACTGGGTCTACACCTGTAGCTTTATATTGGTGTTGATATGAAGAAAAGGGGACATCTCAAAAGCTGTACAGCTGTTGCTTTTGTAGCTCTTGAATTTATGTGAAAATTATGACACAAAATTAAAATTTTCCCATATGACCTGTGTAGTATTTTACCTGTCAGGAAGTGCATTAGAATGTACAAGGTCACTACTCTGTAAACAAAAGAAACATGGTCTATACTAAATCCCACCTCTGTAAAAATAAATTTTGTCTTCAGAAACAAAGAATTACTGGAAGCATCCACCCATTACATCCAGACAGTGGAAGAAGACACTGCCACTCTAATTATTGAGCGTCCGAAACCTAAAGACACTGGGGAGTATAAGTGTGTGGTCATTAACACTGCTGGTGAAGATATCTGTACCGCTAAGTTAACAGTGCAAGGTAACAATTCAGATTCAATAAGATGGGATTTTCAATTTTTAAACTCAGGATTTCTATGGAAAAAAATCTTGTCAACACTAAAATTTATTTCAGTATAGGAAAATGGGTTGTCGTTTAGTAAATACTTAAAGTGGATTTCCTAATATTTTGTGTAGAATATTGCAGTATTATGGTAAGAAGTAGGCAGTGGCATCATGTTTTGCACTCTTTTTGTACTCATTATTAAACCAATACTATTAGATGAAGTACTCCACAAAAGTCAACAAGTTCGAAGTGAACATGTTTTGTTGTGAACCTTTATTTGAAAGTCATGATTTATGGAAATTACCTTGGTTAAAGTTAATTTATTATATGCAAGTTAATTTTACTCTAATGAAATGCACACACTTGAATATATTAAGTAATAACATTTTAAAGCTGATATTAAATGTCATTTGTAAAATTTGCTTTCAATCTTTCAGTAAATGTTAAACTGTTGTTAAACACCAATTTTAAATAATGTATTGTAGCTTCATGCATGTTATTGTATAATTAGGGTTTAATAAATTACCTTTTTTGCATAACCAAGCATGAGTTAATTTTGTATGACCTTCCCCCCAAAATATTCTCAACTTTTTTGTCTTAGTAAGACAAACATACGTCCCACATCATCATTTGGTTGTACATGTATTTCACATGTTTATCTGTATTGATTGAACGTGTCTACCTGGAGCAATCAATTTTTTGATAATGCTTGCAGAGTAACAAAAAAGCAACTGCTTCAAATATATACATCATGATGTATGTCTTCAGTTTTTTGTGATAAAGAAACATTGATTTCCTGATGATGATTAGAGCAGGCTAGCTGGAATATTTAGAGGCAAATTTATCTCTCTTGGGTATGTGAAGAAAGTTTTGAGGAGTCTATTCCCCCCAAAATACAACAAACAAAAACAGAAAAGGCAAGTTGAGGTCCTATCAAAACTGTTTTCTTGTCGAAAAAAAAACTAGATAATGGCACATAAGTGTTTCTACAAGCTGATTCCATTGGACGAGAAGTGATTCTTTAATGTGGTGACATCATCATCTTTGTGGTATCAGCATCCTGTGCTGCTCTTTTTTTCTGCCTGTACCTAGAGTATTTTGTTTAAAAAAACAGCGTAATGAAAATGAATTCGAGGGAGCAAAGGAATAAAGAATAACTGACGTTTGAAGCTGTTAAATCAAAAATCATCTGGCACGGTTAGGGTGAATAAATCAAATTCAATTAAGAGGAAATTGACGAATAAACAACTGGGTTATACAGACAGAATTGTTATTGTATATGTTATATGTGTACTAAGTTAATGCCTCCAAGGAATAATCTTGATAGACGCTCATTGAACACTAAAAGATAGTCAACAAAAAGTCAACATTGAAATGGTCACATCAGCAGCACATGCAACTATTTGCATGTTTTTATTCATATATAATATGGAAGTTATCATGGCAATCATTTGTCTTTAAATTTGACTATTTTACTCATTGCAGAGGTCAAAAGAGCACCCACTTTCATTGAAAAACCAGAAGTGGAGGAAACACCAGAAGGTAATGAGAAAATGTTTGTATGTTGTGTATTTATAGCCAGTGACAATCTTGAAGCACTCGCAGCAGTGAATTTTGAAAAGTGCTAACTTTTCTTGGCAGCGAATGATTTTTATTAACGAAACACTGACAAAATACATTTTCTTCATTTTTGTTTTACTCTAAAAAGGAACTGAGGCCACATTCCGATCGAAGGTTGATGGGTTCCCCAAGCCTACTATTACCTGGAACAAGGGATGGAAGCAGATCAAAGCAGAAGGGAGATTCACTATCAGCTATGATGAAGACACAGAAGAGAGCGTTCTGACAATTAAAGACACCACATCTGCAGATGCTGGAAAGTATACCTGCTATATCAAGAACCCTCTTGGAGAGCAAAGTTCTTCAGTGAGTCTTAAAGTGACTGAGAGGCTGATAGAAATGCCTGAGGAAGAAATACCAGCTGAGGAGTTGGAAGAGGTACGCCCAGAAATCTTTAAACTGGAAGAAACCACTCCAGAAGTCATCTCTGTTGAAAAAGTCAAACCTGAAGAAGTCGCCCCTGAGTTGGTCCCAGAGGAGGAGGTAACTGAGAAGAAACCTGCCTTCACTGTGAGCTCTGAAGAGGAAGTCACCAAAGCTTTGAAAGCACGGGTATCTGTAAAAGGTGTGACCGAAGAAGAAGTTGACACAGCAGTTACCGCCAAGTTCAAACCTCGACCAGAAGAGGAGGTTGAGGTACAAGCTAAGATCAGGAAGCCAAGAGATGAGGCTTTTGAAGAAGTTAAACCTGAGGAGATTGAATATGTTGTCCAGTCAGCTCCAGAGATGTTGGAAATCCTTCCAGAGGAGCAGTTGGAGACAGCCATCACAAAGATTGTCCCTCAACCAGGAGATGAAGCTGATGTAATTCAATCCCAGGAGTTTACTCCCGTGGAAGCAATTCCAAAACTCGAGGAGGTTTTGGATGTCTCAAAGAAGAAGCCAGAAAAGGTCCGAGGGATGCCTCAAGAAGAAGTTGTCCCCAAGAACCTGGAAGACACTGAAGAGATTCCTGAAGTTGTTACTGAGAAGCTTGAAGCTGTCAAAACTGTCGTGGAGAAAGAGGAAAAAGCTGAAGAACTCCCTGTCGCACCTGTCATCACCCATAAACTCAAGGACAAGGTATGATTTTTGGGATACTTGTTACTTTATTTCAAAAAGTTCAAATACATAATGAGTCAGTGACTCATAAAGGAGGGGTTCAGATATCTGATTTGAAAGGGGAGGCTGTAATTTTGGATAATTATGGAAAGAGCTTTTTGAACTTAATTAATTATCCTTTGATTCATGTTAATTTTATAAAATCAAATTATCAAATTTGTTGTTTTATTCATTTTGTTCATAACACAGAGTGTTAAGGAGGGATCTCCCTTGAAACTGACGTGTACTGTATCTGGTCAACCCAAGCCAGATGTCCAGTGGTTCCGGTAAGTTGTTGAGTTCCACAACCAAGGCATAGCTAGACAAATTACTGAAACTCACATTACAAAAATTGAGACCTGAAGACAAATATGTTGTAGTTCTTTAAATATCAAGTTGTTGCGTTGGTGCAAAATTGTGTATCTCCTGAAATGGCAATTTCAATTTTAAATTAGCCCGGTTGTACATACAAAACAAGATACAATGTTTTTGCCTGGAGCACATTCTTGCAAGATACAATGTTTTCCAAAATGAAGTCACAAGTTTCTCAAAAATAAGTGAGTTTTAGAGTAAATCTATTTTATTTTTGAATGCTGAAGTTGAGTAGTTTACAACAGATCAAACAAATTATAAAGTAGAAATGTGAATCAAATGAACTATTGCAAAATTACACTGAGTTTTTGGCGGGGCAGATGACAATGAAACTAGCACCTTCACCAGAAGTTAAACTTAGGTGCCACTTTCCTGGTTTGTATCAATAATAAAAGCTTTCAAGTTAACAATGTCCTTGTTTTCATCTTTCAAACTTAGTGATGACAAGCTCTTGAGGCCTTCAAGTGATGTCATTCAGACATTTGAAGCAGACACAGCTGTCCTGTCATTGCCTAAACCCAAACCAAAGGATGCTGGGGAGTACAAGTGTGTTGTCATCAACCCAACTGGAGAAGACTTCTGCACAGCCAAAATCACCGTCCAAGGTTTGCTATAAAAATGTTAACTTTGTTATTTCCTTGCCTTGCTTTTTTTTTAAATCACCAATTACAACCAGAGTAGATATCTGCAGAGGTTATACTTTCATAAAAAGTTTCATAAAAATTCGAATTTTTCTTGTATAGAAGTGAAGAAAGCTCCACGATTTGAAGAGAAACCAACAGTACCCAGTACTCCTGAAGGTAAGCTAGTAAAGGCTTTCTCACAGAATCACCACAAATATGAACACTAAATTTCTATTTATTTGTAACTTATTGAACTGTGCCAAAGAACTCAATTTCCAAGAATCGATTTTGTTTTTTTGTTTACCAATACAATGAGAGGTATTTAAAAAATGTAGATCAAAGTCAAATCACTGTTTGAAATTTCCTTACCAACTACTTTGTACATTTCATAAACATTGTGCTTTCACCATACGCTACTTTATTGATACTGATTGTTTCGCTTTGTATCTGTTACACAGGTACAGATGCTGTCTTCCGCTGCAAGGTCGAAGGTTTCCCCAAGCCAAGTGTCTCCTGGAGCAAGGGCTGGAAGCAGATCACGCCCGGAGCTAAGATCTCTGTCAGCTTCGATGAAAGCACAGAGGAGAGTGTCCTGACCATCAAGGGTGTCAAACCCACCGATGCTGGCAAGTACACTTGCAAGCTGAAGAGCCCTATGGGTGAGGATAAGGCAGATGTGAGTCTGGTTGTATCCCCAAAACCTAAAGAGGAAGCACCAACTCCTGAGAAGGCAGAGGTGAGGGAGGAGAAAATACCAGAAGAAAAAGCCAAGCCAATGGTAAGATGTCATTCTTTTGTTATTTATTCTGAAGGAAATTGACCAACTTTTGTAAAGTACATATGTCAAATGTTAATTTTTTGTGTGTGAAATTTTTCAACTGTTTAATTGGTACTATGGTACGTACGATCAAAACTAGTTCATTCCTGAAGATAATTCACATTTATTTGTTATATCTTACTTCAAATCTTCAGAGATATCTCAGTATTTTAATTGTATTTTCTTGCATCAGCCTGTTGAAGAGGTTAAACCTGAAGTTACAGAAATTATGCCAGAGAAGATAGTTCCTGTCACCAAGCCAAAGGAGGAAGCTGCACCAGTTGTAGAAGGTATTTTAGAAGAACCAAACAATTTTAAGTGTAAAATTATTTTTGAAGATTTTCTTTTGCATTAATATTTAAAAGAAACAATTTTAGTTAATTGGTACTAGAACTGTAACAGGATCACATTATATTCAATGTGATCACCCTTCTAGCTTTTTTTAAAGATAAGGTTTCATATTGACTCATTTTACAATGCGCAGCATACTGACGCATGCTTATCCTGTCTAGTCCTGTCAAAATATACATAAAGGAATTGACTCCTGAAATGGCACATTATATGTAGGTGCATTCCGTGTCATGCAAGGTGTAAATACAGGAATGGCAGAAACCTCACAAACGGATACTAGCCAGAGCTTACCAGTGCATATGTCTTGACTTCAGTACCCCTGTGTGCAATATGACAGTTGGCCAACTAGAGTAAGCTTGACCATATGATGACCCAACATAGCTAGCTTGCCAGTTTTTAAATCAACTTAATGGTCATGAAAACTGTTATCAAAATTTGACACTTTAAGGGGGCACATGACAGATAAAGATACAGTATAGTAGGAATTTGTAGTCTGCGCTTGTTGAGTATGAATAACTTAAGAGAAATATTTATTTTCTTACGCTAGGACCAGCCAAGTTTGTTGTGAAACCAGGAGCATTTGTAGAGTCCCTTGAAGACGAAGAAGCTCTCATCCTTTGTGAGGTCTCTGATGAAGTCACTGATGTCAAATGGCTAAGAGACGGCAAGGAGATTGAAGAAGGCGATAGGTTTGTCTTCAAGAAAGATGGTCGACGTCGCTCATTGCTGATCAAGGAAACTGGTCTTGAAGACAAAGCAAAGTACGAGTGTTTGCTTCCAGATGACAAGGCATCAACAAAACTCTTTGTAAAAGGTAAATCAGAAGTAATATAGCACATACAATATCGTGCGTAGAGTTTTTCTCTGTCAGATTAAAGGTAGATGGCTAATCATTCAAAATTTAATAATCGTTTTTTTATGTTGGTGAATTTGTACATACAACTGCAAAACAAAAGTTAATTGCTAATAGTTTTGACTCTAGCAGAGTCTTTTTCAAAGGAGAAATAACATTTTCTTTTTTTACAGTTTAGTTGCACAAAATGTTTATTTAAATGGTGATAAGAAAATATTGAACTAAAACATTATATCCTTCGAGAAAGACTCTGCTAGTGTTTTATTACATATCTTAGCCAAATTTAAAGAATCAATAACTTTTAAATAATTTGTCAGCAAATGGCTTTTAACTCATGTATTTCAAATATTTAATTATTTTTTTAGAAACTGTTCACATCGTGGAAATCCCAGAGGAGTCCACCATCAAGGAAGCAGAGACTACCACCCTAGAGGTCAAATTCAACAAAGATGTCTCTCGCAAGAAGGTGGTCTGGTTCCACAATGGCAAGGAACTGAAGTCAAGCAAGAAATACAAGATTGTACGCAAGGGTTTCAGTGCCCTTCTGACCATCAACGATGTGATCCCTCAGGATGCTGGAGACTACACAGTCAAGGTGGAAGAGGCCACAGGAATTATTCCATTACTTGTGGAGGAGAAGCCCAAACCAAACCCACCCATCTTCGCACAGGTGCCAAAGGCTCTGGATATAACGGAAGGTAAACTACAAATATGACAGCTAATCTCTCCTCCCCCTTGAAAGAGAAAAAGAACTTTCCAAACTTTAAAAACATTTTCTTAATTGAATGTTAAAAGAGCTCTCTTGTAACATGCACTCAGCAGTAATGCTTTTGGTCCTCTTAAAATGTTGTCCTGTTTTCTGGGGAAGGATTTTTGTTTGAAAATATTAAGCTTTGGAATTGATGTTCTTCTTTTGCAAAGTCTGAAAGCTAATGTCAGATAGTTTGTTTCTGTCATCAGAAATACCTTCAAACAATGAAATGATTTATTTGGGATAAAATTTCACAAAAATACATTTTTTAGCCAGAATTAGCGAACATAAATTTAGGAGATGGTTCTAAACAACCCTGTTCCACATCAATCATGATTACAGGCGAAACAGCCACATTCCGCTTCAAGGCAACTGGCACCCCCTACCCAACAATACAGTGGTTCAAGGGTTGGCGTGAGGTCACATCAAGTGATGAGTTCACCATTGGTTACGACAAAGAGACAGATGAGCACACCTTTACCATTCACAATGTCAGCAGCAAGGACGCCGGCAAGTACCACGTCCAGCTTACAAGTGATACTGGCAAGAATAAATACGGTGTCTCGCTAATGGTTCAGGAAAAACCAATGGATGAGGTTCCATTTAGTGTGCCACTGAAGAGGTTAGACTATGCAAAGTTTTTAAATAGGTCGTTTGTCAAGATTTTAAGTTTTTTCAACAAATCAGGTTTGTTCAATTGTTTAAATTTCTTTGTGCTGGTAATTTTATTTGTTAGATATTCAATCACAGGAATAGTTTGCTCTTTCACGATAACCTTGACTTGCTGTTTTTGTTTAAAGAACCGTCCTGATTTCATAAAGTTTTTGTTTGTTTGTTTGTTTGTTTGTTTAAATGTTTATATATTTCTCGTTTTTAGATATCCATCCCCAATAATGGCCTTTTATCCTTTGAACTCTGATTTATACTTCCCAAAGTGCAGACGCCAAGTAAATTTCCTTGTGTCTCCATGGGAAAACAGCACTAAGTGATTGATTGCTTCACATAAAAAGTTGTCACTTTGTGTTATGTATATAAACAACATTTTCTACAAGCCATTGTCTTTGTGTGTTTCTTTTTCTCAGACGACCATCTCAAGAACTCAGAGAAGCTCAAGAGATCGATATCATGGCACTTCTCCAAGGTGTTGAACCCAAAGATTATGAGAAAATTTTGCGTGAAGCTGGTGTCTATGATTTCCGTGCCATCCTCAAGCATTTGAAGATGATGCAGAAGCAGATGGAGATACAGGAGGAGCCAGAATTCACAGTGAGTATTTCTCAACTGAAGTATGAATTTTGGCAAAGTGAAGAAAAGTTAGTGGCCAGAACTTGTACTCACTTGATATTAGGGCCTAATTTCATGGCTCTGCTTACTAGGGAATTCTATGCCCAAGGCAACATAGATTCACATACTTTATAGGACACCTGTAAGCACAGAATTCTGTTGTTAGCAATGTCGTTAATTTGTTTCCAGTATTCATGATGCATGACATAATGATTTAATTTTAAGAGATTCATACGAAAGAAATGTTAATGTTTTAGAAACTGACATTTTAGCATAATATTTTTTTTTTACAAGAAGTCAATATTACTAGTTTCTCTTTAGAAGAAATTTACACATTGTTGTAGCCTACATGGTTGTTCTCGCAAGTTTACTAGTAATAGTCACTTTCTACTCTCCAAACTCAAATAAGATCTTGACAGCTCTAACATGATCAAAGTTGGGCCTGATGAAAATTGGGAATTAGACCAAGGAAATAGACCAAACCTCTGGTCTAGGTCTAACCGTATTTTTCTGACTTTCCCACGCACCCACAACAAGGCTGATGACAGAACCTTCACAGTCACTTCAGCAAAGAAGTCGAACAGTGTACCTTTTTTCATTCAAAATGCCAAATCAACCCAGCTATTGCAGTAGATGTGACTGTTAATTAATTAATGTATTCTCTTTACTTTTTGATTACTGTAAGCGCTGTGTTTTAGTTTAATAAGTATAGCCTCCTTTGATGTCGATTATCAATAGTATTATTGAGTGATAAAACCAGATGGGAAACTGACTGGGTAAATTTTAAATAAGGAATAATTTATTGGAGCGGTACTTTAACCTGGGAGAGTAGTTGCCGGTGCTCTACTAACTGAGCTATCTAGCTCTTATGTTGACAGTTTCCCTATTTTGCCAAAATCATTGTTCAGGGGTGCCAGTCAGAAGCAATTAGTAAAACTGTAACTTTAATTTCAGGAATTGGAGCACGAAGAAGTTGAGGAGATGGAAGCCATGAAGATTGAATCTCCAATGTTCACTGCTCAACCCACTGAACAGACCGTCTTGAGTCGCAGCTCTCAACCACCCAAAGGTACAGTCAACTTCTTGTGTCATTTGTGGAGATTACTGGCTCACAGATTCATTATTCAAAGATCAATTCCACTGAACAGACAAAGATATTCCTTTTTCAATAAATTGAATTGTGTTTCAGGTCTGAACCATGTGAACAATTTATTCAACATCGATGGTAGTAAAAAAGAAACTTTAAGACATTTATGCTCTGAAAATGTTAACTTTTTTGTTTAAATAAACAAATTTAAATAACATTTGATTAAGTTTACCTCCTAACTGTACATCAATCATTGTCACTTAAGGGGACAACTGAACAATCGTATTACACTGTACATGCAAGAAAAATATCACTTGGATTTAAAAACTGTATGGGAAAATGTATGATGGGGATAAAATGTGAAATGCTGTTTTCCCGGTTTTGCAGTGTGTGAAATTTGCTGAGTGAACAAGCTTCCTTAATGAAAACAATAACATTAATATGTTATATTAATAATATTTTGCTCTTACATACATGTAGCACATATGTCCCAGTAAGTTGATCCAATATTATCATCCTGTGTCATCAGGCATACTTAAAACATTCCTAGAACTTTCTTAACTCTGCTGCTGATACGTATACTAGCAAAGAAGGGGTTTATCAAATACAGTATCATCTCAGCCCTCACTTGTCCTGTACACCAGTAATAAGAGGAGCAAATTAAGGTTGTAAGTGTATTACTCAAGGACACATGCATCATGACTGACCAGGTCTTGGAAAATAAAACATTAACAAATTAGATTTGAAGTTAACTTGCACTCAAAACAAACAGCACTGTCACTTGAACCAGGCAATTAAGTGATGATTTTTATCACCTGTTAACATGTGTATTTTGCACTTGCACACTCACTGCACAATATAGACTCACATTTAGTGATTTCCTCAGTTCATACTTTTAGAAATAATTGAATGCAATAGCATCCCAATTTGTAAGGGAAAAGGAGATGCCACAAGGCAAGTCCAGTTATAAAATTGGTATTTATTGAGGGAAAGCAGGTGTAACCACCTTTACAATTTTAAATATCTTGAAATAATAATATAACACAAAATATGTTAAGCACTTTATTATAAAAATTTGCTTTTTGCTGTGATAAACTGTTTGATATGGCAGTCCCATCAACAGCTTAATATTTCACTAAGCACTGCAGTGATGAAAGTAATGACACCGCATGTGATTCGGGCACTGTATCCAGAACCACCTACAATTGACACTGCTTGGCATAATGATGAACCAATTAGGCATTATGATGTAACCAGCTTTATCCATCACCAACCATACTTTGGCCTATTGAAGTACCCAGCTTCAGCTAGCACCTACTACTGTTTTAAATAATGATGTGCCTGGCTTCTTAGCACCAACTGCTGTCTGACATAATGGTGGACCTAGTTTCACCCAACACCTACTACCATGATTTATCGTTCGGCATAACGATGCACCCAGCTTCGCCCATCACTCTCTACTGTTTGGCATGAGGAAGTACCCAGATCCACCCACCCTAACACTGCTTGTTATTGCATAGCCTTTTAAAACGTTTTTGCCAAGCAGTTTTATCAATACCAAAGTGTCCATTGATACTCAACAGAAGAGTTTGAGTTTGTTGAGGAGTTGGCTCCAGTGAGAGTTTCACCAAGTGAGACTGCAGAGCTCATTTGCACCGTCTCTAGTGATGAGGCCAAGGTGAAGTGGTTCTGTGGAGAAGAAGAGATTGTCATTGACGATGAGAAGTACAAGGTTAAGAAAGCACAGAGGAGACACTCCTTGATGATCACTGACATCACAACGGAAGATGCAGGGGAATACAAGTGTGCAGTTGGAGAGAAATTAACCTCCACAATACTCACAGTAACTTCAGGTATTGAGAGTCTGTCATCTGGCTTGAGATTGTCTCAGTGTACCGCCGATTGCATTTTGAATATCAACATTGCTTCAATGATTTTTTTCTGCAGAGTAGCTTTGCAATATCCTGATTGATTGTGGTCTCTACTATACCCATTTAAACACATTTGTCAAAGCTGTAAAGAAAAACAAGCTTGTATCTTTAGATGCAAAATTTAAGATACTGAAAAGAATGAAGCTGTTCCCCTACCAAATCCCCACAGTGTTTGGAAACGTCAGTATATATAGGTGTTAAAGCGTTAACATAGCTGTGTGTACCTTCTAATGAAATTTAGCAAACAGTGAAGTACAAATATATTGTAGATATATTGTACATGTGTTGAAATCCACAATAAGGAGATTAGTACCATGCTGAATTCCTTTGATACTTTGTTTCCATTTAGAAATGCCAGATATCCTGACAGATCTACAGAGCAAGAAAGTCGAGGAGGCTGAAGATGTAGAGTTTACCTGTGAGCTGACTGATGACCTACCGGATGACCTCGAGGTCACCTGGTTCAAGGGTGGAGAGGAGATCATACCAAGCGACAAGTTTAAAGTGAAAACCGATGGGAGGAGGTTGTCACTGGTTGTTCATGATTTGAAAGTGGAGGACCAGGCGGACTACACAGTTGTTGTTGGAGAGAGGCGATCATCCGCAACACTGCAAGTAGAAGGTAACAACTGTCTGGGAAGTTTTCCCTTTTGAGATTGGACCTTTTTAGTACTACCAATTCAAGACTAATTTTTAGCACCAAATCTTTTCAAGATTAAAAATATATTAACTCGACTTTTGGGGGATAAACAAAGAAAAATTTATTATGGAACCTCGGGTTTTCTCCCTTTTTTGTCAGTATCTTTGTTCCAGGGGCACCAAACAAAGATAAATCTTTTTTTAAAGCCTATAGCCTGCTTAAGTAGCATGTTTATTATTAAAACCCTGAACTATGAATCAAAAAGATGATCTGTCTAAAATGAAAGCTTGAACTTTAAGATTGATTGAAGTTTGTATGATGAGTAGTATAACAAAATTGTTTTACTTGAGAACTTATTCATTTCTTCATTCAGCTTTCACCATCACTTCTCCCCTGAAAGACACAAAAGCGACCGAATTCGACAACACCACCACCTTGGAGTTCACAGTCTCCAATGAGAAGGCTGTAGTGACGTGGCTCAAGGATGGTGAGAAGGTCGAGGTTGGTCCCAAGTATGAGATCAAGGAGGATGGAAAGAAGCGAGTGCTTGTCCTCCATGATATCTCACCCGATGATGAAGGGAACTTCAGCTGTGTGGTCGGCGACTCAGAGTCCGTGGCCACACTAAATGTTGAAGGTTTGTGCAGGAACTTTTCAGTTTCATTTTGATTTTGTTGTGAACAATTTGAAGTGAATTGAATCATTCAAAAGAAAAGCATATTCTTACTAAAACTGATTTTCCAAATTCTGCTTCTACAACCACTGTGTAAATAATATTTGTCTGAGAAGTGACACACCTGCTCAAAGTTCAGCTGCTTTAAAATTTGAAATTGTGGTAAAATTGTACAGATTTCATCATAAAATGTTTTCCCCCAAATCTGTACTGACCTGAAATTTCTACCCTAGCAGCGTCTTTCTCAAAAGCCAAATTACAATGCAACACACACATACAGATATACTAGTGAAACAGAAGCAGTCAAGTCGAAAAATGTGAAAGAGAGAAGCAGAGATACATTAAAAAAAAAAAAAATTCTTTAACATGCTAGATGTAAAAAAAAATTCTTATTTAATTTACCCTCCTACTTCTAATTATTTTTGCAGCCACCAAATTTACCAAACCATTGACAGAAACAGAAACCACAGAAAAAGATACTGTCACCCTGACATGTGAAGTCTCACATGACAAGGGTGTCGTCAAGTGGCTGAAAGATGGTAAGGATCTCCCAGATAGTCCGAGATACAAGACAACCTCCGAGGGCAAGATTCGCTCTTTAGTGATTGAGGACGTCAAATTGGATGAAGAGGGAGAGTATACTTGTGTGATTGGCGACAACAAATCTACGGCTGGACTTTTTGTCGAGCGTAAGTTGTGTCCAACATTAGTTTAGCCATTGAATGTGAATGCGAAGTGAATTTGCAAACATTTTGCACACATTGACTTCCTTACAACAATTAGGCAAATTTGTGGATATAAACATTTGTGTCAACTCTACTAATGCTTGGAGTAAAACATTTTCGTAAGTCGGGATATAAAATTTAAAGTTGCCTCTCATTAAATAACATCAAAGTAGTTCTTCAAATTTTAATAGTAAATTGAAATGGAGATTTTTGATGGTGTGTTTTCCTGCAGCGCTACCAGTTGAGTTCCTTACTGAATTAAAACCACTCAAAGTGGCAGAGAAAGAAACTGCTGAGTTCATTTGTGAAGTCTCGGATGAGAAAGCCGAAGTAACCTGGATGCGTGACGGCCAGCCAATTGAGGAAAGCGACAAGTTCCTGATCGTCAAGCAGGGGCTGGAGCGTCGTCTCTCTGTCACAAATACTGACATTCCCGATGGGGCTACATATTCTTGCATGGTTGGAGAACGAAAAACATCTGCTGACCTCCTTGTTGATGGTGAGTGTATACTTGTATTGATGAGTTTATAACGTTAACTTTTTGAAATGTTTTCACTTTGCATACTCCATAGTACAGGCATTCACTATTCCAACATCATTGTTATGAGTTCAAACAGTTAAAAGAAAACTTCAATTTAGACTTTTTTTTTGATGAGATTTGATTTCAGTGAAAACCAAAAGAATTTTGACCAGCAAACTATGGATGACTTTCCTTGACTTTAGCAAATATTGCAAAAGATCATTTTTAATATGGGGTGTACAAGCTTGATTATTCACAACCTCAACATAAGGTTTATACAATTATAATCCAAGAAATTTTTTTCAAAACCACTTTTCAATGGTTCAGAAGCGGAGGCAGAAATCACCGTCACCATGCAAAATGTCAAGGTCACTGAGAATCAAGAGGCCGCCTTTGTCTGCGAGCTCGACAAGGACACACCTGACGTTTTTTGGCTTAAGAACGGTCTGAAAATTGATGAAGATGACACCAAGTTTGAAGTCAAACGCCAGGGTCGCAAGCACTCGCTAATTGTCAAAGACATTGGGCTGGATGATGCTGCAGCATACACCTGTGTTGTTGGTCGGAAACAGAGCACAGCATCTTTGACTGTAGATGGTAATGAAACCACTGCACTCACACTGGTTCTCTTGTTCCAAACATTCTTTCTTTGTTTTAACAAATAACCTCTTTATAAAATCTGATTTTAGTAAGGACCTTACAAAATTTATTTAGTTTATAAAGAGCTATAAATTAACAATTTCAAAACTTGGTGCAGCTATGGGTCTTGCTCTGTTTCAATTAAATGAACTAGTGTATAACTTGTTAATTTTGGCCCTGAAAACAAAATGTACTTTTCATTTTGCACAGAAAAACCGGTGGAATTTGTCCAGCCTCTGCAGGAAATCCACTCTCGTCCTGGTGATACAGCGACCTTTGAGTGTGAGCTCAACAAGGATAATGTCACCGTAGTCTGGCTGAGAAATGGCAAGGAGATTAAGCCCAGCAAACACTTTGAGATTAAGAAGGAGGGCGCTAAGCACCGGATGATTGTCAAGAGTGTTCAGTTTGATGATGATGCCGAGTACACTGTGAAAGTTAAGAACGAGGAGTCTACAACTCATCTCACTGTACAAGGTACACAATGAAAACATATTAAGATATACCTTCATTTAAAGGGATTGGAAGCTGGAGGAAAGTCTGTCTTCCAACTAAACTGGGCTTTTTAAAACTGTTACACATGTCATGTCTTTTCAGGCTTCTTTGTTAATTTTTTGTGTGTGACTAAATTTTAAGTAGAAGTGCATGTTGATTGTAATGTGAATGAAATGCCAAAAGCATTTTTCCTTATTGTTCAGCTTCAGAACACCATGATGGTAATCCCTCAACAACTGACCCAGGTTTGTCAACTTTGTCCAACAAATGTTGTAGCAGGGTTGTTGAGTCACAGAGAAGAGATGTGCTTTCAGTAAAAAGCACATATTTCATATTTAGGGACAGTAAGGTTACCATTTAGGCCCAAACCTATCTGTTGTATCTTAACAAATCAAAACTTTCTCAGCATTTGCAGTGTTTCGTTTTTTACTTTTATTTAGCTCCACCAAAGATTGAGATTGAAACCAAATATTTGACAGTCACTGTCAAAGCTGGTAGTAAGATCACTGTGGAAGGCCTTGTCATCGGATCACCAATAGCATCCACCACCTGGTCAAGAAACGACACAGAGCTCAAGCCAGACAAACGCATCACCATGACAACTGATAACAACATCAGGGCTAAGGTTAAACTAACCATTGATAAATCAGAGAGGACAGACCTTGGCGAGTACACCATTATTGCAGCCAATGACTTTGGTTCGGATACAGTTATCATCAAAGTGATTGTTCTTGGTGAGTACAAGAGAAGAACTTGATTTACTTTGGTCATAGTGGCTGGGTTTCTTGTGTGCCAATATGATTAAAGTGGTAATTGATTAATTAATTAAAACGTGTTAGCTTGTTCTTCCCAGGAGCTTAAATTTTAGCATAGTTACGAAATGGAATGAAATCAACACTAAGATCTAATAATTTAACCCTGCTCACATATATGTAAATCAAAAACCTGCAAGCTTTTTAGCAACTATTTTATAATGATAATGTCGTTCAAGTTCTAACTTGAAAAGTACAATTAAGTTATTATAAGACATGATAAAAATTTATAGTTTTGGTATTTACCCTTACACCAATGTGTGTTAAACACTGTATACTTACCTGACTTCTTTATCCCTGATGCAAAAAAAATTAAATCTTTTAAATAATACAAATTTACAAACACCAACCAGAGTTCTTCTTTTTGCAATTGAATTTTCCTACTGTATACAAGTACAAAATGTTTGAAACATTTGTTGCGAGACAATTGTTTGTTCTGCTATGACCCAAAACATATGTGTTCTCATTATCTGTTCTTATGCTTTCAGACAAGCCCCAGCCACCAACCAACCTGAGCGTAACCGCCATTACTCCCGAGACAATCTCCCTCTCCTGGGGACCTCCAGAAGATGACGGTGGAAGCCCGATCACTCAGTACATCATTGAGAAGAGGGATATGAAACGAAACACGTGGTCTAAGGCGGGGACAACGAAAGCTGATCAGCTTGAGTTCACTGTCACTAAACTGCTGGAAAAGAATGAGTATCTGTTCAGGGTCAGTGCAGTGAATGAGCATGGACAGAGTGAACCAAGAGAGATGGGGGCTCCTGTTGTTGCCAAGCATCAATTTGGTAAGATTGATTTTGCGTTCCCTCTGGATTTATTCCTTGAGGCATATTTTTGAAAAGTTTTGTCATGCTTCCTGAGTTTGTTTATTTTGTTTTATTTATACTTTTATTTGGTTAAATTCTTTTTTCCCTTTCTCATCAAAAATGCATTTCACTTTCACTTGTTAAAATATTATTGTAGCCAATGAAGGCATATTGCATTCCAATATTACTCCTAACAAAGCATGAATCTAATGAAATTTAGTTTACATTAATTTTTCTTAAAAGATGTTGGTTGGCTTTAAACTGACAAAAAAACAGTATCCATTAATTTATCAGTTGCAGAATTTGTACTTTATTTTCACTTCATCTCCTCTGAATTATTCTTTCATTCTTTTTTTAGTTCTAGTTATAATTAATTTTCTTTCTCACACTGGAGACTACTGTCTTTTAATACTGAATCCATGCTCATGTTATCTTCCCTAATAATAATTTTTGTTTACCATTTGTCAGTCATTTCTACCATCTTTTATCATATCATTGCTTGTCATCTTCACTCACAATTCCAATTCTAACAGATGTTCCCTACCCTCCTGCCAAGCCCAACGTCTCCGATATCGACAGAACCCAAATGACTGTCACCTGGTCTCCTCCTGAATTTGACGGAGGCAGCAAGGTCACTGGTTATGTTCTGGAGAGATTAGAAGTTGGTCGTGATCGCTGGGTCAAAGTTCACAAGAGCCCGCTGACGGATACATCTTTCACATGTACTGACTTGATTGAGGGAAAGGAGTACACTTTCCGAGTTAGTGCGGAGAATAAAGCCGGTTTGAGTAAACCAAGTGAGCCTTCGGACACTCACATGGCTAAGCCACCATATGGTGAGATCTTGTGAAATACTACAATCATGAAATATCTGAAAGGGTGATATTGATCCAATTGCCTTGCAAACAGTTTTATTAATTTTTTTTTTTTTTTATTAAACTGTACAGCTATGGGTTTTTTTAGTTGGTGAGGGGACTTGTTTGGTAAAAACAGACTCTAGATCTGAATCCGCCTTGGAATTTTGTAAAAAGCTGGAGATCTTTGCCTTTAGAGCACAAGTTAAACTCTAATGGTCTTGTAAGTTTGGGCACATTATCTTCATTTTTAGTATTGGGAAGACACTACATACTAAAAACATCGATAATAATGTAATCTGATTGAATTCACACGATGATATTCTTGCACGAGGGATATCGAACAATTAAATCACTCTATATTGGGTAACTTTTTAGTCCTGCAGTTAAACTTTCCACAATCATCTGGTGTGGGAACTGCCCGAAAACCTCTACTCTTCATACTTTATTTCATAATCTTGTGTTTAAGAGCTCAAGTGGGCCTATTTTCATGGCTCTGCTTACCATAAGCAAAGAATCTGAGCTTACTGAAGCAGAGTATTCCACGCTTATGTCAAGCGTATTTCACAGGTTAGCAGAGAATTTTATGTTAATAGGCATTCTTTGCTTACTAGGGCTAGCACAGAAATTCAGTGGTTGTCCTGTAAGCATAGAAGGGCGATGGCAAGCATAGAATACAGCGGTAAGCAGAGCCATAAATCTTTGCCCTGGTGGCGAGAAGCAATCCGATTCGTTGAATATATACTGGCTTCATTTCCAGGAGAAATTCATTAAGCTTTGTTTAAAAACTACAAATAGTGATGGGAAGTGTTTCTTTTCTTGTTTAAGATGTACCAGGTGCGCCCAGTAAACCCATACCAGAGAATGTAGATGCTACAACTATCTCAATTACATGGAACCCGCCTGAATCTGATGGTGGCTCCCCTGTGACTGGATACATCATTGAAAGATGTGATGTCAGCCGTGGTCGCTGGGTCAGAGCCAATCGAGAACAAGTGAGGAATTACTCTTAAAATATAACTTCAACTGCATACAATTACAACTTCCAAATTGCAAGATAAATAGTTGTTGAGTTGTTTTAAAATGTTTTCCTGATTTTGATTTATGTTTGTCATCTATTTTTCCATCAAAATATAATTTTATATTTATTTACTGATTTGAAGTCTTTACTGATTTTTGTTCTTGATTATACTTTGATCTAAAGATATTCAAGATCTTATTGCAGATCTTCAAACTGTCTTCAGGTTTACACAGTATTTGGTCATCACTTTCATTCTTGTTTGCTCTTTCAAGGTGACGGAGCTCACATTCAAAGTCACTGATCTGATTGAAGGAAACAACTTTCAGTTCAGGGTGTCTGCAGAGAATTTAGCTGGAGTGGGTAACCCCAGTGAACCATCTGATGTAGTTGTTGCTAAGCTGCCATTTGGTAAGTACCCTTCATGTTACCTTGCAACTTGTTATCCTTTTCAGTAGATCATACTGTTGATATAAACACATAACAACAACAACAACAACAACAACAACAACAACAACAACAACAACAACAACAACAACAACAACAACAACAACAAC
>JAUELU010000076.1:5457846-5475865 GCA_032357145.1 Evasterias troschelii | reverse complement strand
CGAAGGTGCGCAAGTATGCGTTTGCTTGCGGACAAAGCCCAGGGAGAAGATGACGAAAAACAAAGAAGAAGAAAAAAAACGAACAAAAACAAAGAGTTGTTCGGACTTTAGTCCGAACACCTAAATATTTATTCAATATAGCATAACCTTAAAGTGATTTTTTATGTATTTAGAAATTATTTAAAGATTTGCATGATGAAGGCACAATGTTGGTTTACAGTCACACCATATTAATATTCTGAAGGTTCGCTCAAAGCTTTGAACAGTATGTTCTGTTTGTCCTCATGAGAAGTATGTGTACACAAATGTATGTCTATTTTGTCTGAATTAGATGTGCCAGATGCCCCAAGTAGGCCTCTTATTACATCAGTAGATAAGACAGAGATGAAACTATCATGGAATCCCCCTGCGTCAGATGGTGGGTCTCCGATAACAACTTACATCTTGGAGAAGAAGGAACCATTCTCTTCTCGTTGGTCAGAAGTCACCAAAACCTCCTCCATGGAATACAAAGTGACTGGGTTGAAGGAGGGAACCGAGTACCAATTTAGAGTCAGTGCTGAGAACAAAGCTGGAATAGGAAAACCAAGTGAGCCAAGTGAATCTAAAGTAGCCAAGCTGCCTTATGGTAAGTTTACAGAGACTATTCCAATACATGTGAAAGTTCTCAAGCAGGTCACTGTAGTTGTTTCTCATCAACAGAATTTTTTACCATGGTGATGTTTGTAGAACTTCAGGTTTAAATAGTTTATTTTGATTGTCCAACATGGAGAATGTTTGGATCTTTAGCACGAAGAAGCTTATTATTTAACTATTTGGTGTACTTAATAAAACTTAACTATTTTGATAACTTTTTAAAGTTATTTATAACCCTTTTTCACATTTACAGATGTACCAGCATCTCCAACCAATCTAGCCATATCTGATGCTAAACCAACAACACTTTCCCTCTCGTGGATTGTACCTGAAAGTGATGGTGGATCTCCAATCACAGGTTACATCATCGAGAAGAAAGATAGACTAAGCAATCGCTGGAGTAAGGTCACCATCTCCTCCATCCAAGAGACCACCTTCAAGGTTACCGGACTCCAGGAAGGAACAGATTATGAATTCCAAGTGTCAGCTGAAAACAAAGCTGGCGTTAGTAAGCCAAGTGACTCTGTCACCTTGAAAATCCAACCACCAGGAGCACCAGATGCTCCGCTGGTGGAGAAGACTGATGACAAGGCTGCCTTTTTGACTTGGTCACCACCGGAGAGCACTGGTGGCAGTCCAATAACGGGATACATCTTGGAAAAGAGAGACACAGCAAAGGATCGTTGGGTGAAGGTTACTAGAGGAACCATCAAGGAGACAACGCTTGAAGTCAAGGATCTCACCAAGGATATGGAGTATGAGTTCCGCGTTTCAGCTGAGAACAAAGCTGGTATTGGAGAACCGAGTCTGCCATCCAAGAGGGTTGTTGCTAAACTTCCTTATGGTGAGACATACATTGCTTTTTTTTTCATTACATCACATAAGGTGAATTTTCCTATCCTTTAAAGTGACAAATGTTTAAAATACGTCTCACTTTATAAAACAAATTTTTCTAGAAAAAGACCAGACAAAATTTACAACTTTTATTTCTGTGCAATTCTTTATTTCTTTACATTTCTTTTACTTATTAATAACAGATGTACCTGATGCACCTAACAAACCTAAAATAACTTCTGTTGACAAAACGGAAATGACACTGTCTTGGTCTGCTCCTGACTTTGATGGAGGATCGCCAATAACAAACTACGTCTTGGAGAAGAAGGAACCATTCTCTTCTCGATGGGCAGAAGTCACCAAAACCTCGTCCACGGAATACAAAGTGACCGGGTTGAAGGAAGGAACCGAGTACCAGTTTAGAGTCAGCGCTGTGAACAAAGCTGGTGTAGGAAAGCCCAGTGAGCCAAGTGAATCTAGAGTAGCCAAGCTGCCTTACGGTAAGTGCCGCATGTTCTCAGACAGATTCTGCTGACTTAAAATGAAATGAATTTTTTATGAGTGTAATAGTGGCAATCAGGTTCACTGACTAGGATGTTTGTACCTCAAAATGTTATTGTATTTGTAATGGGACTTGGTAATAAGATGTTTGTGTTTTTAAATAAGAATATTGTTCGGATATCAAATTAGATTTTCTAAGTTACTGAAAAATGTCCTTTGCTTTTTTTTTTTAAATGCAGTTACTGAAAAATTTCCTTTATTATTTTTTGGGGGGAATGCGATAATCAGATCTATCCTGATTGTGGTAGCATGCTTTAATGTTGACATTTGATCTCTGCTACCTTCAGATGTTCCAGGTTTACCAGGAACTCCTGATATATCAGATACCAAACCGACATCATTGACTCTCACCTGGACACCTCCAGAGACTGACGGTGGATCTCCAATCACAGGTTATATTGTGGAGAAGAAAGACAAGTTCAGTTCTCGCTGGACAAAGGTCAACATTTCCTCGGTATTAAACACCAGTTTCGATGTGACGAATCTCCAGGAAGGTACCGAGTATGAGTTCAGAGTGAGCGCTGAGAACAAGGCAGGAGTAGGCAAAGCGAGTAATCCAGCTTTGATCAAGGTTAATCCGCCCAGCGCCCCGGGTAAACCAGATGTCTCCAATGTCACCGACAAGTCGGCAACAGTGAGCTGGAGTGCCCCTGAATCGGATGGTGGAAGTAAGATTCTGGGCTTTGTCATTGAGAAGTGTGACGTGTCACGAGACAGATGGACCAGAGTGAACAGGAGCCTTGTGAAGGAGACTACACTTTGTGTTGAGGAGTTGACTGTGAAGTCAAGGTACCAGTTTAGAGTCAGCGCTGAGAACAAGGCTGGAACTGGGCCGACGAGTGAACCATCAGATGTCATAGAAGCTAAACTGCCCTATGGTATGTTTTATTTTACATTAAAAAAGACTCTTTCAGTCTAGATTAGAAAACTTAAAGTAGAACATGATCAACATCAACATGAAAAGTGTTTCGTAGGACTTTTTCACAGTTTAATGGTAAATCACTGGACAACATTTTTGAATCATTTTCATTGTCTTAACCTTCAACAAAAACTGTTCTTGCCATTTACTAAAACAGAAGTGTGAAACACATTTAATTGAATCTTTTTCACAGATATCCCACTATCACCAAGTAGACCCTCAATCAGTGATATCACAGCCTCCTCAATGACCCTAACTTGGAGTGCCCCAAGCTCTGACGGTGGCAGCTCAGTGACTGATTACATCATCGAGAAGAAGGAGCCATACGGTAAATGGTCTCAAGTTGCCAAGACTGACGATTCTTCTTACAAAGTGACTGGCCTGAAAGAAGGCCAGAAGTATGAGTTCAGGATTGCAGCAGAAAACAAAGCTGGGAGGGGTAGCTTCAGTGAGGCTACTGCTCCAACTGAAGCTAAAGAACCATATGGTGAGCTTAAACAAAGATTAAGAATAGGTGATATAAGATAAACAAAGATAGAATTACGGCATTTATTGTGACTAACAATCATATTTAATGTTTAATTTCACTGGTTAAAAAACCAGCATACAATTCTAAATAAATCAAAACTGCATTTAAAATTCATCAAATTGGACTAGATGTGTACTTTTAAAAACATTTTTAAAAAAACAGGAAAAGAAACTGAGAGAAGACAATAACAAAAACGGCGACCACAAAACAAATTTAATTAATGTAAAAACTGCATAGGTTATAGTATTGTTTAGAATATTATTCTAGTTTTACTTTTGCAGCCATTTTGTGATATAAAGCAATGTATACTTGGTGCTTTCCATGACTTGCGGGAACAAATCTCTACTCTCCAGGTCATTTCAGAGTCTAGAAACAAATAAAGAGTCAGATAACCACAACACATAAAGCGAGAACAAAAAACAATAAAGTACATTGTTCCTTCAAATTACAGTCTATTTTGATTTTTTTTTTTAATAACGCAGTTGTTCCTGATGCCCCCGGCACACCTGAAATCTCTGATGTAAAGCCCTCATCACTGAAACTAACATGGGTGGCTCCTGCTAACGATGGAGGATCTCCAATCACAGGGTACATCATCGAGAAGAAAGACAAGTTCAGCTCTCGATGGACCAAAGTCAATGTTTCCACAATCCAAGAGACCACCTTCACAGTCTCCGGGCTGCAAGAGGGAGAAGAGTGTGAGTTTAGAGTAACAGCACAGAACAAAGCTGGACTGGGTAAACCTAGCAACCCGGCTTCTCTAAAGATCACTCCTCCAAGTGCTCCTGGGAAACCAGACTTAAGCGACGTCACTGATAAGTCCATCACCTTGAGCTGGAGCATCCCCGAGTCTGATGGTGGAAGCCGTATCCTCGGCTACTACATCGAGAAATGCGACACATCAACAGACAGATGGGTGAAGGTTAATAGAAGTGTTACCAAAGATACTACTTTCAGAGTTGAAGATCTTACTGCCAAGATTGAATACAAGTTTAGAGTCAGTGCTGAGAACAAGGCAGGGACGGGACCAGCTAGCAAACCATCAGAGTCTGCTATTGCCAAACTACCCTATGGTCAGTTTATATTCTTCATTCAGATGTTTTTTTCATCTGTTCTTTTAAGTGTTTTTATATCATCTGTCACCAATTTATCTTTTACAATTACTCAAGTAAATGTTCGGTTGATGATGTTTTTTTTATTACTTTCTCCAGTTTGATTTGTGATGAGCTATGAAAAAATTAAGCTTTTTTTTTCTTTTAAAAAAGCCACCACAGTAATCATGTACAATATCAGCAGCTGAGATATTATAAATTTCTTGAAAACCTGACATGTACATTTCATCAACTTCTTTTCCAATCAGATGTCCCCAAATCTCCAAGTACCCCAGTCCTCAGTGACATCACCTCAAAATCCATGACACTCTCCTGGGAGGCGCCAAGATCAGATGGCGGAAGCCCCGTTACGGAGTACATCATTGAGAAAAAGGAACCCTTTGGCAAGTGGGTCCAAGTGGCGAAGACTTCAGACACTTCTTACAAAGTGAAAGGTCTGAAAGAAGGTCAGGAGTACGAGTTCAGGGTTGCTGCTGAAAACAAGGCTGGCGTGGGTAGCTTCAGCGAGGCAACGTTACCAACGGTTGCCAAAGAACCTTATGGTAAGTGTTTCGAAACTGCATTACAGATAATCTTTGAAGAAATCTTGATTTTGTCAAATATATAGAATGTGCAAGTCTCATACATATTCAAACATTTGGACCTATTACAGTGCGTGAGTTTGTTTCCTTCATGTGTTAAAGCAATGGTCGTGGGACCAAAGTGTTCCCAAAAATGTTTGAAACAGGTGAGACTTGCACGATCTATTGCTACAATTGCTTTATTGCAAATCAGAAATATTAAATTTGAGATGTAATTTTGGTATTTCACTTTGGTGTTTAAAGTTGTCACAATTGTTGTATGTACTTGCATTTAGGCTGGCTATGTTAGCTTTATACCATATCAACTTTTATTTCAAACAATATTGGACTTCTATTTTTTATATATTGTAGCATTGTAGGCAATTTCACTTCTCATTAAATGTAGTAAATTCTTTATGAAACAAATCACAACTGCAGATGTTCCAGACATTCCAGGAACTCCAGACATTTCCGATGTCAAACCAACTTCCCTGACTCTTACATGGACAGCTCCTAAGAGTGATGGTGGTGCACCTATCACAAACTACATCATTGAGAAGAAAGATAAGTTCAGCTCACGCTGGGCTAAGGTCAACATCTCTTCAGTGAGGGATACCACCTTTAATGTCACTGGTCTCCAAGAGGGAACTGAGGATGAATTCAGAGTGACGGCAGAAAACAAGGCTGGGCAGGGCAAGCCAAGCAACCCAGCCTACCTGAAGGTCTCACCCCCTGATGCTCCTGGTAAGCCAGACATTTCAGATGTCACTGACAAAAATCTTGTACTGAACTGGAAAGCACCTAAATCTGACGGGGGAAGTAAGATCATTGGTTACATCGTTGAAAAGTGTGATGTCTCCAAAGAACGTTGGGTGAAGGTGAATAGGAGTGTTGTAAAGGAAACAACTCTCAAAGTCGAGGACTTGACAGCTAAGAGCAAGTACAAGTTTAGAGTGAGTGCCGAAAACAAGGCTGGAACAGGTCCAGCCAGTGAACCATCAGATGTGGTTGTGGCCAAACTCCCATATGGTAAGTGGAAATATCTTTAGCATAGACTATATTTCTAAATAATATTTTCTAAATAGTATTTATAATGATATTTGTTCGTACACCTGAGTAATCCTCATCTTGTGTTTTATAACATATTGTAAGGTCCCTTCTCCCAGACTTTAATCACTGTTCCTTTTTTATAACAGACACTCCAGAGTCACCCAGCAAGCCAACCATCAGTGACGTAACAGCCCGTTCCATGACCCTCTCTTGGAATCCTCCTGAAGAAGACGGAGGATCAAGAATCAAGAACTACATCATCGAGAAGAAGGAGCCCTTCAGCTCAAAATGGACAGCTGTTGGTAGTGCTGATGACACCTCCTTCACCGTGACAGGATTAAAAGAGGGTACTGAGTATGAGTTCAGAGTTGCTGCAGAGAACAAAGCAGGCATGGGGAAATTCAGCCCGGCGACTTCTCCAACTGTCGCTAAGGAACCTTATGGTAATTATAATTATTCAGGGAATAGTTTTGAAAAGGAGTCTTGCATTAAAAACATGTGACTTATTTTCTTTATTTTTTACTTCATATTTGCATTTACTTTAAACAGATGTTCCAGATGCCCCTGGCACTCCAAAGACCTCTGACATTTCTGAACGTTCTATTACTCTAACGTGGACCCCTCCTCCATCGGACGGCGGAAGTAAACTCCTTGGCTACATCGTTGAACGCAAAGATGCCTTCAGCACGAGATGGGTGCGCGTCACGAGAGATAGAATGACAGAAACTACACTGAAGGTTACCGACGTGAAGGAGAACTCGGAGTACCAGTTCAGAGTGATTGCAGAGAATAAAGCAGGACCTGGACAGCCCAGTGAACCCTGTTCACCTGTTGTTGCTAAACGTCCATATGGTAATAATATCAGCTTTAAAAAATCTAGTTATTCAATGGGGGAAAATTAACAATACGAAGATTGGTTATGTGTTGACAAAACTTTAGGCTAGCTGAGATATGCTGCAACATTGAAAATAATTACCAAGTATGGAATTTGTTTGTCGAGGCCTTGAAATTTGTCAGCATCTCTTTAAAATCTTTCAGAATCTTCCATCCTTATAGTAAAGAGTATAATTTGTGTTTCTGATTTGGACAAAATTAGTAAATGTATGATTCCTTTTCCTCAGTATTACACATTAGTACATTTAGATTCATTTTTAAATCAAGTCCAGTGAGCCAGTTGACAGTTCTATCAACGACTTCATTGAGCTCTTTGAAGGTTCCCCGGAGACCCTAAGCCCACAGTCCTGCACATTATGCAAAAGTGTCTGGTATTTGTGCCTATGGGAACATTCTGGATATTCAGTGAACATTCACTTCATGCATGTGGTAGGCAGTTACATTTAAACAATGCTTAACTTGAGGAAAATTAATTTTCTTTTCATTCAGACGTTCCAAGCAGCCCAGGAATTCCTACTGTTTCTGACATTACAGCTACCAGTGCAACTCTTTCCTGGACTCCTCCTGAATCAGACAATGGCTCCCCAATCACATCCTACATCATTGAACGAAAGGAGAAGTTTGGTACTCGCTGGACAAGAGTCAACCCAACCTCGTTGACCAACACAAGCTTTGTTGTGGATAATCTGAAAGAAGGCGATGAGTATGAGTTTAGAGTAACTGCTGAGAACAAAGCTGGAGCTGGTAAACCTAGTCAGTCCTCTGGACAAATTGTTGCCAAACCTCCATATGGTAAGACTAAATAAAGAAACAATTTCCAGCTTTGAGATAAAGTGAAATGTAGGCAATCATAATCTATTCACGTTAGATATTAAATTGCATTCCGCTGAGTATGAGTTCAGCATATTGCTGAGAACAAAGCTGTAACCGTAAACCCGGTCAGTCCTCCAGATCCACGATTGCCAACCCTCCATATGGTAGAACTAAAGAAAAAAACAAAACAATAATTTTTTGTTTACAACAAGTTTGTAAGTTAAAGTGAAATGTAGTTTATATTAATCTCTCAATACTCAACATTAGACACTAAATTGGAATCCAATACCAACATTTCATTAACAAAAAGTTTCAAACTAATGCTAGTGACCCTGAAAGTAAAACTCCATCAAAATTTCAAATGAACTTTATAGAATTTACCACAAAGACCATCCACTCTGTTAAACTGTTATTTGGAACTAGCAAAGAAAAAGACTTGTAATTGGAGTCAAGCTATAAGCCTCATAACTATCATTTAACATACAAATGCTCAATTAACTTTTCATGTCAATGCCTAAAAAGACCTGTTTAGTTCTCATTCTACTGAGATAAAACATTTTTAGCAGAAATTATATAATCAACAATATTTGATTTATCTCTATAGAGGTCAGCTTGCATGTAATTTGTTGATAGTTGACATCTTGCCTGTAACAGACATGCTGTGTTACAACTGGACACTGTAAACAACTATTTTACAAATTGTTTTTTGTGTTCTAGATGTCCCTGATGCTCCAGGAAAGCCAAAGGTAAACAGCACAACAGCTAACTCTGCCAACCTATCATGGTCTGCTCCACCATCTGATGGAGGCAGTCCAATAAAAACTTACCTCATTGAGAAGAAAGATAGATTCTCAATTCGATGGACAGTGGTCAACCGAGATGAGCCTGTAATTGAGAAAAAGTATATCGTGAGGGACCTGAAAGAGGGTGAGGAGTACCATTTCAGGGTTATTGCGGAGAACAAGGCAGGCGTTGGCCAGCCATCAGAACCTTCAGAACCAAGGATCATCAAACCGGCCTATGGTAAGAGAATTATTTGGTTAACGGCAAAAGAAAATATTTATTCATCAATTTTGAAACAACTATTGACGGCTTTGCCTTTACTCTGTTAAAGGTTAACTTTTCTTTTAGATTTTAAAATACATGTAATGCTAGCAACAAGTAAAACTTTCATTTTTTTATATTTTTCATTTTTTTATTCCAGACGTTCCGGATGCACCAGATGCCCCAACCCTCTCAGACATATCTAGCACCTCAATGACTGTAAACTGGTCCCCACCAGACAACGATGGTGGCAGTCCAATTACTGGCTACACTGTGGAGAAAAGGGACAAGTTCATCACAAAATGGACCAAGGTCAACAGATATGCAGTGACGGAAACCACCTTCAAGGTCACTGACCTTCGCGAGGGGACAGAGTATGAATTCCATGTTGCTGCTGAGAACAAGGCAGGGCTTGGGAAGTTCAGCGAGCCATCTCAGAAGAAGGTTGCCAAGCAACCCTACGGTAAGTATGAGGAGCTTTGTTCTTGTAATTAAGTAAACGAGTAAACGATAACTTTAGGTATGGCTTGCAGTTTGTTTCAATTTTGTATTGTGGACATTGTCATTATGGATTTTGAGTGTTTTTTAAGGTAATCCATGTTGTATAATTACTCAATATTTTAATGAGGATTCTTTAAAACATAAGTCTTCAATAGACAATGGCAATTTTTGTAAAAATTATGACATTGAAAGTAATTTTTTGAAATTCTTTTCTCTTCACCATTTTTCAAGCTCCATCCTTTTTTTTGTGAAACTTAATAAAGACAAAATATAAGTATTGGTACAAATTGTTGTCTTTATCATCACAGATGTTCCAGGTATTCCAGGCACTCCTGATGTCTCAGACATTACAGCCACATCCCTCAATCTCCACTGGACACCCCCCTCAAGTGATGGTGGAAGTCCAATCACAAACTACATCATCGAGAAGAAAGAGCAGTTTGCAAGCCGATGGAGTCAGGTCAATAGAGAGTCAGTCACTGATTTGACGTACAAGGTATACCATCAATCTTTTAGATTTTAGACTATTTCACTGTACAGTCAAACAAATGAAAATTAAAATAAATGTATTAGTGAAAGGGGTGGTCAGGGAAGGGTGTGCTAGGTTTAAGGTGTTTTTCACCCTTGAGTCACTAAATACATTAATTACTAATTTTGTATTTTTGGTTTGTTTCTTGATTAGTTTATTTTAAAAACTTTCTGTAGAATAAAGTTTTGACTAAAGTAGGTCAATTTCTTTCTGAGCAGTTTTTTTTATAATGAACTTTGTGTAGGTAACCAGCTTGACTGAAGGTAATGAGTACCAGTTCCGTGTATCAGCAGAAAACAAGGCAGGAGCTGGAAAGCCCAGCCTCCCTACTGCAACAGTCGTAGCTAAGCATCCCTATGGTAAGTCTTCGGCTCCTATCAATAAATCATCATTTTCAAAGTAGCAAATCCCTCAACTAACTAATGTAATTAAGAACTAGGTACCTTTGCTAACTTGTTCAGTTTTTAATGACTGCAAGTTGCCGTGGCTATTAAATAGTTGATAATCTGGGTGTGGGAACCTCAAACTAAGCCTTGTACATGTTTCACGTAATGCACATTAACCGTGAGCTCAAAAATGGGACTTCTGAAGAACATTTCAAAAAAATAAGGCACTTTTGGGCTTAGAAAATAGGTTTGCAACCATAGGTCAATTTCGCAAAGAAATTAAGTTGTTAATAAATTATGTTTTCATTTTTAATGTCTTTTTTTCCTAGGCGTTCCATCTGCCCCAGGCACACCATCTCTGTCCAACGTCACAGCAACTTCCATGACCCTAACATGGACTCCACCTGACTCGGACAACGGTAGTCCGATAACCTGTTACATTGTGGAGAAACGTGACCGCATGAGCACTCGTTGGACCAAGGTTACCAGGGAAACTGTTACAGAGCTGACCTTCACTGTGACTGGCCTGACTGAAGGAAATGAATATGATTTCCGAGTGAGTGCTGAGAACAAAGCTGGGGTCGGTGAGCCAAGTCAGCCCTCCAAGTCTACCATTGCCAAACCACCATATGGTAAGGGAAAGTCAACCTCTTGCCAGATTGTAGTAAATATCATAGCAATAAAATTTATGTATTGTCATTCTCCAAAACTACTTTATTTTTTGCAATTAAACTGTTATATTTTTGTGTAATGTGTTTCAGTAATGACACTGAAAAACAAGAATGTTGAATAGCCTGTTTGATGACAAATATGCACAAATTGCTCTCCAAAATGCTAAGTTTTTAATTTATTTGTTGGGTCACAGGGACATGTCAACATGTTTTATTCAAGAATGTTGATTGTTTGTTTCACAAAGTTGCCAATCTCATCTAAGTGTTATCCTTATATCCACCAGACAAACCTGATGCACCAGGGCAACCATCAATCTCAAGTATCACTGCTTCCTCAATGACTCTCAACTGGTCTCCGCCCTTGTCGGACGGAGGTAGTCCAGTTACTGGATACCTCATTGAAAAGAAAGACCGATTCAGCTCACGCTGGTCAAGGGTCAACGACTACAGCACCCAAGATGTGGAGTTTATCGTCAGTGGGTTGAAGCAAGGGTCTGAGTATGAGTTCAGGGTGGCCGCTGAGAACAAGGCTGGAGTTGGCAAGCCAAGCGAGTCCACTGGATACAAAGTGGCCAAACCGCCATATGGTGAGTTGGTTGTAAACACAATCTTGCAATGCAATTATCATAAGTTTCACGACAGACTTTATTGATCTTATTCTGATATCCAAACACATATAAACTATGTAATTCATTACTTCTTATGTTTACAAAATTGCCACAGAGTCTTGACATCCTAAAGGCACACAATCTGTTCACAGCTCAATGGAAAAAAACATGAAATCTTAATTTTTATGAGCATACACATTTTATTAACCTTTGATATGAAGACAGGGAAACAATGAAAGAATTTTCAGCTGTTGTCTTGACAATACTTAATTTTGTATTTAGCTTACGATACGAAATATAAAACTTCCTAAACCAACCTTTCATTATCTTGCTTGCCAAGAATTGCCCTGGAGTGCATAAGATAATGTTTTATAAAGAAGGTGATTTGGTCAATTCAACAAAAAAATGTACAAAGTTATTATTTGATGAGATCTTGGTTTAGTGTTGTGTGACAAAGATTGCACTGTTTGGAAAAAAATAGTTCTTAGAATTTAGAATATGACTGAGAGTTTTAAAGGAAAAAAAAAAGAAGCCCCACACTGAAAATACCTGACAAAATTTTATATTTATTAAAGAAATAAATGCAGCTTTGAAAGGAAAAAACCCTAAAATTTTCCGACTTGTGAAGACTTAATTCAGCAAACAATTTGAGAAAGAAAAAAGATTTGTTAGCTTTCAAAAAATGCTTTTGTCTACTCTTGTGTCTTTAGATGTCTCTGATGCACCAGGCACACCAGAAGTATCTGACATTAAACCAACATCAGTCAACCTCAACTGGTCCGCTCCTGAGTCAGACGGTGGAACAGATCTCCTCGGTTACATTATCGAGAAGAAAGACAAGTTTTCACCGCGTTGGAGCCGTGTCAACACGACCCTAGTCCAAGACACAAACTTCAACATCACTGGATTATCGGATGGCCAAGAGTGTGACTTCAGAATCCTCTCTGAGAACAAAGCCGGCGTCAGCAAACCCAGTAATGTCTCTTCCTACCAGATAAAAGCACCTGATGCCCCAAGTACTCCTGAAGTTTCCAACATACTTGAGAACTCTGTAACTCTACACTGGTCTCCACCACAGATTGATGGAGGCAGCAAAGTCACCGGGTACTACGTAGAGAAGAGAGATGTTAACAAGGACCGTTGGGTTAGAGTCAACAGAGCGGCTGTACGAGAGACTATACTTGATGTACCAGACTTAGCACTGAAGTCACAGTATGAGTTTAGAGTCGTTGCAGAGAATAAGGTTGGGCCAGGGAAACCAAGTGACAACACTAAACGAGTGCTGATCAAACCACCTTATGGTAAGAACCAAGTGAATGCCAAAAATAAAAAACATGTTTTCCAATATGTTCTAGTCCACTCGGAGGCTCTATGAAGATCAGGAGTATTTTACAGACATTTTATGGGATGCAAGTGTAATGTCAGGAGCCATAAATATGTTCATGTTTAGCCTGTTGAAACGTTTTTTGGCAATGCTCATGACTTTGTCAAAAGACGGATGAAGCGAAGTTAAGAAAAATGTTTGTAACATTTGTTAATATGTTTTTATTTTTTTTGTAATGCGACATCTTGAGTCATTGTTGTACCGAGTCTTTAACTTCTTCTCTTGAAATACCATTGAATTTGTTGTTCTAGATATCCAATGTGGTTATGTATTTTAATTTGTTTAAATTTTGTTCAAATTTACAGAAACCCCTGAGTCACCCAGCCCTCCAGAGGTGTCTGATGTCACCAAGACATCTGCTGTGCTCACATGGCAGCCCCCAAAATCAGACGGCGGAAGCAAGATCACCGGCTACATCTTGGAGATGAAAGAGCAATACTCCTCTCGTTGGAGCGTTGTTGCCAAGCCTCAAGACGTGGAGCACAAAGTCACCAAACTCTCCGCAGGAAAGGAGTATGAATTTAGAATCCTAGCTGAGAATAAGGCTGGATTGAGTGAACCTAGCAGACCATCCAAGAGCTTTGTTGCAAAAGATGCATATGGTGAGATTTATTTGTCAATTTTTGTTTTAATGTTGAAAAAATGGATTCTGTAAGGTGCAAATTGAAGTTGTTGCTTTTTATAGAAGTCTTTTTTGGTTTTTTGATATGCCAATGACACCCTAAAACCATAGTTGTCTTTGCTCTTTCTGCTATTCTGTCATTTTCCCCCAACTGCCACATAGTTATATTACCTGTCTGAAAAGCAACAAAGAAAATCACTCCCTTTTAACTAACAAACACTTTTTTCCATTACTATAAATACACTGAAATTTATATTTTGTCAAAATTTAACTAGCTGTAACTCTAAACCAAAATGTTCCTTGTTGCGTTAAGTAATGAAATACACACGATGTATATCTTTTTTAAACATGGAGATTTTCCCATTGCTTTTTGTTTTCGTTTTCAAAGATGTGCCTGATGCACCTAGTAGGCCAACAGCTGACAATGTTCAAGAGCACTCAGTGACATTGTCATGGAAACCACCTACCTCAGACGGAGGGGCCAAAATATTGGGCTACATTGTAGAGATGAAAGAGGAATTCAGTTCTAGGTGGACTCAGGTATGTACTCTCAAGGATCGGTTTTCCTTTTATCAGTTTAAGATGTTGTTGATAGGATTAAATTGTAATTGTAGTCAGGTACACAAGGAACAAGATGGCCACACTACTATTAAATGAGTGTCTGGGCCCATTACATAAAAGATATCACAGGATTAACAAGTCTGATTTCCTAAAACAAATATATATGTCAAATATGTCATTTTTTTACAAATTGTAGTGAAAATAATTATGAATTCTTTCATGTAATTTGCAAATAGGTGACCAGAGAACGCATTTCAGACACTGAGTTTACTGCAACAAAACTGAGAGAGGGTACTGGATACGTGTTCAGAGTGGCAGCAGAAAACAAGGCTGGTTTGGGTCAACCGAGTGAACCATCTGCAACGGTCACTCCTAAGAAACCATATGGTAATTCTTGTTTACTTTTACAAACATTTTTGTTCTACTAATTTTACCTTTCCTAAAATGAATATTAGGTCTGTGCTTTTGGAAAAACAAAACATATACAGTTATAATTTGTCAAATGTTTTGCTGCAGGAGTACCAGATGCCCCACGCAAGCCAGACATTGTTAGCTCAACAACCACATCTGCCTCAATTTCCTGGTCAGCCCCATCCTCAGACGGCGGGAGCCCCATCATCGGTTACATCATTGAGAAACGAGAAGGTGGTTTGGGCCGATGGTCTAAGTGCAATCAATATGAGGTCAACGAGACGTCTTTCACTGTACGAGACTTGGCTGAAGACAGAGAATATGAGTTCAGAGTCAGTGCTGTTAACAAGGCTGGAACTGGAGAGCCCAGTGTGCCTTCGGACGTCGTTGTAACGAAACCACCATATGGTATGTTGTTAGGTTAAAATCTTTTAGGAATCGTAATTTGTATTGGTATTTCAATATCATTAATAATAGATACTTAACACTCGAAAAATGACAAAATCACAAATAGGTGTCTATTGTATGGAATTAGTGTCATCTTTCGCCACCCTGGAGCTCCAAACCTTGTTATCTAAACAAAAATTTGAAGAAAAAAACTAAAATACATAGAAATCACCTTTTTCTGCTGAGCAGAGAACAAGTTCTTTGCATTACCGCAGGGATTTATGGATAACAGCTCATTTCATGGACCATTAGCCATTTCAAGTTGTGTTGGCCACAATATGATGGCACTATTTGTTTTTTTTGTAAATCTGTTAGTATATTATACCCAAACCAAACAGTGCACTCCTATAGTGTCCACCATAATTATCTCAAAAAGTTTAATGGTCTTCATAGTAAACATTATAAACCACAAAACCTAAATATTTGTTTGTTTTTATCAGGTTTAGGAACAAAAACTTACCTCAAAATGACATCAGTACATACATATCTTTTGGCATTACAAAACACCAGTTAACATTTTGACATTGGTATATCAATATGATTTTATTTCCAATAGTTGCGCCAGATGCACCAAGTGTCCCTGAAGTTACCGGCCAAACGGCGCGCTCTGTCAATCTCTCATGGAGCAAACCCAGAGACGATGGCGGAGACAAAATCACCAACTACATCATTGAAAAGAAAGAACCATTTAGCATCCGCTGGACCCAGGTAGGGCGTACTCCTGACACAAACTTTAACGTGACTGGACTGAAAGAAGGGGAGGAGCTACAGTTCAGAGTGACAGCTGAGAATAAGGCCGGGCTAGGGAAATCAAGCGATGCAACCAACAAAGTGGTTGTGAGACCACCTTTTGGTAAGAATGAGATATCTCATATTTGATTTATTTATTCATTTATTTTATATCAGGCTATTATTGACTACCTTTCTGTATCCGACCTCAATAGTCTCATTTTCAAAAGTGTAATTTGGAAACTGTTATCTGTCTTACTGGTTGATTTCAAAAGGTGGTCATAATACGTTTAGATTTTTTTGATGTTTTTGGGCTACCTGTGCAAAGATAATTTGTTTGATTTCCTTATCTCAAGTTCCATATTTTTATATATTTAATTTGATCTTTTCAATTCTACAGATGTGCCCGAAGCACCTGGTCAGCCCACTGCTGCTGACATTGATTCAACATCAATGACAGTCGACTGGACCACCCCTCACTCTGATGGAGGAAGCCCCATCATTACTTACATCATCGAGATAAAGGAGCAATTCTCCACCTACTGGAAGAGAGTCAACTCAAAGGAGGTTATTGCTACGTCCTTCAAGGTGTCATCACTGAAGGAGGGTAACTCTTATGAGTTCAGAGTGAGCGCTGAGAACAAGGCTGGAGTGGGCAAACAAAGCCAGACATCCCAGGCATACACTGCAAAGGCACCGTACGGTAAGTGATAAATGCACCTGGTCTGATGACGGTTTTAAAATAATAACTTGTCATTCTGTTGACATCTCTGATGTTGGATGCCCATACTGCCAGTGCTATAATGACATCAAAGAAAAGAAGAGGCCAGTCAGTTTTCCTAGGAACCAATTTCACAAATATAATTTTGAGATAGAAACTGATAATGGTTTATTCCTAATTTTAATCTGTCAATAAATGCCTTTTGTCTTCTCTTACCATCTTTATAGATGTCCCAAGCCAACCTGGTACTCCTGATATTTCCAACATCCAGTCCACGTCAATGACTGTTTCTTGGACAGCCCCTTCAACAGATGGAGGCAGCCCAATCACAGGCTACATCATCGAGAGATGTGACACCAGCACAGGGCGATGGTTCCGTGTCAACAAATACACAGTGAAAGATCTCAGCTACACTGTGAGCGACTTACATGAGGGAAACGAATACATGTACAGAGTCAGTGCTGAGAATGCTGCTGGAGCCAGCAAACCAAGTGATGAGTCAGCAGCCAAGATAGCTAAACCTCCATACGGTAAGGAAATCTTTCTACTTTTTGCTTTTTAAAGTGATGTTTGAAGCTCTGCGCAGTAGACATAATAGGAAGTAACTATTACTAGTAAACTTGCAGGCACAACCATGTGTAAATCTCTTTTGGGAGGAGTGTTGGCTCTTCCGAAGACAAGCAAAGAATACCGTTAAAACATGCAGACCACAACAAGGGCTCTTTTCAGGGCCAACATTCCTCCCTCAGGAGTTTTACACATGGTTGTACACGCAAGTTTTCTTGTAATAATTACTTACTATTTTGTTATTACTTAAAATGTGTACAGTTAACTTCCATCAATCAAAGGCTTATTTATTTCTTCTCTCCATCTAAACATATTGTAGTGCTGGTAGAGTTTTGATATTGAAGATTTGTATAACATTTTGCAATTTGTCATAACAAGTACACTTTTTATTTAACTCTTTCATGATGAGTTTAAAGAGTGATGCAACATATAATAATATAACATTCCATAATGAAAAATGGCAGGTGCTCCAACGGCATCTCATTGGTTGCTCCACCTAACCAAACTTTTGGCCACACCACACGTTTCTCTGCTCATTCACAACTTAATGCTGTAGCTGTCCCTAGAGCTAACACTCGATGGTACTCACCAAGCTTCTTCCCACGTACTGCCTTACTTTGGAATTCACTACCTGTACCCTGCTTTTCCTGCCTCTTATAACCTGTCCGAATGGGTCATTCCATGTCAGACCAACGCACTTTTTTACCTCATGTCTTCTGATTTTGATAAAAATTGCTATGCTTGTAGGTCCTAATGAGCAATGAATGCACACAAATTTTTAGCCAGATCCGACCTACCATGTGGTCAGGGCAGAAACCACAAAAAATTGACATTTTAAGAGTAAAATAACACTCTTTTGGTACAAATATGTCAAAACAATGTCAACTTTCATTGAATATATGCAAATTTGGTATTAAAATAATGAGAATT
>JAUELU010000076.1:5355584-5376396 GCA_032357145.1 Evasterias troschelii | reverse complement strand
TGTCTTCTCAGATTATACATGTAATTACTGAAGTGTACTAAAGATATCTACCACAAAGAGACAATAGTACTATTAGCAGGAATGAACTAAGTTTTTGAACAATTTCAAACAACCGGTTTATTCGAAATCGAGAAAGCTCACACTATAACGATGTGATTATAATTGATATAAGGGGGGTTTTGCGTGTACACAAATTTGGGTTGGCTTGCGGCAGACATCTGAAATATAGGGTCCTGTTTTCTTGATTATGTTAAAAATTAAAATGTTTGTGATATGTAGGCCCTCATTGCTTTCACCATGAGATATGCAAATCTCAGCCTGCGTCAAGTCGTCAAACTGATCAATTTATCTTTGGATAGTTACCAGTCAACTCCAGGGCCTCACACAGGGAGACGTTGTGGATTATTATTAGCCCCGAAGAAATTGTGTTTTTTGAAACAATGAGACTTTCCACACACAAGGGGTTTTGTATAATAGACTTATAGAGGTATGCACATTATTACTTGTCATCTCAAACTTGTCAGGGGGCGAGTTTTGTTCTGCCCAGGAACCTATTTGAAAGTTTGATTAGCTTTTGCATTGAGATACAACAGACATCGGCTTTGAAAGTCATACCCTTTTTCAAAGCAATTTGAACAGTTTGCTTGAGAACACCTGCATAATGTCTTCATGGTCGGTCACTATACTGTATATGTGGGCAACTGAAATACAACACTCATTCTAATTTCATAACCGATAGGGCAATGAAGTGCGTTCCTTCCTCCATGACAAAGCGCAAGTTTTGATACCGTAGCGATTTTATTTGTGGGTCTCCAAATGACAAAACAAATTCAGGTTGTGTTCGTTTAAACGAAGTTCTAACATGAGGGCAGTAGGGAAAGGGGAACTCTTTATCTGAGGGAGTTGGGGGAGCGGGGTGTGGTGGGGGGGGGGGGGGGAAGCCTGTACCGACTCTGAAAGGTATCTAATCCCGGAAATGTTTTGAAAGGCTTCTGATCCAGTGCTGCTAAAAAGCCAACTTAAAAATCAAACCACCGCTGTTCTTTTGTAGCTTTGCATCTGCATACCATGGCCACAAGCACAAACGTCATCATTGTGTTTATCTCTGCCCACAAGATTCCCGTATGTTTCCCCTATCCACATTTCAAATTAGGTATTAATAGGCATATAATGCGACTCCATGGCATAGAACAAGATTTCTGCAGCGGGACTTAAATAGTTTGGCTGTGGGAAAAATTGCCTTTCCCATCTTTGCAAAAGACAAAAAAACGTCAAATTGCCAACATATGCATACCAATCATAACTTATATGAGTTCCTATAGTATTAGACAGGAGATAACATCACATCATAACACAGATTATTATTCAGCTTTGAAAACTGTATACATGTATTCGGACGTCAGCCTAAACTCGTCTGCATATTTTCCAACTATAAAATGACAACAGTATCTCTTCTCTATTTGCCCAAGCCCAAAAGCATTCTTTCATAACAGGTGAGTTTGTTTACTGTCAGGGGGTCATGTGGGTTTTATTAAGTGAGGGAGTGCGCCCATCACTCAAAATGTTGACTGTACATATTGACAGAGCATAAAAATTGTACAACAGAATGCCAAAGAGTTTATATGATCCAGAATAGTTGGTTGGCTGCCAATGGTTTGATGTGGACCCGTTGTGTTGAATACGGCTGTCTCCCGTGTGTTGGAACAGGGCTCAAGACCTTCCAAGAGGTGTCTGGTACTACAAAGACCAAGGTCAACGGAACAAGTGGGTTACCATCTAAGGAATGTAACCGGTGATTCACAAAAGGTGTATGTGATTGCGTAGGACCGTTTTATTCCATCTCATGTTTCTGATAGATGGCATAAATTTGAAAATCTTAGAATATCATAAATGTTTATTATGACAGGTTAGTTGGTGTCGCAAGCCTCAGATACTGGAAACGTTCATTCATGTAGATAACTATAAAACCATGGGAGTTTGTTGTCGTTGTTTTGTCCATGTATCACAACTAGACAATCTGTAGACTGTAGTGAATTAGATACAGATGGTGACAGTGGAGGACACCCGGGAAAAGCCAAGATACAGTGCCTGGTCCCTGTAGGTAATTAGTGAATTAATAACAATCTGGGCATAACAATAATGATTATTGGAAAAGTATCAAACAAAGGAGAAACGTGCGTAGCAGACAAACTCGCTTAGTAGGCCCCTAAACTATCTTTTACAGTTTTAAAATTTATAGAGCTAATACCAATCATGTGTTACAATTTCGAAAAAAGCGAGGGAAAATAAGAGAAAATATATAATTAAGTAATTACAGGACTTGATAAGATGGAATGTAGTAATTTGTGTACAGTGTGTGTTCAGTTGTTTACATCTTGGACCATACCGGAAATATATAGGTTTTCATGTTTTTTAACTGTGCTCTGTTCTAAAACAAAAAGGGGGAGCATAGGGGTATGCTGATTTTAAAGATAGGGGGCCTTGATGTCCGACTGTTTTCATAAATAATGTGGTCCTAGCCTTTCTAATATAAACTTAAGTTGCTTTATAGGCCGATGTGTTATGTAGATGGAAGTCTAGATTCCTCCAAACAAGAGATTTTATGTTTCTTGATAACGGGTTACTTTTGAATTTAAACATAATTATGGATTCATATAGATGATATTTGGGGTCTGGCCATATTTTCCTGGCGGAACATGTCCCTTTTGCTTACACGTGAAATTTGCCAGTTTTCAAAACGCTGAGAAAATAAGTCACTAACCAACCAACCGACATCTTTCTATACGGTGGCTGGGCCTCAGACTCCCCCCCAGCTCATGATCTATTAACCCGCCCCTGTCTTTTTTCTTTATTCAGCTTATGCTTTCCCTTTCTTGAATACAATTACGCTTCACACAATGTGTCTTTTACAGGCTATAATGTCGGAGCACTGTGCAAGTAAAGATCCGATCTTTAAACGTTCACACTTCGAAAAGAATGCATATTGTCAATGAAGAAACGGTGTAATTCAGATCTTGCTATATCCTTCTCGACTCGATTGAACCCAGCCCAGAGCTCTGACCCAGCCTTTGTGCCGGTGCTCATTTCTAGGAACAAAGTTTCGTATAAAATTACCTCACCCTTTGTGGAAAATTAGAATGGTGCCTTTGCATGGTTTATGACTCTGACTTCTTGTTGTTGGCCACTGACGTGCATGGGAAGCATGAGTGGGGCTTATTATTGACTAGGAGTAAAATCCAATCAAGGATTATTAGAAAAGCGGAACCTTTGATTTGTACACAGGTGTGTCCGGTATATTGAGCTGGATGGTTCTCAAACTTCTTGTTTCGTAGGTGATTAATCCGAATGGAGGTATCGCTATGGGTCCGCTTTGTGCTGCACCAAGTGGGCTTTACGGATGGTTAGATGCTATACTTTTTTGATGGAAGGTCATAATCGTTGAAACGACACTTCAGAGCACCAGAACCAGACTAATGGTTAACATGCACATTCTTTAGCCTGAAGCGTGGTAGTTGAAGAAGTCATAGGTGCACTTATAACACATCACGACAATTTATTTTTTCGGATATTTTATTGTTTGAAAATAATGGTCAAGTGGCTACTGAGGTGAGGTTGCTTATTATCTCTGTTCTCGAGCTTCGTTCTTGAAAGTGTCTTGAAATGCGAGAAAAATCTCGCACCATTGAATCTATTTTTAACCCGGTTTGCAGACAACTCATGATCACTTGAAGCAGTGGAATAGCTTAAGTTTACTGTTTCATCAGGGATTTTTTTGCACGCTCATTGTGTGCTTATTTCGAACTGCCAATTAAAAGCACAATCGCTGAGTTGGGAGGGACAGTTTTCTGACCGGCTAGCTTTTGGGGTGGACAATTTGGGATAGTTGGTAAAATGGCAATATACGTTTTTGGATTAAAAATTGTTCTTCTTCTCAGTTATTTTCAATTAATGATGTATCATACCTGTAACATATGAAACTTGACAACATTTTCACAGCGTTTAAGAAGCCATTAAAACCCCTTTGCATCGTAACAATCCACCTAGTGACTGTAGACACACTTCATTACCTGATTCGGACCAAAGCTTGACGGTTTTGTTCACGCTAACCTACAGCTATCCTGTGACATCAGATGTTTACAAAAGAGCCACATAGTGTGGACTTACTGCAGGCATGATTTGTACAAAGCTCAATGGAAAAAAAAACCCAGTAACATTTAATGTGATATGTTATGGAGATTGCACTGTCTGATTTTTATCAACTTTTGATACGAAGAAAGAGGCACATCTCCAAACTTGTTCACACAAACACTTTATATTTAAGTGTTTGACTAACATGTCCTTAAAAACTTCGGTTCAATACCCATTTCATTCTGAGCATCAGTTGCGTATGATAGTTTCAGGAAATGATACAATTTTAATATCAGTACTAAGAATTTGAAATAAGCACCATTATTACTAATTCAGAATGTTGGTTTCCGAGAAGCCTGTATCAGAATGTGGTCCCCGCTGTTGATCGCTACAAACCCGTCAAGGGGCGTCCGCAGCTGGCGTGGAGACACTTCTCTTGTCGCCTTGTCATCCTCTTAAACACATTTTTGTGGTATTTATTCCTGTCCAGTGGGTTTTGTCTGGCTTTTCACCCCCATTGATATATTATTCTACAACTACAAACATTTTCCCACCAGCGATTCACCCGATTGACGTGTATAATGAGTGCCGGGGCAAAAGTCAGTACAAACTATCTAGTATCTACATCCGACGGTTGTTTCGATTATGGAGGTAGAGATATGGAACAAGTATCATCGATTGATCATGTTGAACATAATGTTGATCTGAAAATACCTCTGGGTTTAGCATGGAGGAAGGAAATAGACTTCTAAAACGTAAAAGACACCCGTAAGACATCTGTTAGTAGTTTTGTATATTTACCAAATCTATGATATGCTAAAACGAATCGAGGACAGAATTTAGTTTCGGCATTTGGGGATTTAAAATAAAATAAAGCCCAAATGAAATATTGAAATTTCAAGAGAGCGCCATTGGTTTTTGAATTATTCACAAATTCTCTGTGTACAGTAGGGCCTACTGTTTAACTTTCCAGACTGCAACATGGAGTAATTCACCTAAAGGTATGGATAAAGATAAGTTGGATAACGGCTGCTTACACTACCTCCACAGCAAGTGATCCGTTTGAAGTCCAGTAACCATGTGGAAAAACCGAATACATACCTTTTCTTTGAGAGAAAACTACTTTTGTTAGGAAGAGATTTACATTGCAGGGCTGCAGCAGGTGTCGGCACATTTATCTAGATTTAGGATTAGGCAGGAATCTCTATTAGGATTAGATAACAAACGGCCTTCGGATTTGCAACCGGAGGGAGCACTGGTCTATCCATCATGTCCACGAAAACAAATCACTTGAAATCATCGTTGAAACGACGACGCCTTGATGTTTTGTAACTCTGAGCAAACTTCCGAATCTGTGAGTTAAATGCGGGCATTTTCTTTTAAACAGATGTCATTTGGATTTAGTTTCACGAATGGACGAATACTGTTACATGTAGCTTATCCTACTGATTGTTTGCTTTTTACATTGAGTATCTTTAATAGATTTGCTGTTTGGGGGTTTTATGCGCTCGACTTAAAACCGTAGAAATCGCCATTAATGGAGAATGATGTTACACGGTTTGTCAAGTCGGTAAAAGTCTTTGCTCTAAATGGCTGGTATTAAGTGCGATAGAGCGGTTTGGAAGAATTGGTTGGAATTTGATAAAGTAAACTTCCATACCCAAAGGAAGGACGTGTATTGTCCCCTAACAAATCGTTACTGTAGTTGTGAAGGCATGTGTGGGTCTTTGGAAGACGGGCATGGTATAGTTAGCAATAGCTAGCAGTGAGCTGGTCACGTATACTATTATTAAAAGTGCAAAATAAATTCCTACTTTTTCTGCAATAAAATATGCTGATATACAACGATGTTCCCCTTAAAATTATGAAGCATCATTGTTTTGAAGAGTTCATCTCCTCCCACCATACAACCCGAACCCTTCCTCCATGATGCAACCGTGCAAACCCGAGGAAATGTTCCCGAGTGAGCGCCGAACAACTGCGTAATTCTGTCAATCATGCCTGAGCCATGCACAGCCACTGCTTACTTCAATTTGTCGATGTTTACCATTGCCACCATGTGTTATACCTTCTATTGACAAGAGTATCCGACATTAGTACTGTGTCTGAACGACCTCCCATAGTTAAAACTGCCTTAAAACCGACTTTAGTACTGTGTCTGAACGACCTCTGGCTATTGGTCTTGTTTTACAATCATCGTTTATTCATCGTCTTTGATTAAGTACTAAAACTGGCCCTCATCCCATTGGATCTTGTTTAGCCCCTCCCTGTTGATGTTGTTGATGTCAAATTAATAACATTATACAACAGAGTGTGGTTTTAAAGTCGTTAAAGAGATGGGAGTTCTATTCACGTAGTTAAATAATTAATGTGGGGTTTTTCTTTTTCAGGGGCCGCTATGGAACCGTGTACAGATGCATCGAGAAGGAGACGGGTCAGGAATGGGCAGCGAAGTACATCCGGGCAATCAAGGCAACGGATAAAGAGACTGCACGAAAAGAGGTGGAGGTCATGAACGAAATCAAACACCCGAAGTTGCTGCAATGTGTGGATGCATTCGAGATGTCCAATCGGATCGTGATGGTGATTGAATAGTAAGTATCACGCGGCCAGAGGAAGAGTTGGGTTGACCTGGGTTATGCTCCATATAGTTAAAACAATCTGAGCAAATTATTTTGGATGCCTGTACTCTCGATAGAAAAAAAAATAATAATAATAATAAACAAATACAAACAACAGCAAACAAACACATCTGCACATTGATGCTAAGGAACAGCTACATAATAATTATTGTAAAGCAAAATAATAACCGAATCAGTTATTGACCTTAATAAATTGTCGATGAAACTGTCGAACAAAAATGATTGACCACAAAGGCAACAGCTAAGGCGTTCCAAATTAAGTTTTCTTAACACAATGGCGTACTTTAGAACGCTATAGGTAGTGGCAGCATGCCCGGTAAATTTCCATTATCAGTAAACTTCTGAGTTCAATGTATAGGTATAATCAGTTTGGTGCGCCTATTTCTGCCTTTTTAGTGTAGGGTGCACCCAACCAAACAGGGAGAAAACAGATCGTAGTCCTCATCTATATTTTGTAGGCCCTCAAAATATTCTCTAGTAGACAGATTTGAGGTTCCAACTTGAGGTTTTTTGTATGACATAGGCCCTGAAATAAATGGCACTATTTGCCGAGGGGTTTAGGGACACTTTTCAAGATTGATGCTCGGACGTTTGGAAAATTACACAAATTATTTGGAGGGGTAATAACTCGACGGGCCCAGGGACTCCCCATATTAAATTGAGCGGATAATAAAGGTCATGAGTCATTTAATAATTGTCTATTTACTGTGAACAGCTGTGAGACTTCTAAGTATTTTTTGTGTATTTTTGAAAATTAAGCAATTTGCACTATAACCAATGAGAGGTGATTTAGTTGGGTACAACCTGGATTGAGTCTGCTGCCACCTAGAGTGCATACAGTTGTCGCATTGTAGCAATTATAAAATTCATATTATTGGCTTGGAGGGGGCCTAGGTTTGATTCGTTGAAAAGGGAAAAGGCAAGTTGGCATCCCTTTATAAGAATATTCTTAAATTATAAAACAGTTAATACCACCACCTTTTAATTCCATGTAGGAAGGTAACATTTTAAAAAGTAAACAAAACAAAATTAGGCCACAGTTAACCTCTTTGGTTTAACCTTGCCATCAAAAAAGTCAAATCCTGTGTAACAAATAATTAGGGGCAATTGAATACCTCCCATTGTTTAGCGTAAGGTCACCATAAAGAGGTGTTTAGGAGGGTATAAAAGAAAATTATATCAAAACTATTGAGGCAGTTTTCACACAGGACTCTTTTCCTTTTAAGTTGATATTTACCGTACAGAGCAAGGCATGGTATTACCTAAACATGAGAACAAACGACCACTATCTGTGAATGATCCAAACCTGAGTGTCTCTATATGAAAGATCACAAATGATCAGTCTCTTTTTAAGTTCCCCCCAAACCTACTGCCAACCCAACCATTACAATTATCACTTGAGACACTGTTTATGAAGCACCGAGTTTGTTTTCTGTTTTAACTCGGCTTCTTCTTGTGCATTTATTGCCCTTGTTTTTTCATGAGACTTGTCTAAGTGACAAGCTGTACCCAATTGAAATAGACATCATGAGGGACACCTTTTGAAGCTCGGGGGCATTAATACGGATTCATCGACTAGTCAGTCCCGGACGTATAGATGTCACAGAGCCGATATAAAAAAAAGGAACTGAATAACAAATCTTGAACCCAAGGATTTCCTATAAGCGCCTTTACCAAAGGCATCCCACTGGTATAATCCGTTGGAACTCCCCTGTGGTTCCCCCATTAGACTTCACAAAGGTGCATCTAAGTGTTTTGATCAAAATTGACCTTTTATTGTGAGGAGTATAAAAATGGCTTGACAAAGAATGTGTTTAAAGAATTGCGCGAAAAGTGAATCGTGAAAGTTCAAACTTATTTTTTAGTGACATGCATTAACATTTGTGAGTGGCCCTATTTAACGGTTTGTTGTTGTTGTAGTTGTTGTTGTTGCTGTTGCTGTAGTAGCCTAGTTGTTGTTGTAGTAGTTGTTGTTGGTGTTGTTGTTGTTGTTGTTGTTTGTGTCTTGGAGGGTGGCTTTAGGTTTGATCTATCAGTAGTGAAAAGTTGGTTTGTTTTTTCGTTTTACTAAAAACATTGTGCCGTATGGGGTGCATTCTGAGCTTCAAAATTACTCAAAAGTAATATCTCTTTAAATAAAATCTCGATAAATATTGGGGGCGCCCTCCGGATGCTCTTCTTTGCAAAAATAGGAGTGTGGACTGGGTTTACATTGATTCAGGTTAGTCACAAAGCAATGAATCTGGGGATGGGCAGGCACGGGCATTATACACGCATAATGGTGCAATTCTTCTATAGTTTTTTCTTCTTATCCGAATGAATGAAACCACACTGAGGTTAGCAGGGAAAATAGTCGGGTCCTTAGAAAAGTGAGAATAAGTATAGATAACATGTTACAGACCCCTTGCATATGACGTCACAAGCTCAAACAGTGCCCTCATTGAGGTCGAAGGACCAACCATTGGCCGAGAAACTTGTGTGTGGCTAATACGCGCTTGCCCGTTCCTATTTTATGACATTAGTGATAGCGGAAAAGAGGTCTATCGTATTTATGGGAGCATGAGAAATACGGTGTCACTTTTGTCACATATTTTACAGGTGGTAAATCTTGCAAAATGCAACGGGGATGAGAAAAGAACTGTTGGCAAGTCTAGGGCAATCACTTGTCATAGACTGACATCAGCCCAAACAATCAGCGAGTATTTAAAGCCCATCGGTACCGGTGATTCACGGAGAAGTTTGCCCCCCATTCCGAAGACCTTCCCATTCATGCGTGTATACAGGATTTGCCCACAGTACACGATAGTGTAGAATTTTTAGAAACTGCTGCCTCACTTCCTCTTTGGGACAAGTCTCCGTACGTGCAGCGTCCGGTTGATTACACGACGGGGAGTAAAGAGGGAAGTCTTGAATTGATTGTGATATTTATTCCCTCCCTTCTTGAAGCTGATGGGTAATTGGGGAATACCAACTAAAACCCGATGGTCTAGAAAAATGTTCAGGTCTGACAGATTTACAGGTGATGGAACTTTGGCTGACCTTTAACCCCAACTCCCAACAGAAAGGTGTACGATTTACAGCTTAAAAGCGATCTTGTTTTTGAAGCAAATCAAGACGGGAACAGTTACAAAAGTAGACAACAGTAGATACTTTGGCTGGTAACCTGTTTCTGGACATTCCACTCACAAAATCATTATGTGGTTCTTAGTATAGCCACTGGTAGAAATAGATCATGTGCACAAGTGGACCATGATAAAAATCTCCCCTCACCGGCTGTAGGCCTATACTTGGTGCGTTTCGTGGGGAAAAAACCTTCATCCGAGGTACTCAACTCAATCCAACGAGCTGTGCACTTGAGTGTTCCTTGACCACCCACTGGCGAAGACCCGTGTTGAAAAACTTTTATTGAAAGGGGAGGGGGGGGGGGTGACTTAGAAATTCGCGTAGCATAAGTAATGTAAATCTGTGAGATTTTAAAATCATGTTGTATCAACTTTAATAGTTGTCAAGGGTGGATAATCGGGGGAGTGGGAGTTTGATCCTAAAAAAATGATGGGTCACCATATCAAAATATTGATGATATACCCTCACCCCTGGAACTTACTCCCATCGTTTTATTTCTGTAATTTGCTCTGCAGCAAGCATAACTGAGTTTGTAGTTTCTTGGCCAACCCGATCCAAAAGGTTGTGGGATATATCCCCAAACTAACGAACCCCGGGATTTGCGCCCTTGGTAATGTCGTTGTTGTTGTTGTTGTTGTTGTTGTTGTTTGTTTGTTTGGGGGTTTTTGTGTGTTTTTTGCTGATGATATTTGTAATTTGCTCTGCAGCAACCATACCTGAGATCATATTGCATTATCTTCCCCTACTGTACAGCATATCCGGTGGGGAACTGTTCGAACGTGTCGTTGACGATGACTTTGACCTGACAGAGAAGGAGGTCATCTTGTACATGCGACAGATTTGCGAAGGAGTGGAACACATGCACAAAAGGAGTTACCTCCACCTTGACTTGAAACCAGAGAACATAATGTGTGTGGATAAAATAGGAACGAGGTAAATATGAATAGGAAGTCACTAAATACCATTATACCACTAGTAAATGTTTGAGTACAACCACGTGTAAATCTCCTAAGAGAGGAATGTTGGCTCTGAAAAGAGCATTAAATGTTGTGATCCGGAACAGTGACTCCTTTCGTATTGAGGAGAAGAAAACAGTTATTGCTGTAATTTATTGCGTTTTATTTTTATTCAATACATGTAATCATGTATATTGTTGGCCTGGGGGATACCCCTTTAACGAGAAAAACGCGAATGTTGAAACACAAAAATCCCCCTCCAAAATACTGAGGGAACTTAATCATCTTTGTATCAATTTCAGTTCTTGGTCTTGGCTTCAAGATACTGACATGTTTTTATATTTAGACCTTTGCAACTGGTGCGCCCTCAGTCGGCGAGTATTCCGCAGTAAAGTATCTTGGACCAAGACTAATCAGTTCACCGATTAACTGAATGACGAGTTGTGTCGATCCGAACATTTATAGCCATTCAAATATGTCTATCTACCCGTGTAGTGCCCAGTATTCACTTCTTATTGAATCAATCAATTAATCAAGCAATCAAGCAATCACAGCCGTCTGAACAGATTGTTCAATTGAGATAATCCTTCAGTCACACCTTCCGTTTATGTAATCAGGCATGCCATTAAATAACTCAAACTGTTAAAGTGAATCACTCAATCGGATTTCCGTGTATCAAAACATTTTGTCACAACAACAAACTGAACCATCTTGTAATCAATCAACCGTAAATCTTTAATAAATTATAATTAAAGGTCAAATAAAACATCAGGTAAATTGTGAATCAAAATGTCTAATTTGTGTATGCCTCAATAGTATATGTGTGGTCACATCAGCCACGACCACATAGACCAAGTTAGAAAAAAAACCACTCGAAATAAATATTTTTTCAAACTTCATCCTTGATACCATTGTGTGGTGCAGGGCCCTACTCGTAAAATAAAAACCAACCTCAGCTGTTTTCAGATACAGTTTTCTCGAATATGATTTCATTTCAGAGGAAAATATTTCACAGTTATAGAAATAAAATCCATGAATGTGTAAGCTGTCAGACTAAAATTTAACAATGATGTGTTTAATCCTATATTGTTTGTTTGTTTTTTAATAACAGAATCAAATTGATAGACTTTGGAATGGCAAGAAAGCTGGATCCGGACGAGAATGTCAAAGTGATGTTCGGTACACCGGAGTTCGTCGCTCCTGAGGTAGTCAACTATGAAAGCATCGGTTTCCCAACGGACATGTGGAGCCTGGGAGTCATCTGCTACGTTTTGTGAGTAATAGTCCCCGGAAGTAGGGTCTCCCTTGCAAATTCACTTTAAAATACGGGGTCATGTCTGAGTTATACAGCAAGGATATGAGACAATCCAGCTTTTAAAAATCATTAGCAGGTGCAGCCTGTAAACTTCACTCTCACAAATATTTAAATCCAAAGTTGGATGGAAATCTGATGTCAAAAAATTGCAATGTCAGTTGTCATTCCTTTATTTTGGTGTGAGAATGTTTAGAAACTACACAACTTTAAGATCTGATTTTCCGGCTTACGCGCCTGTCATTGTTACAACATTTTTCCTTTTACTTTGCGAACAATGAGCTGCAGTTTCTTTGCTATTGATAACAGCACCAGCATTATCAAAACATTGATTTTTCACCCCGTCTGGGAATTCAACTTTTGTAAACCTTTTTGTTGTTGTTAAGCGGATTAACATAATGTAGCCTATTGGCAGATTTTCAAATGTATACCTTTTGCAGAACCTTACAATAATTGTATACACACTGCTGTATCCCGGTTAATGGAGGATATTGCATATACCCGTAAAAACATAATTAAAAGAGTGGAAGTACAGGCATACATTCATTTTGAATCATTGTTCACATATTCGGGTCCCCTGTGCCTATGAGCGCCCCCAGCTCGCGGGCAGATGGGTTCAATGTCACACACCTCACAAGATGACCCGAGTATCGAAACTTCAAATATTACACCCCTTTTCAGAACCGACATGTCGTGACATATCTCATCAGAGACGTTGCCCCTAAACATTTAGTTTCTCGATTTTTGTCCCACCATGCAAAAAGTATCAATTCATACTCAAACACACTAGACCATAATAGGGTGACCCAACAGTTCAGTTCCCCGATTGACGATCAGTATTCTCATTGAGAGAAGTGGGTTCTGATTTAAAAAAAAATTTTTTTTAAAGGGCCTCCATGATTTTAACTAAAGATTACCAACTTGAGAATCATTCATACGCTGATTGAGGAATAGTTTTCAATCAGTAAACGTTTATCCTATCATGAGGAGATCTTGTGTTCATAATAATTCTCTTTTTGTGTCCTTGAACAAACTGCCTGTCGATATTTAGTCTTGGTGCAAGAAGTTCTTGACTCGTATAGTAAAATACTCAAGTGATCATGAACAATAACTTCCTGCACCAAGACTGCTCGATACCTTCAATGGGAGCTGAACATTAGTGCATACGTTTAGTAATAGCTGTATGGACAGGCGCTTGTGAGAAAGAAGCCCTTGTTTCCGTTGAGGGTTTACCCTTCAAAATGATATGGAAAACTAAGTCTTTGTTTGAATGTTATGACGTTGCCATACGGGAATTTATTGTTTAACTTAGAGGGCACAATGGAATTTTTAGATCTGTGATGGGGGGGGGGGGTATACCCTCCCCTTTATACTTCATCCCCCCCCCCCCCACCTTTCCCACTGACCCCTCTAGACCGTACGGATCCACCTCTGAAGATTAGCCTAACCTCCACACTATGAACCTATTTCCATTTGGAAATATTGTTTGTTTTGTAATGGCTTGAACCATCAAATGATATTACTTGTTGTATTCAAGAAATACTTCAAATTTTGAAGATTTCCGAATGACCCTCTTCAACGCGTACTTAATACTGACTGAGATTGAACGGCCCCTGAACTCTTTCTTCAAGTTAACTAAATGGTGACCATCCATTATTTTAGGTTGAGTGGATTGTCTCCATTCATGGGAGACACGGACGCCGAGACCTTGACCAACGTCACGCTGTCAGAATGGGACTTCGAAGACGAGGCATTTGACGATGTCTCTGACGACGCCAAGGATTTCATCTCCAGATTATTGCTCAAGAATAAAGAGTAAGTATACAATTGATCCGCGCAAGGTTCCTATAAATATTCATTCTTTCAGCACAATTCCTTCATACAATTCCAACCAATCTTTCGATTCTCATTTACAGTAAGGGTGTGCTGTAATTCCACCCAGCCTCGGTTTAGTAACATTGTTTTAATAGACGAGATACAAGATGCCTGATCAGCCGAGACTCAATTTCATGACACTGCTTACCGGAATTCTGCCATCATGTCCCGTAGAATATCTGGTGTAAGAAGTGCTTCGAAATAGGGCCGTATTCATAATTTGGTTTTTATCCTTACACCGATGTGTGTTAAGCATGCTGTATACTCAGTATTTTCCCGAGTTCTGTAAAAAGGACACAAGCAAATCACTCGGGTGGATTCGAATCCACGACCTTTGCATTGCTAGAGCAGATGTCTTACCACTAGACCAACGAGCTAGCTCGTGGCTAGAGGCAGTTCGAATCATTAGCAGCGGGTACCGCAACAGTATGTTACTTTTTGCACGGGGATAATGAATACAATTTTGTTTTTATATATATGCATTATCCCCCATGCAAAAATTAACATCCATTAAAGGGACACGTTCGTTAATTTTTAAACTAAAGGGCGTTTTCCAAATCTCGGCTTGAGCTCCAGCTCTCATGGCTTTGGCTCCGTTATCAGCTTTGGAACTGTTTACATTTTGCACGATGTTTCCAGCATCAGACGGAGCGCGGAGCCGGAGCCAAAGCCGATGTTTGGAAAATGCCAAGTGCTTCATTCCCTTCATGCCTCAGTTTTTTTTAGAACAAATTGTAAACACATTTAAGGTTGAAAACAACACGTCCTGATGATAATTATTGAAAGCTCACGCGTGTAAAGTTTGACGCATGAGGGCGTTGATCCTTCACAACAGGAAGTCTAATCTACTCGATCGTAAGCAAAAGTGGACGAAACCGCAACTACTAACAATCATCAAGAATCACAGGTTTACCGTTTAACAGAAAAGTTAATTAATTGCAGCCAAACAGTCATGTACGAAAAATAAATCAGTCCAACCTTTAAACACCAAGATTGGTGTTTTACCTGCCATTATCAAAACCCAGAAGTTGTTGATTGCAACTTAATTGTCTCATCTTTCGGCAAGTTCAGGCATCTTTGTCAGACAAAAATACCCGACTTGCTAACAGAGCATTTTCGAAAAACCAAAGTGAGACAGGTCAGTACATTCCAGTTTTGAACTCCGTTTTAATGCAAAGCAAACAATTCCTTTTAACCATTAAAACTGGGTGGATTTGGCCTGCAGGACCTACTTTTCAGAAGATGTACGATTGTTATAAATTATTTACATGATTTTTTTTTTTCGGAAGCAAAATGTTTGCCAAATACCGGTGGGCCATAATGGGAAACATTCACACTCTGTGCATTGTGTTAGAGCGAACACCCAGAGGAAAGTTCTCAATACAGAAACGAACAACAATGTGTTTTGTTATTCACTGCAAGAAAGCACTTCAAATATAGTACATAGAGTTTGGGGATAAACATAAATGAAAATAACTGACAGGCATTCAAATTGAATAGGGACTTGTTTTGATTTAAATGTGACACAGCATTACCCTCTGTGAACCGGAGGAATGGACCGAGAAGAAAGAATATTTCACAAACTAATGTTGTTACTTCCACCCTCCTCAAAACATTCCTGAAATGTTTTTGCAGTTCACCTGAAGGATTAATGTAGCTTCGCAGTGACCGTGCACTAACTATATGTAACCTTAAACCACGTACAAGTCGATAACATAGCAGGGACCTGGTTGTTGTAGTTTCCAGCCTCTACCCTCACTCTCGAAGGATTTAAAGCACTTCCCAGCCCTCAAGACTCTTCAACTGTAATTCACCAAAGTGGACATCCTCAAGGTTTCCTGCATATTACTGTTCATAATTATCCTTCCTCATGAATTGCAGATTATGTTGTTGTATAGTTCATAAACCATTTTGAAGTTGAGCTCAAATCGTAACTGGCGTCAATTTTCCTTGTCCCAAATGCCTCCCCAAAACCACCGTCCGGTTCCCCCTCCTTGTTCTCCATTGTTGGAAAGGATTTACATAACATCGCCTGAGTATTGGGGTGGCATAAAACCCTGCAGGAACGAGCACATGGCTCCCCCTATAATCTACTTGAATGACTGTTTGCTCTGAAGCCCTTAAATTTATTCTCTCTCCAATTCAGCGCTCGTCGTACAGTAACTCAATGTTTGGAACACCCATGGCTCGCTAGGAAGACATTGACAAACCGCCAGAGCTTTAGGTTGCGAGGTGCCTCAGTCAGATTGAAGCGGTACATGGCAAGACGTCGGTGGCAGGTAAGGCACAGTTTTACTAAAATCATGTAAATTTAAACATTTTGTGAGGAGGGTCAACAACGGTTTGATTTTAAACTAAATATGAAAATTAGTAGAGCTAACATTTTGGGTGGTTTCGACGACCACCCAGCCACAAGGTCATCATGTGTACGGTAGCGTGTAAAATGCAAGTAGGCATACACATGACTTGGCAAATATTTCCTTACTCGCCGGAATGTAATTAGAAAAGTAAACACCATCAAAATATGGACTTTTCGCAAAATGTTGGGCAGCAGTATATCTCATCACAGCGATACTGTTGGACCCTATTTATGTTGGAAACTTATGGATGGGATGTTATGCCAACCCCACCTCCACGTACACACCTTGTTTGTCGACCCCATAAATCAAGGATTGTGAACCAGGTAATTTATAGTGCAGTGGATATCCCGTAAAACCACGGAAAAACATACTCTTGAAAACCCTTGCCCTTTTCTCTTGTTGCTTTTTTTGTGTACTCATATAGAGTCATACAGTCAGACCAGCCATCAGACTGGAAAGTAAAATGATTGCTGTGAGATGTAAGCTAAACTGTTGTATTTGAATCGAGCAAGTCTTAATGAAATAACTTCTTGACATGCAGTTTTAGGTGGGCTACAGAAGCTTTTAATAAAGGGAACTGTTTACAGTAAAATATGGATGTATTCATGTACGAAAATCACAAAAAAGCCTGCTAGAAAATGTTATGGTATTCTGAACTCAAGGCCACCGTTATTGTAACAAACATTACATCATCTGCCCTTCTTCAACGAGCTCTTTCAGTCGTCTGTCAACTCACTATTATTCAAGATGCACCGACAAAGCATGCAAGGCCGTAGCGGGGTCTTTTATAGCGCCCTCTTTTGGTTATATTTTATCAGTTATTGTCACAGGCCGTGTTTCGCTCGGCACTACCGGTCTCACCCAAGAGCGCTGATAAAATGGGCTGATGAGCTCGTACAAATTCTTATTCAGGATACAGTGATGCCTGATGGGAACGATTGCAATGCCGATCGGTGCAATCACAACTTGTCATACGCACACAATTATGACATTGCACGGAGGCTCCTTGTAATGTAAACGATCTTGTTGGACCATAGCTGCAAGAAGAATGTTGTGATCTAGACAAATTTTTAGAACAAGGCAAAAAATGACACAAAATAATTTGCACTGGATTTACACACTAGAGCTACATTGTTATTAAAAGTTGAATGATTTGTAAACCGGAAGAGGTGACCGGGGGTTATTAGGTAAGGGCGACGGTCAACGCGCATCCCAGAGGCACTGGGACTGAGCGACTGACAATCAAAGACCGCATGACCGTGGACAAACGATTGTTCCCAAGCTCCAAATAATCATTCAAGAAATACTCGATCTCCCATAATTGACCATCTCCCCGTGGCTCGTCATTCCGAACTATTGGATACGAGCAAAGAGACACTTATTTCGAAAAGTTTATGACAAATGTTTATTCAAAAGCCAAATCACATATCCAGTTGGTCTGTTTCATCCTTGTTGCTCTGTAGTTTCATCCACTCAACAACAAGAAGGGGGGAAACTATGTATTTTCCCACTGGTGTATCTAGTTTGTAAGCCCACATTTTTTGGTATCAAACCTGTACTATGATTAAGCAAAAACTACTGCGTTTGTGCCTATTGGCATAACTGAAAAGCATAAAGTGAGGCGCCATGTAAAAAGTTACAGAATTTGTGAAACACCCACTTAAAACAACAACAACATCACACACACACACACACACACAAGTGTGTAACAGCCTGCAATCGTGGACCCTCCTTTGTTCAATTCTTTGTGATAGCAACCGTGGACCACAATGCTTTCCTTTGTGATAGCAACCGTGGACCTATTGTCCTCTTTTGTTGTAGGTCCCCGGTTTGAATGTGGTTACCTACTCACACACACACACAAAACAAGCTACCGTTTTAAATTGCATACAGTAGCTACTTTCAAATTGTTCAGAGAAAACCGTAGTACCATTGTCCTATAAAATATCAATTAGTTTTAAATTTGCATATTAAAAGCTACATTCGTAATTAGAATACATAGATATTTATTTAATTTTTTTAGAAAAGGGATTTTTTTTTTGTAACCCGAGAGCCTTTGTACTCATTGTAAATTTTGTTCCTATGCTTTACTTTAGAAAAACAAAAAATAACATCACTGAGATGAGTTACAGTGTCGGAGCTAATATCGACCAAAACCGGGCTGTAGCTTTCATCGCTCCAAATCGTGTTGCATTTATGGTCTATTCATTCCATTTAATGTATTCACGCAAAGAACGCGACCAGAAAACTTAGCGTTGAATATTTAATGAGTTTAACTTTGAAGGTATTAAGTGATCGATGGAGAGTATCGCAGTGTAGGCATGGTACGCTATGAGTGATATTGTACAAACTGAAACGACTTGTTATTTCGTTTTGGCAGCATTTTCCAACTTAAACTTTGAATGGTTTCAAATGAAGTCTCTTCATAATAATGCACGCCGCACCATAGTCAATTGTATCTCCTGAAGACGATTAGACATATAAAAACGTCGAGTTGTACTAATAATATTAGTAAAATTTCAGTACCACCACGAGTCACTTTGATAATTGTTGCATGGTTCCACAGCAAACCATGTTTAAAAAAAAATATATATAATAATAATTCACACCATCCAATGTTTGACTTTCTATTTTGACTTTCTATAATTATGAATTTGAATGGTCAACATTGATGTTCGCGGGATACTCATCGCTGGGTTACTGTGACAAACGACGATGCGACGGATAGTGTGTGTTCTTTCTTCATTTTGTGTCTGCTTTTTTTCTTGTCAGGAATTATTGGTTTGTCCTTGGATTCACTAAGGATGAGTTTAATACACGGTGGTTCATTATGATTACTTGAAAGCCCCTATTGAAGGCCAAACATGTACCTAGGTGTGAGTCTAACGATTACTTGCCGGAATGTTCAAATTTCAAAAGACTTTTAAATCATTGAATTCAACGAATGAATAATGACATTTAAATATTTTGTAATCCCTTCATAAAACGACGCTCCCCTGTGAGGGGCTAGTCAAGGGGCTGGAGGTGATGTAGTTGATTCTCACCAGTGCGCGGTTTGACCACCTCTGGTTTGGGCGGGGTGTTGCTCTTGGATGCTCGGAGGATATTTGACACATTTTTTTTCCTAAAATGCTGTATGTTTTAAAACAAGTTTGTGATTCCTCTGGACTTTACCCGATTTCTGATTTTTCTCAAAATCTCCTTGAGCCTTCAAACTTTCTGGAAAGAAGTAAAGCAGTCACCAAGAATTGTATCAGAACTGCTGTGTTTGTAGTTATGGTGATGCACAGAGCCTGTAAACCTCCTGATTTCTAACATCTGAGCGGTTCCGGGCCTAGAAGAAGTTGGGGGGGGGGGGGTCCCGGGCATAGAAGAAGTTGGGGTGGAATTCAGGGCCGCAAGCCGTTTTTCCAGGAATGTTCACATTCTTCAAATCTCATCCAGGAATACAAATTAAGTAAAAATTAATTGTCTCCAATACGTTAAATAAACGAGGGCTGAAGGCAGTTGATTCAAAAGAGGGCGCTATCAGATATATAATAATAATAAAATCTCTACACAGTTTGCAATAAGTGTAGGTTGGGGTCGCAGAATCTTCTGTCACACTGGCGTCAAATCCAAATATAAGCGATGGGGAGTTTTTTAAAGTTTCACTTTGTATTTTGAAGAATGTAGGTTCACTGACATAACCAAAAGTTGGGTTTGTAGCTTCTTCGAACATGGAGGTTTGGGTGTTCATGACTGTGTGGGTCAATGGGTGACCTTTGATTCGACTTATTCCAGGCGGAGTTTTTGAATGAAAATGAAAGTATAACACGATTGCATACTCAAGGATATCTGCTGGGCAGATCTGTACCAAACAATCGCCCGATTGTGGCCGGACACGCACGAACATTAGTTTGTCTTAATGCATGAGTTTCCTTAGAGCCCGGAGAGTAGGCGAATAATGCAATGGGATTAACTCTCTCTGTAACTCCATTGTGGGGTATACCGTCTTATTTAAAGGTGAATTGTGTTGTGGCACATCAAAGCTTCCGTCGGTGTTTGTACGGGCAAGCCCGGTGGTATTGTAACACCTTTTACAAAGTTATCTTGGGCCCTTGCATTATTATGATGTGTAGACCACCATCTACTCGCTGATGATTATATTTGAAGGTTTTTTTTTCACGGGCATGATAATGTCTTTCTTATGGGTTTTGTTATGGTTCCTCGCAGACACTGTGTCTGCTTCTACGGTGGTAAAGTTGCACCCGTTTCTGTGACATAAGATTTCAGGTATGACAACATTCCGTACATGCTTTTGTGTCGTGTACACATTAAACAATGTTTACCCACTGTAGTTCATGATTTAGGCCTTCATGGCTGTATTCTTCTGTTTACGATAGGGATGACACATTTCTTAGACCTGTTGTCGAA
>JAUELU010000076.1:5333216-5344360 GCA_032357145.1 Evasterias troschelii | reverse complement strand
TCTGCTGCCATGCCGGTGGTCACTGGACACTCCCATGTTATATCGCATGGTCTAACCATTTTTATGGCTGCCAACTTTTATCTGACATGGAATGTGTTAAGTCCACCTACTTGCAGGGATTCAACGAGGGCAAACATTCAACAATGTGTGAGTTCTCGCATTTACAGCAGCAGACATCTGCATACATTTTTTCCCCCGGCGTCGTGAAAATGTGTGGTATGGCAATATAAGGAGGTGTTTTTAGCCATTTATATTTTCCTCACAATGAGCCACAGCAATTCTCTGGAGCTTTTTGTTCCTGTATCACCTCTACACAAGGCTTCCGGCTCAGTAAGGCAATACGGCGCTCGATGGAGTATCTCCTTTTTATAGAAACATGATACCCTTTGTACACACTTGTTAATTGTACAGTTACAGTAAAAGCTCGCCGGGGATTATTTGCATATACCTGCGGTTCTGTCCACAGTAATGTTGGCCTCATTGTGTTTAACAGTTTGACCAAGGATGCGTGACACACAAAACGAGAACGTGGTGCGTAGTCATGGAGTGGGGGTAATTGGAGCAGCACAGCACGGGAATTATCCATGTAAGGTTGCTTCTTCTTAAAAGGAGACTGACTGGCCTCCTTGGTCGATTATAATAATCCCAATATTAGTTTTTCTTCGAGGCAGCTGAACTTTGCTGGTAAACTCAGAACAGTGGCTGTGTTATTCAACACGGATTCCAAATTTGTTTGTTTAAAAAAAGTATGTACCCATCCCCATTCAAACATACATCTATTAACAAGTTATTGTGGGTGTGTTTTGTTTATTGTATAGAAAACAGCCACTGCAGTGAGAGCTATTGGGCGTATGACAGCACTGCGTCTGTTCAGCAATCACAAGAAGTCCACTAGTCAAGATCCACTTGTTGGCAATGCGGACAGCACCTCCTTGGCCGATCTGCTGAAGGCAAAGCGGGAGGAAGACGCACAGCGAGAGTCCTGCACCAAAGACACCTACCCCAAGCCTGCTGACGGTGACGAGTCGGTTATCGATCTGAACGATCGGGTTGAGCCGGTCAGCAAACCGGTCACACAGGCAGAACCTTCGGAAAGTTATCACGTAGAGGAATTGCCTCCCCGCAGAGTTATTGATACGGACATCATCAGCAAACAGGTAGATAACACCGATGGGTTTAGTCCAAGTACAAACACATCAGTGGACGGTTCGACCATAACAGACGCCGAGGCTCCCTTTTCAAACTACGGTAGTGATCTCACGAGTTCTGACCGAACCTCGGACTTCGCCGAGTACGACCGAACATCTGATCTGGGACTTGCTGATTTCAACAGCCACACCTCTGACTCGGAAGACATGGATATTGATACTGATAATCCCACTAAGGATGTCACCGAGGCGGCCACCGCCATACAGGCCGTGTTCCGGGGCCACAGGGCCCGCAAACGTACTTACCAACCGCCGGCCATTCTCGAGGACATCCACGACTGCGACGTCTTCGAAGGCAGCGCAGCTAGGTTTGACTGTCGAATTTCCGGATTCCCAGAGCCTCAGGTGTACTGGTACAAAGATGGCAAGGAGATCAAAGAGGATCGCCATTACCGAATCGAATTTGATGAAGTAGACCTTTGCTCGTTGATCATACGGGAGGCAGAGGCCGACGATGACGGGGTGTACAAATGCGAGGCAAGGAACGCCGCAGGGACGGCCTTCAGCGAGGCTGAACTTCTCGTGGAGGGTGAGTCACTTTCGTTTCTACTTTGTGTTGATGCCTAATTAGTTTATATAACTAACGAGGTCTTATTCTGAGTGTTTGATTATGATGCTGCTCAGAGGACTGCCATTCATTGTGCCAACCACTCAACGAAAGAACCAGAAGAAATATAATTCTCCACAACATAAATCTCACGTACTTATTTGTTGACAAAGGGATGTTTTTCCCTTTTGTGATAGAAATATGTTAGTGAAATCTCCGAAGGACAAGATTGTCTAATCCCCTTAAATATCTTCCATGGTAAGCACACGGTCTAGCCTTCAAACAAGTTCTTGTTAGGAATATACAAAAGGAGATTGAAGTTGACTAATTATTATTTGAAAAATAAATTGTGTATAAACTGCATGATCTATCACTTTTAGAAGAAACAATGTCAGATTTCATTCACGTGTCGTGCTGGTATCGAGGCAATTTTTTAACTTGATGTATTTTTTACTTTGGTTTCCCATCAATAAAGTTCTACACCAGGGCAATATAGCATAATATAACATCATAACACAATATAACACTATATATAACACGATATGGACCAGGGTTACAGTTTATGGATGTAAAGTATAGTTATACAATTCAGTGCATGAACTATTACTAATAGTGTATACATTTTTTCCATGTTGAAACAATTTTTTAGTAAAATATGAAGTCGTGTTAACAAAAATGGTGGTAAACCAAAATCCAAAGGCCAATGGGCATTGCAAAAAAAAAGAAATAAGGGCATGGTATACTTTTGGTAACTGACAAAGGCCAGTATCCTCACTAGGTGTGTCCTAGCATATGCGTACAACAACAAACCTGTGAAAATGTTGGCTCAATTTGTCATCAAAGTTGTACAAACTTAACTAATGGGTCAAAGGTTACCTCTTTCTCTAAAACTTAAATACTTCAAAGGGGGTCGTTTCTAATAATGTTTGATAATTTCAACAGCTCTCAAGTGCTCTTTACCAATTACCTTTTTACGGCCATTAACTTTTGGAGTAATTACCAAAAGTACAACCTGCCTTTAAAACATGAAATAATTGTATACCTCAATGAAACAAAGTTTTGTGAATGACAAAACCCAGGAAAAAAGTAGTACATATACAACAGTGTTCACCTCAGTGGGAGTTAGCTCAACCCAGAGCCATAAACACGTCCAATCATTATTTGCACTATAATACACATGAGTTGTGTATGCACATTGCTATGCATTGTAACAACTAGCCTTTGTCTGGTCTAACCGTACTGTATCAGTAATCAATACACTAGGCTGAATAACAATTATTGTAGCTGTACACAAGTGTCCCCTTCTTTGGCTCGCATCTTTTTAAAAGTGAAAACCAAATTAATGGGAAACTAGTAGGTTGAAGTTGGCATGTTGATTCACTGCGACGAAGTTTGGTTTTGGGTGTTTACAAAAGGAAACACCTTGTTTCGTGATGTTGTTCTCAACTTTTAATTGTTTCCAACCAAGACTGGAACACATCTTGAGTTCTCAAAGCCCGTACACAAAACAGACATTCTTGTCGCTTTTTGCCTTTTTGGTGTGGTTTTGCCGAGGGTAAAAACGTTTTGGCCGTCCTTAGTCAGTCTTAGTTTTAAAGCAACAAGTTTGTTTGTATTTCTGGACAGCTCCACGGTCTGGATGATGGACGTATTGAAGTGGGAATAGAAAAGAAACTTCTGCGAGACATCCAATCTTTACACAAATTAGGAATTCGAACTATTATAGTAAAACTCACAAATTATCAAATGCACGAAGGAGGACATTTCCTTCATTTATGATTGTACACTACACGGGGGCAACTGTACCATTTAACGAAAGAACGATTAAACAATACCACTTACTCCATATTTGGATTGTAGAATTTTGTCAGTGTCAAAGGAACTTATAAATTCCTAACCTCTAAATTTGTTTGTGTGGTTCGGTCTGAACTCTGCGTTCTCGTCTGCAAGGCTTTAACAGTTGATGTAGTATGTGAAAACATTTTTTCCCCTGGTAGCTATTTTCCGAAACCAGAGTTTTTTTTTTTTTCAGAACAAAAGCAGCCTGAAAACAATAGTCTTTGCTTGTTTTCTGTTGTTATTAGCCTGATCAGCTACACATTGTTCTCTAACTGATCGTGCTTTAAGGGTCTAAACATTACTTGGTTTCGATCTCTTGTTGTGTGTTTTGTATTTATTGTTTTCGGTTAAAGCTCGACATGACACTCGTAGATAAGACTCCCCTTCCTGCCATGCACGTATTTTGTTAACCTCGGCACAGAAGTCAGAGAAAAACTGTCAACAAAACGCGGAAGCCTTTGGACTTACAAGTCAAATGACACTTGGGACCCGATGTAAGCCAACCGTACAGGAGGGCTTTATCCGTTTCAAAACGAGTGCCGTCCCCCGAGAACACCCCCGAAAACACCCACGAAATAATTCAACTGTAAGGAGCTCCCCGAGCAAGTAGACTAATCAGAGTTTATTGACCACGACTGGCTTCGATTCAAAAATCTTGCCAGGCGTAGGTATTCAATTCAAAGCATGCACATCGGTTCGACTTTGGATAGGATCTGCGATCTGATCATGGAGAAAGTGACAAGCTGTCTCAAAAAAAACCCCGTAAACTGAACGCACAGTGCGCCCTCTGTTGCACCGTTTTCTCTTAAAGATCATGTTTACATCTACAATCAAAGGGGGGGGGGTAAATGCTAATGAAATAGCACATTCCATTGGATTTGCCTTCCGTGATCGATTGATATGATAAGTAGATTGTGCAGGTGTGCGCTGGACTTATCGTCTAATCTCGTGTTATCGCGCATTATACCCACTTATCTCGCAAAATCTCGAATGAAATGTTGTTTCGGATAAAGGCTTGGGAACTGCCAGTGCTCCCGTACAACTACAAGTAAAATGCTTTGGAGGCAGAGTGTAACTACTTAATGTTTACTTAATGATTATTATATAAAACTAAATGAAAGGCACTGAAAATAAAAACGAAAAGGGGGTTAAACTATAATTGAAGGATGGCATCAGTAAGTTATAAATACAATTTATGGTTGTATCGTTGCATAGTGTGCTGTACAATTTAATGGCTCTTTATAATTCTAACACAATTATTTTATGGCAAAGCAGTTGCTTTTAGTTAAACAAAACAATAATAATAGCAGAATTATGTCTTTGTTCTCAGAAGTATGAATTGGCATAATAATAATATTGAGGCTAATTACTTTAGTTTTCTGGTGAGGGATCAACATTAACTTAATGAATGGGTCAGATTCCACAGGACTCGTGGTCAATTCTGACCTTGGGAGTTTTAGGAAGGTGTTGAGCCTATTGAACAAAATGCTGACATTTCTAGACCTTCTCGTTTAATTTAGGGAAACTATATAGCGGCAACTAAATGTATCAGCTCGATACTTACATGATGCGTACAGTATGTACTGACCCTTAAAACACAATTAATTTTAATTTATGTCAGAATGGGTGAAATATAAACTGCAGGACCCGCTGCTTTTAACTCGGTAGGTGTATAGTTGGGTTTCCCTTTTCTTCAATTTGAGCACTCCGTAAACAACAATTTGACCCGCAGTCTGCTCGTATTCCTTCATGATTCTTTGTTCTGTGGATAAGTAGCAAAACCCACCAACTGAAATCTGACGCTGTTGACACAATGTGAAATGTGTGTTAGTGTTTACTCGGGGATTGTTCCTAAACATGTAGAGGAAAGGACTTTTTGGTAATGAATACCGATTGCCTCCGAGAGGGGTCTTTGTTTTGAGCGGGCCTACTGTAGCGAGCACTCGCTGAGGGGGGGTTTGGGTTCCGTATTCAGGCGTTCTCATTCTGCCGCAGCTTCATCCTCAGTGAGTTTCCCGGTACTAGTTTTAAAGACCAGGTTACTACCGAAAAGGCCAAGGCTCAGCAAATTTGGTTGGCAAAACTATATAGGCTATTGGCCTGAATAGTAATAATATGTGCTCAAACGCATCGGCTTGTTTAGATTTCAATTATTAAGAACATAGTGATGTTTTACAAACTGCTGAAAGAAAGTGCAAAGGCATCATGGACTATCCAGAAAGGGATCGGTTGGTGAGATAATTGTTTTGGGTCCGAAATGTCCCCCTTTTCAATCCACCTCACCAAATGAAAGGCTTCAAGTGTTTTGTTTCTTGAATTGTTGACGTCCTTGCTCTACATCAGATAAGAAAGTGTTTCAAAGATCCCGCTGTGTACCCAAAAAAACTTCCGGTTTTAGTTATATTTCAAGGTTTTGGTGTCGGGCAGACAGCAGGTGCTTGAAGGTCACTGAGCTCTCTCGGAAAATATGTTTGTTCTTGTTCTTGATTAGTCAGACCATCAGACCGTGGGTCAAGTGGATTCTGAAATATCAGAACCATTAATTTGGTGAATGGTCAGTAATTGCTGCTGTCTGTGGAACCAGGTGGAACCGTAATCTATTTACTGAAAACTGATGATGTATTTTACCATGATGGTTAGACCACTTTGCCGTAGCCTAGACCATGGAGGAATGCCGCCTAGACCAAAGAGCAAATCCTTCTTGGTTGACCAAACAACCACAATCGAGGTCACTAATTGAAAAACAAACCCAGCAATGATGTATTTTCCGTACGTATTGTGTGTTCTCAGACACGAGTAAATTGTCCATGAACTGGGTCAATTCACAGCAGCATTCCAAGTCCACAACGTGAGCGTAAACACAGGTCATTATTTTGGGCAACCCCCTTAGAAGCCACTCGTGTCCCAAAACCAGGCTTTGCACTGTTGCAACACCCTATAATTAAAAGTGGAAACAGTGCATTTAGGGTGCCACATTGTCTTCTGATTTATCGTATATGCAGTTTTAATCAACTCGTTCCTCTTTCCTCTTACACAGTTCTTCGTGACGAGGCATCAGATGCAGAAGACGGAGGGGTACTTTCTGAGACAAGGTATGTACCTGCCATTCAGTGTGTATTTGTGTCAATCGAAGTCGCGGAAAATTGTTTGCCAGAGGGGGGTGTCTGGAAATCTTTCAGACACCCTCATAACGTTACACAAATTTTAACTCTGCTTCATTTGTCATTTTGGAAATGAACAGTCAGTGTGAAAACACTTTTTATACCAGTTTTCCACAAGTCATAGCCCCTTTCCAGTTACTGTTAATACAGCATTGATTGAAGAGAAACAACTACGTCAAAATGTAAGAAACTTATGAAATAATATCAACTACAATTCATTCTCAATTAGGCCTATACTACTATAGGCCCAACGTGCGGCTGGTATGCACAAAGAATTTCTACATACATATTATGGGTTAGTAGAAATAACTTTACCAGCTCATTTTTTGCCCAGAATTTTTTCTAAGCGATAATTTATGCTTGATGGGTGCCACCCATTTGGTAAGGGTGACAATTTAAATGTTCTGCAGATTTGCACACAACTTATTATACATGGTCTAATTTTATAAAGATTATTTTGGTGGAAATGTGTTTTTTTAATTTTTTTATTAGTTTTTGTTTAAATGAGTTGAGCTTACACTTTCACAGGTATAGGTTCCTTGCTCTTTAGTTGTATCATGTACGGCAAGTGAGAGTGAGGGTACTGATCTGTGACAACTACATAATTTTGTCCGCGTGCTTGAACACAGCACAATGAAATTTGGTCCCAGTACTCTGTTATTTTCCTGGTTTTAAGGTTAAGGTCGAACGCTTTGACTAAATCATGATTCGCCTGGGGCAAAAACCAAATTCTTCGTATTATAATCCACTATTTCAATGAGATTTTCAAGCAGTGTGTGTTTGGTTCAAATCAAGTGTATTGAGAGAGTTACGGCATGGAATAACCAGGCTTTGGTCACGTGGTTCCTGGATGCTATTTTGGTTCAATGCAGCCCAACCCAATGTGCTGTCTAGTTCTTGGCGCCCTGTGCGCACACGTGCGTTTTGGGGACCATAAATGGTTGCCGCCATCGAAAACCGTTAGTTTCTCTTCTTCCCTTAACTTTAAACGTATGTTTTCCTTTGGGTATGATGCCAAAGTCGTTCTTTGGGCCATTTGACGAACATAGCACGCCCATTTGAGCTGAACCATGCATGAAATTGAAGTGGAATACTTACCTACATTCCTACATGAATAATGCACTCTTTGATCGTGTATGTAATAAATCTCTCAAATGGTAGATCCTATTCCCACAATCGTTGGTATATTTTTTTACCAAAGGGAATTATTCATACACCGCGGAGGGTTCATAATCAACAGAGGAATGTTAATCCTGTCAGTACGGATGGATTAATATATATTTTGTTTCCAATTACGTAGTTCACGATTGTGACATATTATTATACACTACGGTCTCCAAGTTACCATGCGGTTGTTATTTGATACTGACACAGTCGTCTGAGTGTAAGTTGAAGGTACATCCCAAACCATTGCTCTCTGGCTACGACCTGTCATACACACTTAATGGAGACATGGTAGACTAATAGTTGCAGAAATCTCAACAGACTTCTGAATAAATATTATACTCCAGTTTTAAAACAATCAACCCTAATCCTCCCCCGAGATACAGATCGGTATACCAAATGTAAAGGGACACATTGCCTTGGGATGTTACAAAGGTTTTAAAGGTAGAATTAATCTACAGAAATGTACATCGAAATTGTGTGGTTTTCCTTTTATTTTCTTAGGTTCGCCATTTTGTAGAACCACATTCCGACCCACAAAAATGGCAGACCGTGCTTGGCTTCACGAAGTAAAAAGAAAAACACACCAAACGTATCTTATTAAACGATATCACGTCATGTTTTTGCGCTTATCTCCAAAATTATTACACGGTCGCAAGGTGTAACTGAGTGATGTAATACATAACTTTTACATAATATACACACGTCTTGGACTGGCACTGCCGCTAAATTGTATACTTTTTGTGGAGCTATCTCAATCGTACCATAGGTGTCATGTCACATTAAAACAAGTCAACTTATTGGTATAAGTTGACTTCGTGGTACTAGTCGACTTATTAGTGGAATAAGTTGACTTTGTGGTATTAAGTGACATGAACAAATCAACGGATACCACAAATCGCGTTATCTTGAAAAGTGGTATGGCACTTTTGGAGCTCCGTAGGTGTTATCCTTGGGAAAGCACACACCTTGAATTGCCATAGGCGTTGAAGAAAGTCTCATTGTTTGAGTTTTTCTCATTCAGTGGTACTTGACTTCTTGGAGAAGGCAGAACCATAAACAACATAAAGCCTTAGAGATTTCGTTTGTAAACATGGAAAGATTCTCGGAACGGTGAAGAGAAAGTTTGTGAAAATAAGCAAAGGACTTATTTAGTTGTAATTTATTCTGATTTGGGGTTGAGGCGCCACAGACCACCCGGAGCTACTTATACCGTGTCGATAATACAATGTACAGGTCCTTCACAAAATCTCTAAAAGTCGGTTCTTTATTTAGAAACTTAAGCAAAGTTCCATTTGGTTCAACTAGAGCGCTCTAGGGCAGCTGGTACCTTGTCATAAAGGTGGTTATTTCACAAGTGGCGTTAAGTGGTCTATTGGATTACGGATTTCATCGTCAATTACCGGTTACCGTTAAAATCTATCCATTAATCACTCAACAAAGGCTGGCGTTAATCGCCACTCAACTCTGTAAAGTCCTCAGTTCTTTTCTCCGCCTTCGGAATTTGTGCATTCATAGCATTATCAGAGGGCTTTATAAGTCTTATACAGCTCTATGGTTTATGTTGCCATTGTCTCTGGTTTTAGGTCATGCAACCGTCGGCAAACAGTGTAAACAAAAATAAAACCAGGTTTAAATACTTGTATTTTGGAAATGGTTCCCTTCATTTAACCAAAGCCATCTTTAAAAGTTACCTATAGACCTAAACATTAACAAAGAGGCCACTGAGGCTATGGCTTCTCCCGGTCTTGGCACTGGTGGTGCCACCTTTTCTCTCCATCATGCACGGGCTTGCATTTTACACGAGAAGTCAACTTTGCAAAAATAAAGACGGCCTTGTCCCTTATAATTTATTATGTTTCAGTTAAAAGCTTATTCCTGATGTTTAAAATAATGGCATAGCCTACTCCTATAAACAGTTGTGTCTGAAGAGGCAACTTTTATGGGACTTTTGGCTAGAAAACTCGGTTTAAAAACGTTGAGATCGCTTCACTTCCACGAAAGGAAATTTCCTCAAAGAAAATTTAATGAGCCCGCCCCCAGGACACTTCTAGAAAAAGCCGGGAGGAAATAGTAGTCAAGAAAGGTTCATGCAGCCCCCCCCCCCCCCCCAGCAAGTACACACCACACTGGCAAAAATTTAACAAAAGTTTCCAAACCCACAGTAGCGGCAATGACAAAACAGTCACAGCCATCAAGACCGTGCAAGAGTCCATGGTTTATGCCACGCGAACACGTCAGTAAAAGAATGCGGGGAAGCGCTAATGTTTGCAAGTTATTATTATATCATACGATGATTTATGGCCGGATTTTATTGCCCCGCGAGGTCACTTTCTTGTCATGTTTGTGCTGGCCCTCGCATTTTTATGGACCAATAAATAATTTTAGATTTTAAAACCGCGTCAAGAGAGTGTATTGGTCTGGTCTTTGTTTGCGTTTCATCAGACTGTTTGTGAGTTAGTGTGTGTGGGGAAAGGAAGGAAAAATATGACACCGGTATTAAATCAAGAAAGGGTTTCGGAAATCAGTTATTTATTTCATCCCGTGGAGTTAGGAAAGAGTAATCGTATTGTCAATTTTAATTTGGCAGCAAGAGTGTATCTTTAGTTCGCAGATGTCAAACAGTTTTCATGAATTGTTAAACACTTTCTTGCTTTCTATTATGTTACGGTGTCCTTGTTTGTGGTTTAACACGAATTGTTTTTTGTTACAACACTACAGAGAATAGCTGTGTTTGTTTTCATATAAAAGTGAACAACGGGTTTGTAATAATGACTTGTGACTATTAAAAGAACTAGAAACTCCACAATACCTTTAAAGCCAAAGTGGACTGTGAGGGCGCTAGTTCACTTTTTAGAGTGTGGGTTCCAACCGGCACAAAATGCATTAGGCACACACAGACTTGTCAGACTAACATTTTGAGTCTTTAACCACAATTGTAAATTAATATTTACATTTGTTTGATATGTTTATTAAAATTTCATAACCTATATTTCACCTGGAAATAATCGGCAATCTTTTTATCTCAAAATCAAGTAACGCAATTTTGTCTGCACTGGTTACAGTTTTTCGACCATTTGTTTAAAAATATAACCATGGAGCTACAATAGCTCCATGATATATTTAACAAATTATTTAACACCCACGCAGATCCTTGTCATTTTATTGGAGGATTCATTCGTGCAACAGTAAGAATATTTTCATTCGTTGAAAGATGGAATGTTC
>JAUELU010000076.1:5146279-5159996 GCA_032357145.1 Evasterias troschelii | reverse complement strand
ATTTTATGCATATGTTGGGATACACCAAGTGAGAATACTGGTCTTTGACAATAACCAAACGTGTTCAGTGCCTTTAAGAAGATGCAACTTTTTATTTTAAGTGATAAACCACAAGGGAAAGTGAGGGTACATTTTTCAAATCCCAAGGCGGTCAATTTGTCTTTGCTCAACCCCAAATTATTTGAATTTATCCAGTCAGTTTCCATTGTGGTTTGTTACTTGATATTAATTAGATTGTTTTGTCCATTGTCCATGTACAGTTAACAAACTCCCATATACTTTATATGATACAAATTGATTGGAGATCAATTATATAGCATTATTTATTTGACTACAACAATACAAATACAAATTTAAAAAACCAACAGTAACAACTACAAAACCACAAGACAATTCGATGAACTAGAAAAGCAAAACAGAATACATTGAAGCAAGAAACATAAGCTTAGCCCCCAAAACATACAGAATAGTAAGTCAAAGATGTTGATAGGAGGGCATGGAGAACTGCAGTGTAAATGATGAAGTTCCTCTTATGTGTGCATCCCACTTGTTGGTAACCAATGTTAAATCCTACATTTTCCAAAAATACTGAACACAATTTTTTAGGACTAAGTCTCTCAGTTTCTTGAAAACAAATTGAAAATATTTGGTTATAAACTTTTTAAACTTACTTTTTTCTTTTCAAATCGTTAGCATTGATTTTTTGAGCTATACCCATCCAATGGAACTATACCTCTGAACAAAACCTCTAAAAGGTTGGACAAAAAGGTTGGACTGAAAAAGGTCCCTACTTTTCTGAGCAAAATAGGACGATTTCTTAGAGCAAATGCAACAATCCCTAAAACTGTGTCCTTCTTTGAGTAATGGAAACAGTTGTGCATTTTAGAAATTATTCATGAAGCTTGGTGCTTGATTCTGTCACTTTGCAGTGTAGCTAGTGCACCCTTAGTGCCATAAATGGTGGATGAATAGCCCCCTCTTGTGGCGCACATTGTTATCTCAGAAGACTAACATGCTCTGATAACACTCTGCCTAGACATTACACTCAGCCGGAGCACTTTCTGTTAACACCGCCCTCTTGTGCCATGAACCCCTCTCACCGTCAGCTGTCTCTTGCCTCTCCCATCTAGAGTCCAGCGACAGCGATACTTTTGACACGGCCTCTGAAGGTGAAGATGCCCCAGGGTTTGCTCAAGGGCTAGTTGATCAGAACGTCCAAGAGGGTGAGCCAGTGAGATTGGTGTGTGTGACCACAGGGTATCCTGGCATCCCTGATGTGGCGTGGTTCCGGAACAGAAGAGAAATCCAAACTCACGAGGACTTCAGCATCTCTTCAGATGGTGATATGTAAGTAACTTTTCATTCTTGTCTCCCCCTCTCTCTCACTTATTTTTAAGTGGAAATTTATGAGTATTCTAGTGATACCTATGTAATAGGTCAGGGGACATAAGTTATCAATATTTTCATGCCGAGAGAACATTGGTGGTGGGGGGGGGGGGTCACAGACCATTTATGACTTTAATAATAATGGGTGGAAGGGGGAGGGGGTGATGGCTAACTTATTATTAATTTACAAAGATACTGACATGAACAAACTCCTTAAGGGTTGGAGATCTTAAATAGTAGTACTCTCTATACGACCATGACATTTTAAGACAACACCTTCGCTTGTCTTGGTAATTTTTAGGGGTTAAGGGGCCTGTCCCCTCAAAGGGTGAGGATAATTTTGAGTGCGGGGGGCAGGTCAGGCATACTTTTCATTATTTCTCAGTTCATTAATGACAAGTTTTGGCATCCTGGGTTGTAGGGTGAACTTATCCCCTATTTATTTCCACAAACTGATTGGGTGAAGGGTTTTGTGATCATGGTTGTCGAAAGCGTTGCTTCCAGTGTATGCTTTTTTTCTTCTTGGGGTGAAATACATTGCTGACCTCATGGTTTATTATTGTGTTAACAACCACATCAAATTTGTTGTCAGGGCATTTTGAAAGAGTGACTTAACATTTTAAATGTAACCTCAATATTCCATTCATTCATGACTCCCTAACTTTCCATGTAAGCATCACTTAAAGTTTTGTTTACTTCATTTGTTTTTATCGAAGATGGAAATTACGTCTGGACTGTTGTAGAAAATGAGATAACTACTTGTTTCTGTGAACTTTAAATTATGCTCGTATGGTGGATGGCTTTGCCATAACTGTACAGTAAGCTAGTGGGTGATGGGTTGACTTTTAATAATTCTACATGAAGTGATGACATTTACAACAAATATAATTGATACCTGTCTTTGTATTCCTTACTCTCCCCAAGCAATACAATCACATGTTTTTAGTTTGGACAGGAAAAAAACAAGCAAGAACTGTTCGTCTCTCAGAGCATTGCGTGAGAATCAACAGTGATTTTAGCAATTAAATCAGGTTAAATAAAACACAGTCTGGAAAGAAGAAGTTTGTATTTTGGGAAAAAATAGATTTTCATTAAAATAGTCCACAAACAACACATGGTGTCTCTGTCATAGCCCTCAATCATGCAATGTATATAGAACTTTATCTTTATTATCTAAAGTATTCAGAATATTAATGTCTGTTTTTTTCCCCCGATTTTTTCCCCCCGACTCTGGCCTTGGGACGAATAATTTCAGATCTTCGTTGGGTGAATCACATCCTGTGTATTAACATACACAACATACCAGTGAGCCTCAAAGATTTCTTAGAATGTAACAACAGTATTTTCATTTTGCAAATTAAAGTTTGTACATTTGGAGTCTAGCCACGCACAGAGCACTGTTTATAAAGAGAGGTAAAAATTCTTGCAGAGTCAATCTTTGTCAAACTTGCCATATGTGCAGCCAATGATTTATCTTGTAATTCACATGGCAAAATGCCACACGAGAACCATGTTTTGCTTGTTGAGTAGGATTTGTAAGTAATTTAAGCACCAAAAATAGTTTTAACTGTCAAAACAAGCATGTAGCAAAGGTTTGCACCAAGACCATTTGGGAACAACTTTAGTCAAAATTGCCTGGTGCTCATGATGACCAAATATATAGTGGGTACCAGGGAACATCAGCCGCTCGACAACAAGATGATGCAGACTTGTCCATGCTATTGGTTGCAACAGAATCCTACATTGTAAACAACCATACTGAAAAGGGGGATTTTCCTCAGTTATGTGTAAATACTGGGGAGATTCTCAGCTTAGAACTACAAGCTGCTAAGCAATATCAGATAAATCCCTTTTCATTTATTGACCTCTTGCACTGATGTCACACAAGGCTACTGTCTGTTCATGGGTTGCCATTTCTTTAGTCCAATTGCATGTGAAGATAAAGTGCACATCTTCAGTGCACGCACTTTCCCTTTAGTTTGCACTACACACACGTGGAAACTTTCTCCAAACATTGCCCGACCAAAATAAAAGTTTTGTGATGATGTCGGGCGAATTTGAGAAACAGAGTCTGTTTGTGAAACCCATAAAAATAACTTCATAAATAAGTAAGTCAAATAATTTGCTAGAAATGTGTTAATTGACAAATTGACTGGTTTAAGTTTTTTAGATTGGAAATATTTAAATAGTACGCTGGTTACCTTGTTTATTTTCTTTCATCAGTTTCTATTACCATTGCCATAAGGGACTAAATATTTATAATCAACTTATCATTTTCTTATCTGCACATTTATTAGTTTGTGTTGTGCCCGGGGCATTATTTATTTAAAGGTGAAGTGTAGCAGGACTGATACTTTAAAGATGCATTATTGAAGTTAATTTTTGCAATTTGCCTCTTTAAGTGTTCCAGTAGAAACTTAAACTTTCTTTAAAAGGTGTCTATTAATAATGAAAAAACAGCTTTGGCCTAACAAGAGCCAGTTATCAGCCTTGATAACTGGACTTTGTAATTTCAAGGAGACGATGTCATGATGCCTTAAACTGATGCCTCTGGATCGGGCGCTTTGGGTTGTAAAAAGTATTTGTTATGGAATGAAAATGGTTGGAAAGATATTTTAAGAGTATAATATAATGTTTCACATAAATATCTCATGAAATTGCGTGGTTTTTGTTTAACTTCATGACAGAACACGGCCTTCTATAATGTAGATCAAAATTTTCGACTCCACAAAATGGTGAACCGTATGTTCAGCTGGTTGTATTTTCAGAGGCAAATTATGTTTTTCAATCACTACTCACTGATTACAACACACTGTAGGTGTTTTTAGTGCATAAACAATTCTTAAGAAGGATTTAAGGTGTAATTCCGAACAGCAAAGGTTCTTGAAAGATTTGCAGACAATGTGCCCCTTTTATGAATGAAGGCAATGGATTGGAGGTATGTGCCTTCATGCTCCATGTCACTACTTGTAGTCCATTGCAATTTTCCATAAGAAACTTGAATTTCCATCATATACATGTAGGAAAAACTTCATTGCCCATATAATAACAGAGTAGCAAGCCTGATAGGACTTGGTCATTTCAAGGAAATGGAGTAATGAAATTGAGACCAAGGCCTGATGGAGGTTTTTGCCTTCATGCCTTATTGTCCGTTGATGTAGTCCAATAGAAACTTGCATTTCACTTCCACTAGGTAAATCTGTCTTGCTCCTACCAGATCAAAGTACCAGCCCTACATGTAGGTGCCTTTTGTGTCACGTGGCCTTTTATAACTTTCCTGTGACTCTCAAAAACACAAGTTTGTTTAAAATTTACCCCTAGCTCATGCCCTGTGACTCTCAAAAACACAATATGCTTGTTTATAATTAACCCCTAGCTCATGCAGTTGTTATATAAATACACCTTTTATTGATGAACTAATCGGCTCAGTGCTAGAAGGTAATTAATTGTTCTTTCATATTATACTCATAATGATGAAAAGGTCATTAAATGAAAAGTGTGTATCAATTAGAAGAAAATACATCAAAACCAACAAATGTTTTACTTAAAAAATGAATGTTTCCTTTTTACCAACAAATGTTTTGGATACCACTCCTGATCAATAAACTTCATTTACCAGGAGCTCCAAAATAGGCAAAAGCAATTTGATGAAATCCAAACAAATCGCACTAATGACCTTCTAGTCCATAGCAGAGGAATTATTCTATTGGGTGTGAGAGAGAATTCCATTCTCGGAATCCAGACCTACCAATTAGAGCAAGACAGGAGGGATTATAACACCAGGGGTGCATGTATTTTCACGGTTAGACTCTGGCCATGCATGGTGTAGAGTATCTTCCCATAGGAATGTGCACTCTACACAGTACAATCATTGGTAGTAGCGTCTTGAAAAGAGGCTACACTTAATTATTGAGAATATCTTCCCATAGTAATGTGCACTCTCCACAGTACAATCATTGGAAGTAGCGTCTTGAAAAGAGGATACATTTTATCAATAAGATATTGATCACACAGATTTGCTAAGTAGAGAAAGAACTTGCTTAGCAGTTTTAGTTACAATTCAAAATGTAATTCAAGGTAGAATACATGATGAGTAAACATCAGAGAAAATACATTGACAATATTTAATCTGAAAGTTAAATACTTGTTATGAACTTTGATATAATCAGTAACAGTGGCACTGCTCTTTGGTTGCACCAAGATTTATTCTTCAGCTGGAACACTGCCATGGGGAAGAAAGGTGGATGCTCCCCCCCTAACACTTATGCCACATTACCATTTTGCCAAATGAAAACATAGCACATAGAGTGATGCTCATTTTAATTAGATTTTGAAGTATTTTTTACAGAGTTCCTCAGGTTTTCAGTTTGTATTGCTAGTAGTTTTAAAGTTTGTTAAGTCCAATTTTGGAATGAAAATCTAAAAAAAAAAAAAATAAGTTTGTTATTATTTTATTATACTGTTCATGTACCACGTCTTTAAATGTAAGAATGTATCATTACTCATGTAACATGATGAATGTGATATATCTTAATGACTATTCACGTCATACAGCGACAAGGAGTTGGCCTAGCAGTTGTTACTTGACGGTTCAAGTAGATAAGTTACTCTATGACCGTCAAAAATAAGCTATAAATAAAAAGGCCCCATTGACTGCAAATTCTTAATATAAACGTCTTCGTGTAACAGTTGCCGTTGTTGTTGACGTACAAACTGTAATGGGTGAGAGGATGAGATCCTGACCCATAATGGAATGCAGGATACTTAATTGATGTGGGTCATCTTGAAGTCATTTTGTGTCAGAGGGTCATAGAACTTCCTCAAAGAACGTTCTCGTTTGCTGGGTTTGAAGTTTGTGACGGCATTGACTTGTAATTAATTTAGAGGAGAGGACAAGGTAAACAATTTGGTGAAAAATACAACTTAAACAACCCTAATTAAAGCCAAAGTTCAGGATTTTGTAATTACCAGCAATTGTTTCGTCTGAAAGCTTATTTATTTATAGTTTTATACCAGTAACCAGTCAACCAGACAACAAAATATCCATTGAAATAATGTCAACTTTGGGAAAATAGCAAATCACCGTATTTACTCTTCCCCCAAACCAGTGATTGAATGTACCCTTACAAAGTTTAATTGGGTTGTAAGTTTTGGCTCCAACTGTGTCTTATCACAAGCTTCAATGATTAGAAAACTGATAACACTCATAGAAAGTAGATTTGATACTCTTAAGGTTTGAGGAAAATTAAATTTTCTTGCGGTCGATTGAGTTCTACAGTTTTAAGTAGAAATAAATTTGCTCTTCCAGAAAAGGGGAAAAAAACAAAATGTAGGTTTACTGGTTTAGCACCCTATGAAGGAAACAGATTGATTGTCAAAATGTGACTCAAAAAAAGACAATAAAACATGGGCGAATCAGTCAAATTTTGTTTCCAACAGTTTGTCAAAAATAATATTAACATGAACTTTTATTTTGAAAATGCTTTTCATGTCATATTTGTAGACATTACAAAGTGATCTACAATTAAAAAATTAATTTTAAAATACAGATAAAAAGTAGTCAACCAAAAGACAAGTAATTAAAAATTAGTAATAACTACTAAATGATGAAAAAATGATTCGTAAAAAGGTTGGTTTTCAAAGAAGTTTTAAAACTGTCAAGGGTAAGAGCAGATCAGATTGCCGGGGACAGCCCATTTCACAAAAGGGGGGGGGGGGGGAGAGGGAGTCTGAGATACTGACAATTAGTCGGTTTGGCAAAAGTTGAGATTGTTTACTTCAAGTTGTGTCTTTCAAGAGTGGAACATCCTGAAGAATATCTCTTTAATTACACCTGCCATGGTACATGACAGTGAGCATTAAGCAGTAATTTAGTGTAGTATTGAATTAATGATCATAACAAATAGCTGTGTGCACTGGGAATTTGTCAGTCTCAAAATAAAACGATAACATCACAACGTTCTTGATCCCGCTTCCTCCTCAGACAAGACGTAAGAAAGAGAGGTTGCACGTACATGTACACTTGTTCTGTATGTCACATTCTCATATGCATGCACTTAATTTATACTTAAAGGCGTATTGCTTCATTAATTCATTACTTTTTCGGGGATTAAATCATTTCTCATCTTCTGGTTGTCAATTCACACGCCATCCAATCAATTTGTGAAAGTGTCATCGAATTGTATAGGTGGACCCGATTTAGAAAAAAAAAATAAAAAAATAAAAAATGTTTTGTTTGGTGAGGCGATTTTTGTCAGGCAATTGTAGGCTAACAAACCCTTTTTAAAATCAATTTTCATGGTTTCAAATAATTTTTTTCCTGACTTTGACATAGTTTTAGATCGGGCTGAAACAGGGTTACCCACTTCACAGTCCGTAAGGATGTAGACATGGATATCATCCAGGAAAAGCCATGGCTGGTAGAGCAGAATCTTCCCAAACTGCAGTACTTGTGTATAATGTATAACCAGTCAGTTTCCCTTGTGGTTTATTACTTGATACAAAATTAAGGTCATGGCAGCCACGCCCCTGCTCCCCACTCAAGCAAATCCTCACCTTGATCCGCCATGATCTTCCGTCTATTTGCGATTTTAAACGCTGCAGCATGCATCTTTGTAATGCCACTGGTATGTGTGTGTGGATTCAACATCACAGCTTAACGCAGATTTTTACCAAATGCGCTTGAAAAAAAAACCTGATACAGTAAACATGCACAAGTATGTCAACATTGTATCTTTTGTAGTTGTATGTATTTACTTTCTTAGATCTTATTTCAGTTGTTGAGTTACAGGCCTCAACTTGTGTTTCTTAACTCAATCGTTCTGAATTTGAAGTCAATTTGTTTCAGGATTATTTTCAATTTTGTTGCTCCTTAGCCTTAACCATTTTCTTGTGGTGCAAATATGAAAATGCTTTGTGGCTGAAATGTGGAATATTCATGCATAGTTTTACATCCAAATGCAATTCTTGAAACATAAAAAAACAAAAACATTGAGAGTTGCAGGTTGTTGAAATTTCAGACTCCTTGTTTTCGAAACTCTATAACGGTGACTTGATGAGGGTGACTAGCATTGGAAGTTTCTTGTTTTTTTCATCTTTCTCACCCATCTGTTATGTATCTCTCATATTCCATGTTTGTTTACAATGCAAGAATGAAGCAAGTATGTACAGTGATGGTGGGTCAGTTTGCCTTCTAGTTCTTGCCAACATTCCATTCGGTCGTTCTCGCTTCAGGGCAGGCTGGTCCAAATGGCCTATGGATGCAATTAGCATGACCCCAAATGATTCAGATGTCAAGAAACTGAGTTCACTGATCACCCAATCAACCAATCTCAAAAAGGTATGATGGGCTACTACATGGAAGTAGAAACTGTAAAAAAGTCTACTTCAGTTAAGATGGACTCCAATCATGTCAATTTGAACTTGAATATTCCTACACACAGTTTCTATGAAACTAAGGTTTGCCGTAATGCCAGGGCTGAAATTTGGGGTAAAATTTCACAAGACCGCAGGGCTTGTTGCTCTTTATTGTTTCCAGGACCAGAGTTTATTTTACAAGTCCTGAATCTTAATGATAAAGAACTTTCTACAAAGTTAACTTGTAAATTGCTTTTATTTGAGCAAGCACTGGGAGAAGATTTATGTCATTTGTATTTATGAGTAACAGAATTGAATGCTGTTTATAGGTACCAGACTCAAAATCAACATTTGAACACCATTTTAGTTTTTATTAATACAATTACATTAAGTAATAAGCCACAAGAGAAACTGGGTAAATTTTAACTAATTTGTTGTTGACAGTGAGAGATATAAAAACTGAGCTATCTAGCTCTTTATTGGCTGTCACCCCATTCAATGGAAAAAACACAAGACCGCTGGACTTGTTGGGGGATGAGTTTACTGGCACGGCGCTCCGGTGTAAATTTGGGCACTGTATAATAACACTGATTTAAAAAAATTCTAAGCATGACCGTAAATTATTGTGTGCCTAGAAGAAGGTTGGAAGGTCACAAGCAATAAAATACAAGGATGAGAAGATTTCATACTTTAATCTGAATTCTGACAGAAAAATGCTGTATTTTTCTCAAAATAAAATAAGTCATGCTCTTTGATCTACTTCTCTAGCACTGAGGATACTGTTCTAGAAGGGGTCAATAATTTAATTTCTTGGTTTTTACCAAGCACAGTTTTGAATCCTATCAATACTATTGTCAGTGACCATCAGTTAACGACTGTAAGTCAAATCCAAGTCATGACTTTTCAACTTTTGACCATAAATCTTTGGCCTTATTGATTGTCAGTACTTAAATGACCTGCATATATTGGCCCTAATGGGTTAGAGTAAACTACAAGTTGTGTTTGGGGGCCATAAATCATTGCCCTTGACTGAAGATTTGATGTTGTGTCCAGCCTGAATATTTCTCTGTGAAGAAAGGTACCTCTCAAACTATGCACCCAAATATAAGTTTTGTTTTTAAACTTTAAATTCAAACTGAAATTTGACTTTTAGTTCATACTCATGCCATTTAAAGTTGATTATTAATAAGGGATACCTTTTGTTGATTTCTGGTTTCAGGTAAATAAGCATCAACACATTTTCAGGACTTTGAATATTAACCCCTTCAAGTATTTAGTTTGTATTAAGTTATTTTAATACACTTTGTGTTTGAATAAGGGATTTCTTTTGTAAAGTTGATTTTTGATTTATAAAAAAAATTAATCATTTTATTTAGGCTGTAAATTCTAACTTTTTCTAACTTAAAATATCCAGAATGAAAGTATCTGAAAAAAGGGGGGGAGCAAAGAATAAATGTTGTTGTCTCCCTTTAATCCAATTAAAGTGCAAATTCTTAAGCTGACCAGCGTGGTGACCTGTGGCCCTCCGGTCCATTCCAGAAAGTCAATACTCCTGTAACAGTGTTTGTTTGGCCTTTAAGAAAAATGGATTGAAATTAATGAGGACTCTGTGGTGGGTAGAGATGACGGCTGAGTTGAGTTAATTTGCTAAGTTAAAGGTGAAATGGACTTGGGATACTTTGTGTTTGTGTGGAATCAGTTGGGAGTGTATTCTATTAATGTCAAAGTTGTTGATGCTAAACTCAGATAACTGCTGGGTTTTATGGCAAACCTTTGATTTTTGGATCCATTCCATTGATTCAATCCTATAGATCTATATACAATGACAAAAGGTGGTAGCATTTTTGAGATATCGCCGTATATCTGAAGTAGTTATGTCCACACAGGAAGAGTAGTCCGAAATTGGAATACACAGTCTGAGAAACGTTTCATGCACAAAAATTTCTCAGATTGAATCACTTTCTCTTATACCACATTCCTTGGAAGGGAATCGTCTCTCAATATGTTATACAAAGTCAACAGCTATACAGTGCTTATACCAATTAGGTTTTGAAGGCCATTAATTTTTGGAGTAATTATTAAAGGTATACCCTCCCTTTAAGTTTAGAGTTTGGTAATAATCTATCAAATTTGGAGAACTGGATCTACCCTTACACTTATGTGCTATAAACACTGTATACTCAGTAATGATTGAGAGTCCTGTTGGGAAAAATGTCCACAAGCAACTCAGGTAGGATTCGAACCCACATAGCAGATGTTTTAACTAAAAGACCACTCGTGCCTGGTGGCGAGATCCCAGGTTGTGGTCTAAATATCCCCAATGCAATTATGACATCATTCGCAGGGACTGTGATCATCCCAAGCAATCTGTTCACATCAAAAGTGTAGTAATTGACATCTTCAAGGAAAGTTTGCTGCAATCCAATCTAAATGCAACACATTATATATGCAAGGAGTCATTCTTTGATATTTTCACAACATTCAAGTTCCCCTTTCTGAATGGATGAGGCCTAGATGCATGTTTGATTCTTTCAAACATGAGGATCAAAATGCATGCACACATACAATGCCTAAGATGTTAGTGTTATGAAGTTTGTTTTAAGATGTTATGCTTGTAGTGAAATCGCCACAGATCGTCCTCATCTGTCAGCCATTTTGGAATTAAAGCACAAACAATGTGAGCTACTCGTTATTGTCAAGTAACTATAAGTGTGGGGTTCAGTTCAGTTACCAACCAGGTCTAGTTTCATAAAGCTGCTAATGCACAAAAAGTAGCTAAGCACAAACATGTTCTCACCAGAGTAAGGTTACCAGCCTAAACACTGTATCATGTGTACCATATGTAATAGGTACAATGTGACAGGTACCCTGCTGATTTTTGCTTAGCACAGAACTGTTGAGCATTAGACCCAGTACTTAACCACCAAGCTCTCTGCTTCATTTTTTTAAATACAAAACGTGTTTTTGCATTTTGAGGCACAGAAAAGAAAATATGAATTACCCTTTAGGTGTCCATCCCATTAGTAATGTCAGTAGGGGAAATTGCATAACAGAGTGTTTTGATTGACAGAGCATGTGTTTTCAATAATTACATGGGCACTTGAAACTGAGCCAAGATAAGATTGTTAAACTCTCACAGAGATTGTAGTGTTGTAATGGTTTCAAAACAAATATTTTTCTCATTTAAAGACGAAACATGAAAGTAGTATCAGGGTAAACCTCTTGGGTCAGAAAAATCCTTCAAGCACGAAACTTGAAAATCCAAATTTTGTCTGGAGGGCCTTAAAGGGTTTTCACCTACTGGGACATTCATACCCATGGTGGTGTCTTGAGAGGTTGGTACCTAGTGTCCTCAGAGGCTGACAAAACTATTTGGGCCTTGGAGGATGATGGTTAGTGGGGTCCTTGGAGGATGTTACCCCAAAATGTGTCATGAGGGGTTGGTACCTAGTGTCCTCAGAGGCTGACAAAACTATTTGGGCCCTGGAGGATGATGGTTACTGAGGTCCTTGGAGGACGTTACCCAAAAGGTGTCTTGAGAAGTTGGTCCTCAGTGTCCTCAGAGGCTGACAAAATCATTTGGGCCATGGAGAACACTGGTTACTAGGGTCCTTCGAGGATGTTACCCCCCAAAAGGTGTCATAAATGGTTGGTATTCAGTGTCTTCAGAGGCTGATAAAATCACTTGGGCCCTGGAGGGTAATCAGTCCTTGGCGAATGTTACCCAAAAGCTGTTGGCACTAATTGTGTCCTCAGAAGCTGATACCCATGGGGACTCCTTGGAGGGTACTACCCACAGGGATGCTTCCTGAGGATGTTACTTAAAGGTGTCATGAGATTTTGACATCCAGTGTGTCCTTGGAGTCTGATATACCCACAAGGGTCTTTGTTTGTAGGCCCATACTTTCTATGATTCTTGGAGGATGTCATAAGCAGTTGATACCCAAAGGTGTCCTCACCTTGGGGGGGGGGGGGGGGCTGACACCCAGGAGGATCTGTAGGTGTTATATGGAAGTTTATAGCACCCACAGATGGTGCTACCCACTATGGTGCTTGAATGATTATACCAAACATTTTGCCTAGAGGGTGATACTCATAGTTGTCATATGAGAGGTTGAAGCACCCACAGATGGTGATACCCACTAGGTTCCCGGGAGGATGATACCCAATTATATAATTAAAAAGTGATACTTAAAGGTTCAATGAAAGATTAAGGCATCCTCAGACAGTGATACCCACTAGGATCCTGTTAGAATGATATGTACTAAGCTCCTGGGGGCGATTACCAGTTTTGATCCCAGAGGTATAGGTAACCATCTCATCTCATTTCATTTCATTTATTCTGGTTGCGAAGCCAAGGACTCACAGAAAAGCGCACTTAATCCCTGTACTAGCCAAGAACACAATGGACAGAAGACAAGGAAGGTTGTTACAGTTTTATATGTGGGAGGTAAACCTCTAGAGAACTAGTCCGGGAAAAACTCTTGAAAACTCATCAGCACACAGTATCAACAGATTTCTATCAAAATGTTGTAGTTTAATAATAATAATATTAATAATAGTAACAATTTTCATAGGGGCATTTTAAAATAAACAGGTTCAAAAGGGCATTACAATCTTAGAGGGTGTGCACAATATTGGTAAGATTGAAAACATAATTGTTTTCAAATTTGTGTGTGTGCAACTGACCTTGAATTGTTTTTACTTGAAATGCGGTAGCTTATGAATAAATGAGTAAAACAATTAGTTTCGATCTTGATGAGTCACAAACCTAATATTGGGGTTTTCCCACTGTTTTCTTGTAACTCTGATGAACGATTGAACTTACTCGTTTGGTAATTACTCAAAATATATATTAGCATAAAAACTTACTTGATAACGAGCAACGGAGAGCTGTCGATAGTATAAAACATTGTGAGAAACGACTCCCTCTGAAGTATTGTAGTTTTTGAGAAAGAGGTAATTTCTCACTAAA
>JAUELU010000076.1:5068136-5080901 GCA_032357145.1 Evasterias troschelii | reverse complement strand
TGGCTTTCCCTTAGAGGTTTAGCCCCATCAACAATAGCCACATATGTGGCAGGAATAGGGTTTTATCATAAGTTAAAACGGCCATGCTGATCCTACACAGGAATTTGTAGTGTCAAAGCTTTTGGAGACATCAAGATAGCCGCTTACCCATTACAATTCCAATACTCACAAGCATTTTGCTTTCACTCCCACATATCTGTTCATCGCAGTATGAACGGTTGTTGTTCCATGCCGTGATGTTGTGTGCATTTTTTGGTTTCATGCGGGTGGGGGAATTTGCGGTGCAATCTGTACCAACTTACATGTAAATTAAAAAGTCAAGCGCCCTTCGGTTCCGTTGGGGCTTGTTTATCCCCTCAGGCGTTCCACTTTGGGGTATTATATTAGAATTGTTAATTGGTAATTTTAGGCAAGGTGTGTTATGTGTGTGGTTTTCTGTGGAGGTCATGTAATGTTCTGTATAATACGGTCAGGTGACCTATCGTGTTATGTATACAAGTATATGTTTTATGTGGATATGGAAAATGAAATCCATATTGGAAGGACAAGGTTTGTCCTTTGGGTGGCCACAATTTGTGTTGGTTGGATGGGCGAAGGCGTCCATTTTAAATGTGAAAAGTTATGTTTTATGGATGTTTTGTTTGTCCACGTGCAAGTGGTGGTGTGTCTGTTTAGTCGGTTTGCCCTGTGTTCGGCATCAGGCTCCTTGACAAATTCTGTTGTGTTACAATTTTTCGACAGGCAATAAACTCAGCTTAAAGCTGTGACCGAAATCTCAGAAATGGTGTCTGTTAGTATATTGTGTCTGAGTATAATACAACTAAAAAGTAGTACTGCCTGAAAACTAACTTAGACAACCCCTAAAAAGAACTTACATCATCGTTGTACATTGAGCAGACCCTCTGTAGATGCTTGACTAAGATGGCAGTCTGTATGAGACGGAGATGACCCGCTCTTGGATGGAAGTAAAGATGAGTATTGGCAACACACAGTCTCCTGGATGGGTCGCTGATGAGTTCAAAGACGGCAACCTGGACAAATAACACACTTTGTTAAATTCATTCATTCATTTAGGTTTATTATCAACTCAAAAATTACACGACAGAAGTTAAAAAGACTAAAATTGACATGTTTACATTATTTAAAAAACTACAAAAGTTTAAGCAAAAAATGTGATTGGGGCTGAAACAAAATTCATTACGTTGACCTCAACAGAGGCAAGTCATTCCATAATGAAAGTGCATTGAAGTTGAAGGCTCTTTGACCATAAGATTTAGTGGAAAAAGTAGTTTGCGTCAGTAGGGATTGGCCAGCAGATCGAAGAGGACGAACAGGATATTTACGGAGAAGATTAGATAATAGTCGTGAGATAGGCCATGAAGAGCTTTGAAAGTGAGAAGATTTAACTTATACGATACGCAGTTTGATTGGGAGCTAGTGGATTTCTTGTAAGATGGGAGTAATATGTTGGGACTGAGGTGTGCAAGAGACGAGGCGAGCAGCGGTGTTTTGAACTTGTTGAATTTTAGAAAGTTCCCTATCTGAAAGTCTAGTGAGAAGAGAGTTGCAAGAGTCGAGTCTAGAAGTGACAAAGGCATGAACCAGTAAAAGAGTAGAATCATCATCAAGATGGTGCCGGATTCGACCTATTTTTTGAATTTGTAGAAGAGCAGATTTGCAGATACTGGTGACCTGGTCGGTCATACTCATCGAAGAATCCATAAGAACACAGAGGTTACTGACTACATGAGATGGTTGAATTATAGATTGTCCAATGTTAATTTCTGTAGGAGACACGTTTTCAGAAAATTGTGAATTGAAAATGATAATTTCGGTTTTAGCGTCGTTAAGAGTAAGCTTGTTAGATAAAGACCAAGATTTAATGTCATCAATACAAGCTTCAATTTTTGCAAGGGCTAAGTCAACAATCCACTTTATTACATGAGCAGCTATGAGATCTTGCAGCGGTGCACTAAACAATATAAATAACAGAGGTCCGGCTGCAGAACCTTGTGGAACACCGCACCACAGGCAATGACAGTCAGATCTCACACTATCAATGAGTACTGATTGATTGGTTCTCCACATTTGAAGCGATCCATTTCAAAACTGTGTGACGTAACCCATAACGAGAGTAAAGATGCTTGCAAAGATGATTATGGTCGAGAGTGTCAAAGGCGGAGGAGAAATCCAGGAGTACCAAGACTGCTTCTTGGTGATTATCTAGCACGAGCAGGATGTCATTTGCACGCTGAGGAGAGCAGTCTCGGTACTGTGAAATGGTCTATAAGCAAACTGCATTTTTGCATAAAGATTGTTATCACATAAATGAGCTTGAAGTTGATCCACAGAAATTCTTTCAATAAATTTAGAAATAGGGCGGTAGATGGCAAGACTTTTGGGATCTAAGTGCAAACACCATCCCAGCGGCTTTAGATGAGCACTGGGACCATGCAAAAATAGAAAGTCTCTTGCCAAAGAAACTTTGGGAAAATGGTCACAAGTTAATGAGCATTTGAAAAAGTACACTCCAAACCTTCATTTTGCTTAAAAATTACATGAATAACCAATGAAAAATAAGTTACATAGACCTATTGCATTGCACATTTGAGTAGACTCCCTCATGAAGAGAGGTCAAAGGTAGATTGCTCATTGGCTCATCGTGAGCTCTGCGTGTTTTCATGGTTTTGCCATTGTTTTACCTCTAAGATGGCAGCAGGATGAGTTCAATGAAGTTTACAAGATTTGTTTACATCAAGAGACATAAAATTACACTCCTCACACACAAACCAATTTGTGATGAGATTCCTCACTTTTCTAAATTGTTATGAGACCCTAATACATGTACATTACATGTAATTACGTGTATACAACACATGCTGTCAATCATTTTTTGTGTGCAAGTCCGTTGGCCCTAGTGGGCGGCGCTAATCCGTTGTGAAGGATCTGGAAGATCTATGCTCTGGAGGTTTGAAGTTTGTTTTCAGTACTTTCCAGAAAACATCACCAATTCTTTATGTATGGGCTGGGGATAAATCTTCCACAGGACACAAATACTCAAGGCTGTGGAAGCTACGTGACTTCAGTGTTTTGATACGACTCGTTGAAGGAGCATTTTGAAAGTTTGTGTTAACCGATAGTGCAGTGAAGAGCTGAATTTAAATCCGGAAAGGACAATTTAGAACTAAATATACAGTTCGGTATTTTGTGGCGGGTGTCAGATTGTGTACCCGTTGTTGCTTCGTCTTCTACTGAACATTTTGTCGGAGTGAGTTTACCTGTGATAGCTCATAGTCACATCGGCAAAGAACGGATTTACCGCCCCTGGAGTTGATCATTTTAGAGCCAGTGTATGTGATCCTCGCTGTATCTTCTGTTGCTGTGATCATCGCCTGTATTTCATCCAGGTTGACGTATTAGCCCGTAAGATACTTATTTTGTATAAGATCCATTTTTAATGTACACTTGTTTCACGGAATCATTGTACGTTTGTTAAACCAAATCGGTAACTGAAGTGGTTAATAGTTTTATCATTAAATCACTTTGATTCTGTGTTCTTATACATAGTGTCACCTTGTTTGATTTCTTTGTTGCACCTGAGGAAATTCAGGCTTTTTGAGTGATTTATATTCACGGATAGTTTGGAGTTTTTTGGATCGTAACGAATTGGGGGCCTGTCCGGGAAATCGAACAAAAATAAGCCGTGCTACATTTCTGTGTACAATTGTCAAACAAGGTTGCACTTTTTATCGTTGCTAGTCTGTAGCGTTGTATGAAAATGGCTAGTGAGTTTGATGCACAAGCTTTCGTTGATTCTGAAGACTTGTCAATCGATAAGTTGCAACAGTTAACAAAAGACGAGTTGCACGAAGTTGCCAAACACATTCATGTAGAAATTTCTAGAAGTGCCAAAAAGGCAAAACTAGTGAACGTTCAAGCGGGAAGACTGAACTTAGAGTTGTTTCAGTCTTCTCAAATTTTGATCGAGAAATTGAGCTTGGAAAAATTGAGCTTGAAAAGGAAAGGCTCAGACTTGAGTTCGAAGAGAGAGAAAAAGATAAAGAAAGAGAACTTGAACTACGAAAGCTTGAAGTCAAGGAAAAAGAAAAGGAACGAGAATTTGAACTGCGTAAGCTTGAACTAGAACTGGGTTCAAAGAAAGGCAAGGAGAGAACTCCAATTGACTTTGATCTAGCGAAAAACGTGAGGTTGGTGCCAAAATTCAACGAACACGATGTTGATGCTTATTTTCTGTCATTTGAGAAGATTGCCAAAAGTCTTAGTTGGCCTGAGAAATATTGGCCTTTGCTCCTGCAGAGCACTTTTGTGGGTAAGGCTCAGAAAGTCTATGCCACACTTTCAGAGGACCAATGTAGTAAATATTCTACGGTTAAGGCATCCATGCGTATGAGTTGGTTCCTGAGGCTTATAGGCAAATTGTTTTTGATCGATGGTTTCAGTCTCTCAAATTTGAGAAAGATTTTGAGGAGTTAAAAGAAGTTGTCCTCATGGAAGAATTCAAAAACAGTGTCCCTCTGAGTATCAAAATCCATTTGGAAGAACACAAGATCACCAAATTAAAGAAAGCTGCAGTGGTAGCTGATGATTATGAGTTAACTCATAAAATGAGTATGGGCAAAACTAATTTCCAATCAAAGGGTTTTTACAAAAACACTGATAAGGGCAAGTCAAGTTCCGAGGCGCAGTCTAGCACTGAAAGTCCGTATTCATCGAATAGAAAGCCTTCATCACTGAGTGAAGCCAAGGACGACCAGAAGAAGTCTTTTCCTCCGTGTGATTACTGCCATAAGAAGGGTCACACGAAGGCGAGATGTTTTAAGTTCATCACTGAAGAGCAAGGGCGGTCTGAAAAGCCTGTCACTTTTGTCTGTAAGGACACTCTACTTCAGAGGAAGTCCGGTGAGGCCGATGGCAACCGTGTTTCTTCTTCGAAGATATCTGATGAAATCAACAAAGTTGATGAAATCTACAAAGAGTTTTTGTGCCTGATGTAGCCGCCAGTCCAGTTGTTATCCTAAGGGATACAGGCGCATCACAGTCACTGAAACTTGAGGATGTGTTGTCATTGTCTCCAGACAGTTCGCTAAATGCGAAAATGTTGATTCAAGGTATTGGGGGTAATTTTATGCCTGTCCCGTTGTATAGGGTAAATTTGAAATGTGATTTGTTCACTGGTCCTGTGGATGATGGAGTTGTTCCTAGTCTACCGATGAAAGGTGTCGGATTATTGCTAGGTAATGACGTTGCAGGAGGTAAAGTGTCGGCATCCCCTATTGTCTCTGAACCTGTGGATGAGCCAGAAATTCATGCTTTGAAGGAAGAGTTTCCAGAAATCTTCCCTGAATGTGTAGTGACGAGATTTTAGATGAAACAGACGGACAAGGAGGTAGCAGAGTCAGTACCTATTGAGGAGGACTCTGGTGTTTGGCTGGCTGAAACCTTTTTCAATGATTTAGAAGAAAAGGAGGGAGTGTCTCAAGATGCTTAGTTTAGCCGATCCTCGCTGATAGAGCAGCAAAAAGCGGACCCAGATTTGAGGAAGCTCACCCAGACAGCGTGTTCTGAGGAAGAGGCTCAAGGGGTTCCGGAATGCAACTATGTCAAGTCTGGCGTGTTAATGAGGAAATGGAGACCTACCCAGAGACCAGCTGATGAAGAATGGAGTATTGTTCATCAAATTGTTGTTCCTCCAAGTTACCGTGATGAGGTCTTGAGAATTGCTCTCAAAATTCCGAGTGCGAGTCATCTTGGTATCAGAAAGAATCAAGCTAGAGTCATGGCTCATTTTTATTGGCCTAAGCTACATCAAGATGTGGTGGAATTCTGCAAGATGTGCCATATGTGTCAGATGGTGGGAAAGCCAGAGCCATCAATCAAGCCTGCACCGATAATACCGATTCCTGCATTTGATGAGCCGTTTTTGAGAGTCCTGGTGGATTGTGTGGGTCCTCTACCGCGGACGAAGTCAGTATCAGTATTTGTTGACCATCATAGATTTGTCAACCAGATTTCCAGAGGCCATTCCACTGAGGAAGATAACAGCCAAAGTTGTTGTTGAGGCTCTTATGCAGTTTTTCACAAGAAATGGTTTACTAAAAGAAGTGCAGTCCGATCAGGGGTCTAACTTCATGTTGGGTGTGTTTCAGGAAGTTCTGCGTGAGCTGGGAATCAAGCAGTAAAAATCATCTGCATATCAACCGCAGTCTCAAGGAGCTCTGGAGAGGTAGCACCAAACCCTCAAGAATATGATAAGGGCCTACTGCGAGGATTTCCCAGAAGATTGGGACAAAGGAGTTCCCTTTTTGTTGTTTGCAACCAGGGACTCGCCGAACGAGTCAACTGGTTTTACTCCGTTTGAGTTGGTCTTCGGTCATGAGGTAAGGGGGCCTTTGAAACTCATTAAGGAGCGTTTTTTGTCAGAGGATGAGGAGATTAATCTGCTCGACTATGTGTCAAATTTTAAGGAGAGGTTGTCTAAGGCATATTCTGTGGCACAACAACATCTGAAAGTGTCTCAACGGATCATGAAGACGAGAGCAGACAAGAAATTCAAAGTCCGCATCTTTAAACCCGGCGAAAAAGTGTTAGTGCTGTTGCCTCTGCCTGGCGATCCCCTTAAAGCAAAGTTTAGTGGGCCCTACTGTGTCAAAAAGAAACTCAATGATGTTAGTAATCAGTACCCCAGACCGATGAAAGAGCCAAAGAGTTTGTCATGTTAACATGCTCAAGAAGTATTATGAGCGTGATAAATCTAGCCAACCTTTGGGTGTAGCTGTCATTGAATCAAAACTTGACAATGACAATTCATGCAATGAAGACTTTGAGACAAAAACGTCTGAACTTAATTTTTTAGCAGTTCAGCTTTCGAACTCTGAAATTCTTAATAGCTTGGACCAAATCCTTTGTTATTTGCACAATGACCAATGGAAAGATTTATCAAACCTACTCCAGAGGTACAAGCAAGTTTGTTCTGACAAACCAGGTTGTACGTCGGTAGCAATTCATGATGTTGATGTAGGAGAGTCAAGACCTATAAAACAAGCTCCCTACCGACTTAACCCTGACAAGTTAGCCAAGGTTCGGAAGGAGGTTAAGTTCATGATAGAACATGACATTATAGAACCTAGTCAGAGTTCTTGGAGTTCTCCCTTTGTCATAGTACCAAAGCCAGACGGTACTCTTAGATTTTGTATAGATTATAGAAAAGTCAATGTAGAAACTAAGACGGATTCTTATCCGATCCCAAGGTTGGAAGATTGTATTGATTGAAAGGGAAATTCTGCATTTTTCAGTAAAATAGCTCTGTTAAAAGGTTATTGGCAGGTGCCCTTGACTGACCGAGCCAAAGAATTTTCAGCATTTCTGACACCCGATGGTCTCTACCAATGTAAAACAATGCCCTTTGGGATGAAAAACGCCCCGGCTACGTTTCAGAGAATGATGAGCCAAGTCAATGCTGGACTGGACAATTGTTTTGTTTATATTGATGACAATTTGGTATACAGCGATAGCTGGAAAGACCATCTGAAACACTTGAGTGCCCTGTTCGATAAGCTTTCTAAAGCAAACTTGGTGGTAAATCTCAAAAAGAGTGAGTTTGCCAAAGCAACGGTGACCTACTTAGGTCATGTGGTCGGTCAGGGTCGTGTGCTACCACGTGTAGCAAAGATTAAAGCCATTCAAGAATTTCCCATGCCCACAGGAAAGAGGGAATTGATGAGATCCCTTGGTATAAGTGGATTTTACAGGAAGTTTGTTCCAAACTTTAGCACCATCGCGACTCCATTGACTCAACTTTTACAGAAGAATGTAAAGTTTGTTTGGTCTCACTCTTGTCAAAAGGCGTTCGATAATTTAAAGGCCATTCTGAAAAACGAACCAGTTCTGGCTGCACCAAGTGTTGACAGGGCGTTCAGAATAGCCATTGACGCCAGTGTTGTTGGTGTCGGAGCAGTTTTGCTCTAAGATGATGAGTCTGGAATTGAGCGACCTATCAGTTACTTTTCAAAGAAACTGAACAAATATCAGGCAAAATACTCCACCATCGAAAAAGAGGCGTTAGGTTTGGTCCTCGCCCTACAACACTTTGAGGTGTATGTAACAAATGGTGCTGGGGAGACGATCATTTATACTGATCATAACCCACTTGTGTTTTTGGAGAAATTCAAAACCAAGAACCAGAGATTATTCCAGTGGAGTTTGATTTTGCAACCATATCCACTCAAGATTTTTCATATCGCTGGGAAGGGCAATGTAATTGTGAATGCTCTGTCCAGAGTTTAGAATAATGTACATAAACACAATTGGTATTCATTTCTGATGTGCTAAACCAGTAACAGTGTCTGTAAGATTATTGCTGTTAGCAGATTATGGTAAAATGTCTAAGTCAGACATAACTAAACTACGTAACTTTTAAATCATGTTGAAGTTTATGTTAACATTTCTTTTTGAAACGAAAATTTCCTTGTGTAAATTTTCTTATTTCATGGGGGGAGATGTTTTGAGACCCTAATACATGTACATGTAATTACGTGTATACAACGCACGCTGTCAATCGTTTTTGTGTGGAAGTCCGTGTTGTGTTGTGAAGGATCTAGAAGATCTATGCTCTGGAGGTTTGAAGTTTGTTTTTAGTGCTTTCCAGAAAACATCACAAATTCTTTATATACAGGCTGGGGATAAATCTTCCACAGGACACAAATACTCAAGGCTGTGGAAGCTACGTGACTTCAGTGTTTTGATACGACTCGTTGAAGGAGCATTTTGAAAGTTCGTGTTAACCGATAGTGCAGTGAAAAGCTGAATTTAAATTCGAAAAGGACAATTTCGAACTAAATCTACAGTTCGGTATTTTGGAGTCTTCTTCCCCACATTTTATGGCGGGTGTCAGATTGTGTACCCGTTTTAATGTACACTTGTTTCAAGCAATCATTGTACGTTTGTTAATGTAAACCAAATCGGTAACTGAAGTGGTTGATAGTTTTATCATTAAATCACTTTGATTCTGTGTTCTTTATATCAGTGTCACTTTGTTTTATTACTTTGTTGCATCTGAGGAAATTCAGGTTTTTTGAGTGATTTGTATTCACGGATAGTTTGGAGTTTTTTGGATCGTCACAAAATGGATTTCTTAAGCAATGATTGTATGTTATTGAGGTTTTTGCACTGATTTGTAACAATCTGACCAACCTGTACAATAGCAGCTAGACCAAGGAACCTCTTGAGCATTGCTTTACTTTGAACGACGACCTCGAGGAGACTTCGGTGGAGTGGCTCTTTCTCAAGCGCCTCGCAGAAGGCAATGTCATGGCTGCCGAGTAATCTGTAACATTGAAAAGAGTTTGGAAAATCAACTCACTTTGATTGCTCCCGCAATGTAGAAGAGCTCCTCTAAAAAATTGCATCACTGATGTTTGTTTTGTTCGCTTTAAAAGTAATACATGTCAAGTAGAGCTCGAGGACTTGAGGCTGGTCTTAGTCTTGGACTTGGACTCAAACTCAAACCCGACGTGACTGGTACTCGGCGTGACTGGGTTAGATGTCAGCACGAAACTGGGAAAACAGGGGAAACGTGCAACTTAGCTACCTTCATTGCGCCCCCGTAAAAGTTAAATAATAAAACAAATTGTTTCCACCGATGCATTGCCCATGGCCTTTGCATGTCAACCACAGACCCTGTTTGTTTCAACAGAGCATGTCAGGATTATAGTCCTGTTTAAGTCTGTGATGGTGGTTTTTGTCCACCTGAAATAGCGCCCTCTTCTTGATTAATAATAATAATAATATATAAAATTTAGCGTTTTGCGGAAAGAAAAAAATGCTGACAAAACTAATTGCAATCTTATGCACTTTTTAAAAAACTGGCTTTGGATTTGGCTTTGGATCCAGGCCCCAGACTTACCATTTTGAAACTCAATACAAAACGCATGGCTTTGGCTTGAGGCCAAGGCTTCATTTTTGGTCAAAAATCTGTAGCCAGACCAAGCCATCACAACTGGCTTTATGACGCCACATTCATGATGGCAAAACTTTTTCCCTGCAGCAGCCCTTCACAGTTCAGAAAACAAACTGTGCACAGGCAACGTTAAGATGATGTGTTTTAATGCCGATGTGAAGTGTTTAAAGTCATACACTATCTCTGCCCAATCCACTCCCCAGCCCCTGTCATACTCTTTGTATGACCATCAGATAGTTCACATCTTTGAACAAGCCCTTTACCTGAATTTGTCTGTCCTGTAGAAGATAGCTTCTCCTTCAGGCACGTTGCCATGCTTACAGCGAAGCATCCCTTCCAAGCCAGCCATCCTTAGAGATGGGAACAGGACATTCTCAAAACTCTTCCTTCCAACCTCCTGAAGACACAAGATATCTGCATTGAATCCTGCAATCACAAAATAAATAGACTACAATATTATATATTTCTGTTATTGCATTCTCTGTGCTACATTACAAAGAGTGGGTAGCATGCTCAGGGCCCAATTCATGGCTCTGCTTACCACAAAATTAAGTGCTTACAGCACCCTAAAAAGCACACAAACGTACCGCAGAATTCCGCGCTAAGCAGAGCCATGAAATTGGACCGAGATCTTTCTTCAAGGTCTTAAAAACAAATTATTTGCACCCCCTCCCACCAAACTCCGCTCAGTGCCCCCAATAGCTTATTTAATTGTAGACGTAAAATAATGACAAAACTACAAAGTGTTTAAAATCATAATTTACAGTGAGAGACTCTGCTAACAAAAGGGTCAGATCCAAACTATACTATAAATCCATCTTTTTGAGCTACAGATTTCAATGAGCTTCTGAGAGCAGTATCCTTGGCATTAAAGTAGTAAAGAAGTAAATCAAATTCGCTCTGTCCCAGTGCCTCATCCAAAGGCACTGGGATGGGCATACATACAGTAAACACATGCGCATTGGACCATTCCCCCCTGACCTAATAACCCCAGTCACCTCTTCCCGTTTACAAAAGATTTCACCTGTCAGTAATAATGTAGCTATAGTGTGTAAATCCATTGCAAATAATTATTGTCATTCTTTGCATTTTACTAAAATCAGGGCTCCATTGCAACATTCTTCTGGCAACTTAAAAAAGATCGTTTTTAAGATGGTCTAAAAAGATCATTTACATTATCCATGGAGCCTCCCTGCTTGGTCATATCCTGTATATATGTTGCATTTGTGTGCATTGCACCGACTGTGCAGTAAAATCATTCCCATCATGTACAAGTATCACTGCATTCTGAACAAGAACTTGTACAAGCTCATCAGCCCATCCCATCAGCCCATCCCATCAGCCAATTCCATCAGCCCATCTTATCAGCCCATCCCATCAGCCAATCTCATCAGCCCATCTCATTGGCCCATCCCATCAGCCCATCTCATCACCCTAACTTATCAGCCCGTCAGTCAATCCAGGGATGAGATTATGAAGTTAAAAAGTCAAAAATTTGAACATCACTCGCCAACCGGACAAGTTGTTGCACTAGCTGGCACGGACGTATGCATGCACACAATTTTCGAAACATCGAGGGAAAAAACTAACTAAAACACGGAAGCGAAGTTCACAAAAATTGCGTGTTTTGAAAGTTTTAATGTCTAATTTCTGCACTAAATATTGGCAATTTCGTCAAAACAAATGTCCACAGGTTGATGAGTTGAGGATAGGCTACATGTATGTGGAGCTTCTTTTTCACTGACACCTTTGTGACTCAACGATCGGTGTTCGACGATGCACATTGGGAAAACCAAATAAACTTTGACCCGTATCGATCGCACGCAAGGCCCTTTATCGGCAAAAGTTGTCGATGTTTAAATTTAATCCAAGGCTGTGAACAGTCCAGAATCCATAGGCCTCGCCACACAGTGCAGCTATGTTTTACTTGGCTCGTAAACTTGTATTGATTTGGAGTCTAGCCAAGCTCCCGACACCCGGTCGTGCACGTGGCTGTGCCGCGTGCAAGAGAAAGCGGGCACGTACGCAAGTATATAATGCAAAATTTAAGAAAGACGTGAAACAAAGAAAAATAGTAATCAAAAAACGTTTATTTAATTTCACAATCTTCAAAACTTCATATCTAAATGTTAGAAAGTGAAAGGTTCAAATGTCAATTTGCCAAAGTCAGAGATTTTTAAATGTCGGAACTGGAAAAAAAGATGGTTTTTCAAAGTCGGAAAGTCGGAATTCCGCCAAATGGCGGAAGAATCTCATCCCTGTCAATCTCATCACCCCATCCCATTCCCATCATCCCATCCCATCAGCCCATCTCATCAGCTCATCCCATCAGCCCATCTAATCATCCAATCTTATCAGCCCGTCAGTCAATCTCATCAGCCCATCCCATCCCATCATCCCATCACATCAGCCCATCTAATCACCCAATCTTATCAGCTCGTCAGTCAATCTCATCACCCCATCCCATCCCATCATCTCATCTCATCAGCCCATCCCATCAGGCCATTCCATGAGCCCATCTAATCACCCAATCTTATCAGCCCGTCAGTCAATCTCATCAGCCCATCCCATCCCATCATCCCATTCCATCAGCCCATCTCATCAGCCCATCCCAACAGCCCATCTTATCAGCCCGTCAGTCAATCTCATCAGCCCATCCCATCCCATCAGCCCATCCCATCAGGCCATTCCATCAGCCCATCTAATCACCCTATCTTATCAGCCCGTCAGTCAATCTCATCAGCCCATCCCATCCCATCATCCCATCCCATCAGCCCATCCCATCAGCC
>JAUELU010000076.1:5050637-5062874 GCA_032357145.1 Evasterias troschelii | reverse complement strand
GTAAAACTCCATATGGTTGGGACCACTATGGTCCCGGAAGTTCGAATGCGCGCGAGACTTGCACAGTCTATTGACCCGGATCTCGGACTCCATGGGACCGTGACCCATTATTTTCTGGGTCAGACTGCCCAGGAACTTGTTTTTAAAATCGGATTTTATCTCTATACTATGCTCTCGAATCTACTCACGCTAAACACAAACTACTACATGTACTATCACACTCAAGAAATGTACAGGATGATTGGCCTCCAACAAAAGACAAGAATATACACGAACAGGTATACTAGAATAACAAGTGGCTTAGCTGAGAATTTGTCCAAACATAACATGAACTTTCAAAAATCACAATATGCTTCATCATACGATTATACAATAAAATATTGAATGTTTTGTAAAAACACAACATGAATGGGCTTTGTTATAAAGGCTTTCCCTTTATCCTGTTTTGTTTATCTTTGTACGAAAGTTTTCCCTCCGATTTGTGAAAAACAAGCTCCAGATTTTACAAATCCATCTAGTTTTTCTAGGCTAACAATTAAAAATTGATAAATTCAAGATATTTGTTAGCAATATAACGCACATTTTGTCATGTTTAAGGCAAGGGATAAACAAATATCCCTCTTTCCCGCTTGGTTTGAGCAGCAAAGAATCAAACAATCTATCCCTTCCACTTTTCGGCTAGGTTTGAGGAACAAGGGATAGAAAATTATAACCCCTCGTCTGGCTGCCGCTGGGTTTAAGGAACAAGGGATAGAAGAATCTATCCCCTCCTCTTTTCAGCTGGGTTTGAGGAACAATGGATAGAACATTTTGTCCCCTCCTCTTTTCGGCTGGATTTGAGGAACAAGGGATAAACAATATCCCCTTACTTATTCAATTAAAACCATTTAACCACAAATAAACTTGTATTTTTGTCAGCTTTCCCGATGATAGAGTATATAATGTAAATATAAAAGGGTGTGCATTTTTTTCTTTGCTGTTAGTGTTAGGATGCAATAATAGTTTTCAGCAAAAAGTGTGGGAAATTGTTTTGCTAACAAAAAGGAATAAATCAATGGACTGTTACAAATATTTTTAGTGCATCAGATTCTTACTTCGTTCCTCTAGCAATATTGTATGGAGAAAAACAGCATGATTCTAACATTTAAGAAACAACCTCAGGAAAAAATTATATTATTTATATTACTTTTTTTGTTTAATGTGAAAAAAAATTAAAAATTGTAGTTTAAAATGAGCCCGTTCTTTTCAAAAATGGGATCAATAGCTACATCAGATGCTGTGAAATGCCTTGAAGTAGCACCATCGTCAAAACAATGTTGCACGCTTTTCAAGAAGACCAAAGTTTGTGACCATAATAAGCTATAATATGCACCCAAACGGTGCTCAACCAAGAACCTCTCACACGAATTCGGCGGGGGTAACAATTTGTACAAACAGGTACTTTTTACGATGAATAACGCAACAACATTTTTATAAACACCATCGTCGGTGAAAGCGTCTGCCTGGCTTTTCTTATATAAAAGCCTCATATCAGCCACAATGAAACTGTGGATGAGTCTGGGACATTTTGTTGTATATGACGCATTTCTGAGCACACTGCAAAAACTGTTGTCATATATAAATACCCCAAAAGAATCAAATTTTACAAATAACACTAACTCCAGCAAAAATAATTATACTAGTGTTATTTTAACACCGTATGGTGTTAATTTTGTTTCTTTCTTCGGTATCTTAAGTGACAACACCCAAAGTGTTAATAATTTTAACAGCCCTGTTCTTGCAGTAGGCTGCAGCAACGTGACTGGCACTGAAACTTCCTAGAGTTACATGCAAGGTCTCGTCAGTTTATCTCTCAGGTATCTTAGGTCCCTTTTTAAGACAGTTTGATAGTTCTTGCAGTTCAAAAGAGTGATCATCGTGGTAATGAACACCCAGGTATAAGCTACGGCGAAGGAAAATATGTTGATCAAAAACGCCCTTTCATTGCTGATATTGTTGTCGTCGTAGCTCATGGTGATATTTATGATAGACATTGTAATCCACACAAGGCCAAATGTGAGGAACAGAACAGCGTAGCGGATGTTTTTTCGGTAGGCATTGGTCTCCGGATCTTCAACCTGTCGGTGCGGAGGCTGATGGCATGGCCAAGCCGTTCAGCTTGGCCGTCGTCGACTCTCGGTGCGCTTCCGTCGACCCGTGGTAGAGCCGGTTGAACCAGGAACGGGATAACTGCGTTCATGTGTTTCCTTGTAGTGTACACCGTGTAGATGCCCAGTACAAAGACGGCTAAAGCTATTGGTACTATGAAGACGTTGATAAAGACCACGAACTGTCTGACGAATAAACAAAGCGCATGACCAGTATGACGTGGAGGAGTAGGCCAACCGGAGTTACGGATGGTTTTCGTGACTTGGTAGAATCTACCTAACATGAAGGTACTGACGAGTGTCGATACGGACCACAGTGTTGCCAGGCAACCCATTACCTTCGCCAGTGAGATCTTCTCTACATACTTGACGGGATGGGAGAGTTTCATCCAGGTGTCGACTGCAAAGATGAACATGCTCATCAAACAAGCGGTCAGACAGAATGTCAGGACGTACGACCCAACCAAAATCGTTATATACGATTCGTAGTTATAGAGCAAAATGCACAGCAGTGATACGGTACCGAAAGACGATGCGACAAGTTCGGTTGCGCACAAGTTTGCAAAGAGTATATTGGAGACGGTATGGAAAGTTTTGGTGACTACTACCTTATAAATGATCCAGAGGTTTCAAACTGAAGTCAAGATCGAAAAGGGACATATGCACACAAACGATAGAATACGAATCTGTTCATCGTTCCAAATGTGTTCGTAAGTCGACACGTTCCCTTCACAAAGCATTTTGTTTGGAGAGCTCTTGGCATAAGTGACGTATGTAGATCCAGAACAACGCTCCAAATAACGTTAGCGCAACTCTTTTTGTTTAGACAGTAAAGTTGCGACAGTACCCAGTGACCAGTTTTCGTTACTGTTTCAAGATGGTGATCCAGCGATCCATTTGGCACTTGCCGTGCCCGCCCCGTAAGACCCTAATGGTGCCGCCGATCAGTTCAAACCTCATACGGTTCGAATCCAGATAAGAAATCACAATTGAAATCAACCGATGGACTTGCTTGAATCGAACGGTGTGAGTTTTAACAGTAGAATGCCGCCCTTTTCATGTTAAAAGGGTTCATTGGTATCCTGTTATTTTCCAACTAGAAACCTTGTGTATTATACTAGGAACCAGTTTTCAAGTTGATCTTTTCATTAGGATTAATATAAATTAAATGCATATCCCAATTGTCAATCATAATAAACGGAAGTTAATAATATACTTGCCCCATATTGGAAAATTTCCTGTTGTATAACCACGTTCGTTTACCTTTAAAATGTCCTTCATTGTCCTAATGAGGAGTGAAGTGAATATGCGTTTAGGAATAATTAACTTTCGTAAACGTAGCATGTGACTTGAATAGACGAACCGTTTTTGTTTTAGTTCAACGATGCTCTTTTAAAACGAAAAACACGGTCATTGGTTTATTGCGATCAACAAATGCACTGTCATTAGTTTCTTGCGATCAACAAATACACTGTAGGCCTATTGCTTGAAATTAATTTTCACATCTGTGCCATCTTATAAAAATGGTAAAAGTTAGCCGAATTTCCCCAGTTGTCAATTTCGACGAAATGTTAACTAAAACACGTTTACCCGAACATTTGCTGTCACGAAAGGTATTTTGTTTTGTTAAAGTAAATGAGGTTGTGAAACGGATCGCGTCAAGGAAAAATGAACACTAGATTTGCAGTGACATAAACACTAAAAGGGCGGTAACGGTCTTTGTTTGATTCGATTGAAAAAAATGATTAAGAATTGGGATAACTTTAAAAGCAAAGTAAACACATTATTTTGATTGGGTTTGCATAAGAGCCACTAAATTTCGTCAATACTCACTGTAGCATCCTAATATTTTGTTGTGTGTCGTGGCCGAGCGGTCTTGTTCACCGGACCCAAGGTCTGATGTCCAGTAATGACACTTGTGCCCTTGAGCAAGGCACTTAACCATTACAATTATTCGTAAACATTATGGAAGATAGTGCATTCTGCTCTACCAGCCAGGCTCCTAGAGGATGATATCCATCATGCCTACATCCTTACAGACGGTGAAGGGGGTATTAAACCCTGTGTCAGCCCCATGAGAAGGTGGCAAGGTGCCTCTGGTGACGGTTGATTTGAGTTGACAGCCCAAAGTGTAACCATCACCTTGAAGTGGCCGTCCGGCCTTGTGATGTTAGGCAATATCTCACAAAAACAAGGTATAAAAGGAACCGTCGCGTCGACCAGCGAACGGCGCCAGAAATAGGGAGGGGGAAAATGGGGAGAAATTTTTTTTACGTAATTTTGTGCTGCTGCAAAAGCATTGGCCACAAAGACAGACACCAGCGCTATTCTTGAGTTCGGGGTAACGCGAACATTGCATGGGTCGAACACTATTTCGGCCATCAGGAAAAATTGATGAGGAGCATTATATTGGGGGGGGGGGGGGAGAAATGGGGGATGCCCTCTTGCCTGTCAACATTCCTGAGTTTCGCTGTAAATGATAACAAGACTAGAAACTTTAGAAACTTATTGCAAGTTGAATTGTCCTCCTTTTGTGGCCTGTTATTTGTTAGTGCTGTTCATAAACTACTTAAACATTTTAAACCTTTGTAGATTTACTTTCTATTTGGCAGATGCTGCGATTTTTTCTCCACTTGAACTTAACTTAACCACTGAATTATTAATCGCGTGGACGGAACCGATGAGGTATTAACAATTTCTAATTACAACTGACAGCGAAATCCGGGACCTGTCAAATCTTGGACGCAGTATTTGTAAATTCACTCAATCTATATAATTATCTGTTTATTTTTCTGGGAGCAATTTGGTCGTGTGCATAACTGAGCCGACTAATTGGCTTTCAACGAAGCTGCATCAGAAATTTCATTTTGGTTCGGTATATTGAGGCAAACATTTTCAGGCGATATTTGGTTAACTATTGGAGCTTCGGTCTGTTGTATTTTTTTGAAGAGATTCACTTAAGGGTTGCAAGGTGAATCTTTGAGGGGGAGGACTCTGCAGAGCTTTGCAACAATTCGCAGCGGGACCTTCTTTTGGTTTAAACACAGCCAGTTTTGTGAAGACTTGGGACGGGCTCCCTATGAACGACACGAATAAGTAAATACGCCATGATTGTGTGAGATCTGCAGTAGGACTCAAGACAAGATTCGACCTTTGAGGACTCTTGAGCATCAGACTTCTAATTTCAGTTTGTTGTGAGGATGCGGAGAACAAATCGGAGAACACATCGGAGAACCTATCGGTGAACGTATCGGCGAACCTATCAGCGAACATATCGGCGAACATTTTGTAGAACATTTTGGATAACATATTTCTGTACGTCATTAAAATGGCGGTGTTTTGAATAATACTTAACCAACTAATTCTTGGCTCCTCCAACAATGGATGAAGGTGGTGATGATACTTACAGTGTTTTACAACTGTCCATTATGGTATCTCTCGTCTCCATATTGGTTTTGCTGACTGTCTTGAGTTACGTGTGGATTATCGTGACGGTTGCAAGGACGCGGTCCCTTCATACTGCCTCCAACTGTTTCTTGGCGAGCCTCGCAGTCTCGTTAGTCATCGTGGGATTAATCGGCACACCGTCGGTCATTCTCATCACCGCCAACAGAACATTCACACCCCAATTGATTTTTATAATGACCTGGACGATGTCCTTCTGTGTCATTGGGTTCTTTCTGAATGCTATACTCTTGGCAGCTGACAAGTGGTTAAAAATATCCAGCCCTTTCCTATATGTCAGGGTCGTCACGAGGAACAAAAGCGCGTTATGCCTGTCCGTTATTTGGGCAACAGCTCTTCTTGGGAGTCTCATCGCGGCAACTGTACACACGGCGTCTGTCAACACTTACGGAAGTTACGGGGACAATGTTTACGAGTCGTTTTCTAAGATGTCTGTGGTAATCGCGTATGGTATTGTCCTGCCCAGTGTGATCGTCATTACCACGTTGAATATCTGTATCCACCGAATCGCCAGGCAACAGGCCCGCGCCATTTTGCCGGCCGTTCAACAACAGCAGCAGCCGCGGGTTGAAAACGACCAGCCACTCCCTCAATTAGCCAATCAGCAACGAGGCGTACACACCAAGAGCACGCGGCAGTTTTCCATCTTCTTGTTGTCTTTCACTGTCGCCTGGTCCCCATTGGTTCCCCTCCTTCACACTTTGTACGTCACTGGTGCCACTCATGAGAACATGGCCTTGGTGGTGGTGTTGATGATCTACTGCAGTGCCACACTTTTCCAATCCGCATTCGGTACGTTGATTCTGACCCTCTTTCAGAGAGAGTACAGGCAAATACTTAAGAGAAACACGAGGACTGTTTTTGAGAAAATTCACTGCGTTAAAAGACGATGACTGCATATTATTGGCAACTTTGATTGCACCTTTTGAAGAGAAAGTACACAATTGGCAGACGCGGGAAAGTCACAACCCGAGTACTCGTTCTGATATCTCTTATCAGCTGTTCTTTTTTCAAGAAAATAAATCGTTTAGAAATACGTACTCGGCGAATGTTGGGAAGATGCAACTACAGAGACTTCTTGTATAAAAGACGTGAAGGCTCTCCATTGGGAGCAGCACGATTTAAACTTATGGGCGGCAGATTTCAGGGAGGGATTCCAGGATCAAACTGCTCAAAATGGTGACTATAATCGTCGACGAGAAGATGAACATTTGGAGCGGCAGACGTGTTGACCCGAGCTAAAGACCGCGAGTAACATGTTGGTTGAAGACTCGTGGTTGTAGTTCAGCATGGGCGTAATGGGACTCTTTTGATAAGGTGTGAGGTAACAGCAGGAAAATTGCACCGTTTTCGTTATAATAATAAGTGGGATGAAAGAACTCTTAACTATTCGATAAACATAAATCTTGGTTGGTTAATAGATTGCCATTTCACGAATAGCCTGCATTGGAGCCTTTCTCAGACATACAGCAAGGCGTGGTCATCCCAGTGCAGATCTAAACAACAAAATTAAGTTAAAAAAATAGCTCTTACCTGATAATATCAGAGGGTTATTTGAATTATGCATTTTAAATAATTAAAATTGTCTGATGTAATGATATATCAAAGTCTAACCATTACAATAATTCTGTAATTTTTGTAAAACCATGTTTGCATAAAGAGCACCTAATGAAAACAAGCGAAATATCACTGGGGTAGCTATAACGCCTGTTTCTACTGACCGATCCCAAACTGAAACAAAACATTACAGAAAAGACATAATGGTTTATTCGGATTATGATTATTTGTTATTGCAAAAAATGACGAGCGGCGTGACAAGCATTACACATCATACATATTTTGGCATGAATTTACTTCAGTTGCCTATTCACACTCCAAAGACTGGTAAAGTGTATCAAATTATGAATACCTCAACAACCATAGTACGAGAGCTAACACGAAGAGCCCTGATGTCAAAAGTACACTCTGTGAGTGGGCAGTGAAGAAAAGCGGACTATTTTTGGTTGTGTAGTATAGCTTGCTCAACGCCATAACAACATGGTATCTTGGGTGGCTCCATTTCTACGTCATTGGAGGTCAGTTCACAAAACTGCGATCACTGGTTGCCATAATCATGTAAGACTTCGGCTTCACTAAATGATCAACATAATTGTCCGTAAACAACGGATGATTTGGATTGAAATAAAAAAACTTTTCCTTTCGTACACAATGACCAACTCAGCTTGAGTCAACTCGACCGTTGACAAGCTCATCCCCATTTTCAGACGAGCGGCCCGATCCGAATTAGCCGTAGTTTTAGTCGTAGCCGATTTTCTGGACTACTTTTTAATAAAACAAAAATAAAAAATCCATTAAACACCGTGCTTAGCTTTAAATTTCAAATATTATACAATACTATAGTTCACAGTTTGCAGCTTAAGTCCAGTCATGTGATTCTGTAAAAGCATTATCCTCTCCAATAACTAAATAATTTCCTTTAAAATGTTGGATTATTTTCTTTTCGCAAAACCTCAAATGTGAGATGACGTACTTATTCGCTCATCTGAATAACGTGTTTTTTACATGAAAGTGACTTGCATGTCAAGTGATCACGCGCACACTGGTATATTATTTGCTAATGGTGAAAACCCAAAAAACTATTGGACCTCGGCCTATATCTACGTTCTTTTGCTGCAAAGTTTTGCTTGTTCATCTTTGGGGACGTGTAGCTCTTCGTGAAAATGCAAAAATGCAATCATTTACGCCCCTTCCTGATTGAATCAATAGTTTTGCATTATGTGGCTCTTCTTGAAAACAGTAATGAAAGATAATGGGGTAATGGAGTGTGTACAGTAATTATAACCAGCCTTGAACAAGATCAACCCCATAATATTAATTACGTTTATGGAAATATCACGAGTAATCCTGTGGTAATGGATGCCTTTACGCGATTTAAACAAAACGGCCTTGGGAGACAAAATCAATCCACCATTGTCACTATAGTTACCACTGGCCTTAATGGTGTTCTTTGATCAACAAAAGAAAGAACGCCGTATGAGAAATCGTCATTTTGGCGTACACGTTTTTAGACAAGCACGATTAGTATCATCTAAAACAATTTGTTTCATCGGTAATCGAATCGTCCATCGCTTGCATCATTGTTATAGGGGAGAGCAGGTGCCGGGTTAAGCAAGCATTTTACTTTCGGACTTGGGATCTTTGCAGGAATTTTGCACACAGAGTATAAATGTATATAAACAGTACCGCAATTCCTCCGACTACTCTAAAAATATGACAACGGGAGCAGGAGAAAATGAACGTGATGTTGCGGTTCCTACTCAGACTGATGACGAGTGTGGTGATTGTTTCGCCCCTGTGCTGCAACTGTTTATGGTATCTACAGTCGCAGTGTTGTGTTTGCTTATGGTCTTGAGTTACGTGTGGATTATCGTGACGGTTGCAAGGATGCGGTCCCTTCATACTTACTCCAACTGTTTCTTGGCGAGCCTCGCAGTCTCGTTAGTCACTATGGGATTGGCCGGCCCACCGTCGGTCTATTTCTTCACTGTCATGAAATCATTCACATCCCCATTGATTTTTGTGATGGTCTGGATGGTTTCCTTCACTTACATTGGGTACTTTCTGAATGCTGTGCTGTTGGCAGCTGACAAGTGGTGTAAGATCTCCCGCCCTTTCCTGTACGCCAGGGTGGTCACGAGGAGCAAGTGTACCGTCTGCCTGTTCGTTATTTGGGTAACGGCTGTTCTTGTGAGTCTCATCACGGCGATCGTGTTTACGATGAATTTAAAACTAGCCGACATCAAAAACGATATCTTCGGATCGTTTTCAGTGATCCCCGTGGTATATGGATATGGTGTTGTGTTACCGGGTGTGATCGTGATCACCGCGTTGAATGTCGGTATAAACCGTATTGCCAGGCAGCAGGCACGCGCTATCGAGCCCGCTACCGCCGAACACCAGCAGCCGCGGACCGAAGATCCTGTAACTACCGCTGTCTCTGAGCAACAGTTCCAGCCGGACTTGGCCAACCACCAACGGGCCATCCACACCAAGAGCACACGGCAGTTTTCCATCTTCTTGCTGTCTTTCCCTATCGCCTGGTCTCCTGTAGTTCCGTTGTGTCACATTGTGTACGCCACGAAGACCACGGCTGAGAATAGCGTCATTGTAGTTGTGTTGATGATCTATTTCTCTGCCACAATATTCCAATCCGCATTCGGTACGTTGATTCTGACCCTCTTGCAGAGAGAATACAGGCAAATACTTCAGAGAAACATGAGGACAATTTTGGAGAAAATGCACTGCATTAAAAGACGTTAACTGCTCGCAATGATCGCTCTGATCGAGGAAGGTATTCACGGGGCCGGGAATAACGAGGATTGTAAATGACCAAGTCCGTATGTTCGGATGTCGTCTGCTTGGTGACTCTTGATGTCCTTTACTAACAATGATTTACCACTAATAACAACATAATTAACAGTACAAGTGGCAGATATCGTCGACTCAGAAGGTCCTCAAATGCTGCTAGATTATAGAAAATGTCTTGCTCAGCAACACAATGTAACTATGAATGGCAAATCGAAACTACACCCATGATAACTTTGGCACAATGAGATTTTATAGACAATAACTTCACAATAATTTGAAAGATAAAAAGACATGGTCAAATAAAAGAAATGATGTAGTACATGACATCGACAGCAAGTAGAAAAATTGTACCTTCTTTTTGGTAAATATTCTTATTAAGCTAGTTCCAATGTACCTGGCGCACAATTACTATATATCCGCATGCGCTGAAGCTGGCATGTTGTGACCGTTCGGTTAGCGATTGTTAGCTTTGTAATGGTTGGGCTTTTAGCACATTGTAAACCCTAATGAGCTGCTACATAAATTGGTATCATAATTCATTAACTTCGAAACTTGTCTTGGAAAGTGTTTCTATTTTTTTCCAGCGCCTCGAGTACCTTATTTGATACGTGCGCTATAATATGCCTCCTGTGTTAAATAGCGCCCTCAGTGCACTGCGAGTTTAAATGTTTAGTTAATACCATTTTGGTGCATCCCGGGGGAAAAGACAGAGATAGATTAACCTTTTGCACTACCCTTCGAAAACTTCATTTCCAGACATACCTAATTAGAATTCCTTATGTAACACTCCCTTCGATTATTATAATAATTACATTTGCATTCATCAATACAAATGCAAAATATTATACATCTATATATTTTTACATAAAGTTGTTCCAGTGCCCAGCTGGATGTGTATTTTAACAGCTGTGGAGTAAATGACGAGTTTGTTTGACGAGTCCTCAGAGCTAAATTAAAGCACACAGAAAGGCGATCGATGTTGACCACACTGTAAATTTAACATATTGAAAAAGCTGTGATTGTTTGACTTGCCTCTTTTCGGTTAAGGTTTGTTTGAAGTTGAACGCGTACGACTCGAATCATTTTATGATATTTAACATTTCATTTTGAGTTTGAAATTACGACAACGAAACCATAAGCACTCCTCTTCATGGTGTTAGTGTTCCCCAAATTCTCACATTTGTCGAACTGCTGGCTCGAAAGCGACCGTAAACAAAGCGCAATCAGTGTTAAATACGGTATAATAATAATTGTAACGCGGGTGTTTACCAGGAAGTGTGTGTGGTAGTTTGAATGGGAATGATGTCGCTCACGTCTGTTCTGCTACTTTTGGCAGGTAACATTTGTGTGAGAGGATTAGCGCCGATTCATAGAGCTGCTGAGAAAATTCCTGACAGTTACGTTGTCAAAGTCAAGGTTAGTGGTGACCTTTAGTTTCCCGTAGTTACTGAAGCATCTGTTTTTCTCGTACACTTTGAAGTAACCTTATTCTTAATACCATGCATTGAGGGCCGTTGTCAGCGCATGCCGACATTATTTAAATATTTCCATTGTTTTAACCACATTATACACACTTATCAGCTTAAAGACCTTTCCATTGTTTATAAACAAAGTGCGCCGGTTGGCATGGTCGGCCGAATGTTAGCAAAACATTCAATTGTGTCAAAACAAATTGTGACAAAATACAAAATTTTCTGTAAAGATTCATGAACTGAAATACCTACCCTAATTGGTTGATTTGTTTCAAACAAATTCAATACTATTTTGAATATTTTGTGTAACATTGCTTCAAACTGTGGCAATCTGTTTTTGATTTGCAATTATGGCTGTCCATACTTTTCCAACCTAGGTTGGCAAAACCTCGGGCTGTGACGTTGCAAAAGAAAGGTCTAGATGCCATGATATTCTTAACTGGACCATGCCACACGCCCTAGAGGGGTTGTCAATCAACAGGGGTTAGTAACATGGGTATAAGGGTGCAGGACAAAAAACTACCAGCATCCTTTGTGTACAAAAACGTAATGTCCATTGTCAATGGTTGATAAAAACAAATTATAAAATTTAATAAATTAAGTAAACAAAATAAGCTTGAGTTTACCATGGAGCTAAAAAGGAAAAAACCCATGTGAGCAACACACTTCGATTGAAAACAAATCGCAACAAGAAAAAGGAAAACAAGCCTTCTTAAAGCCACTGGACACTATTGGTAATTGTCAAAGACCAGTCTTCTCACTTGGTGTATCTCAACATATGCACA
>JAUELU010000076.1:5011434-5026844 GCA_032357145.1 Evasterias troschelii | reverse complement strand
TCTATTGCTCATTACCAAGTAAGTTTTTATGCTAACAATTATTTTGAGTAATTACCAAAAGTGTCCACTGCCTTTAATCTATCTCGATGAGAGTGCACACTATTCCCTTTCTTGTTCGACAGCGACGTGATGTATAAAATAAGGTATTCCAATCTTATAGTACATGTATTAACATGGGTGTACAAAAGACAACTTATTTACAAACTTTGAAAAAATTGTTCATTACATAATATTTCTATAACTTGCTATAGCGCAGGGGGCCATCAAGGAATCCCTTCCATATCATTTGGTCCAGATAAAAGGCCACGTAACGATGGGCATAGTGCTTAATAAATTATTCAAAACTGGGATGATACAGCATTGGTTTTATGGAGGAGTGATACTCTAGTGGTTTAGTAACAACAAACTAACCATAGACCCCCTTTGCATATTATGCTGTCATACTCTCAAACAGCGCCCTCACTGAGGCAAAAGGAGGCAGAATTATCGGATGACAGCTGCTCTTGGTGCATGAAAACAAGCGCGCCAGTTCAGCGTACCAGCAGCGTTAGGCGTTATGCATTGGGTCAATAGACCTCTTGCGCTGGCCGCCATCTTTGATGTCAAACGATGGAAACGTGCACCTGCTGCGCACGACTTTCAGCCAATGGTATGTCCTTATTGACCCCATATAATTAGAACCCGGAGAACGCAGAGTGTGTCATTGTGCGTGCGATTTCGTTGTGAGACCACTTTTATGGACGCGCAAACGACATTTTTTAAACGCGTGTATGGCTAGAGACGTACGCCGGGTGTTACGGCTTGCTGCCCATGGTAGCGAGGCTGGTCAGTGATAAGCCAGTGATAATATTTTGCCATACAGTCATGAACATTGACCAATGAAAACACGTACAAACGGTCTATGTGCGTTGCCATTTTGCCATACAGGCGTGTCACGTGATGATCATTTTGCCATACACAGACGACACACAGGGCAGTCAAGCTCAGCATTTTTCCGGGTTCTATTTCTATGATTGACCCTCAGTGAGGAGACTGTTTTGGGCTTGCAACACCATATGCATCAGGTCTAAGACTGTCTATTGAAAGATTCTGAACCTGCATAATGGAGGAAACAATAACATTTAGTTCTTATGGTATAACCCCCAAAAAGCCAGTTGACTACTTTGAGGTAATTGCATTACCCACGCTTATTCCCTCCACCCAAGAGATGTCTCATGGGGCATTACCACCAGGCCACTGACGCCAGTGGCCTGGTACTTCTACCCTCACAGAGTCGCTCTCCTAAATGGCAAGCGGACAAGAAACCTCTGCACATACGAGTAGTATCCCAGTCAAACCCTTCTTGCGATGAGACATCGATCTTGGGATGAGGATTTCTGGCACTGATAAAACATTTCCTTATTTTGGTCATAGAGCTCGTTTGAACTCCAATGCCCAACTGCAGAGACTGTTATACTGAAATAGGGGAAATTTCTCCCGTGGCACAAAACAAGTAAATCACGTGCTACTGGATAATTTGTCTGACCACAGGACGAACTGATACAAGGATTTTGCATAGGGGTTTAACACCAAAGCCCAAACCATAGTTTCTTCAGTTGATGAACCCTGGGCGTTGTATAAAGAAGTATATTTTTTTGCATTTTCTGTTTCTAATCTGAAATTATTAATTCAAATGAAAAGAAAAAAAAAGAGAGTAAGATTTACAAGAACAAGTTATTTTACATTTTGAAAGGTGCAATTCTGAAAGGTGTGCATTGAGATCGAGAAAGAAATAATACTTAGTTAAAAAAACAAAAAAGCTAACAAACAAAATAAACAACCAGAGTAACTCTTACTCTAAATCAAGCACAGAGTTGTTACTTCATTCCATGCAATTCTCGACTATCATCAGCCTCTTATTTCTACAATTTCTTCCATGGATATTGCATGTAGAGGACACTTCACAAAACAAATACACCTTCATCGGTGCCCTGTCCGCTTGGTGCAGCAGCTGCTGTGCGCGCTTTATCGCACAACCAAAGCTCTGCAAACCAGGGCACTCCATTTGTGGTGGTGTAAAAGTATAGGCATATCCTCTTTAGGTGTCGAAGATCACTAACTAGATTCCAAAGTTCCCCCTACTACAACTGTGATGCTTATTTTAGACCATCGAACGACGTGTCAAAGGCACCTTTTTTTGAACAACAATAGTCTTCATGTCCTATTCTAGCAATCACAAACTGCGTTTAAAAAAAAAAAAGTCTAAATGAATTAATCAAACAAAAGCCATTATTTAATATCCAACAATGGAGAACAAAAACAGCAAGAAGAAACACTGCTGGTACTGGACCAATCCTGCGGCAATTTAGTGTTGGCTGCATGTAATGAAGTTGGTTGACCATTGATGAGAGCTAAAATGTTAAGTCCTACACATAGTACGCCAGATCTGGTCTAGGTCAAAGATCAACCCAGCGTCTCAACACTCAAGTCAAGCATTTAGATGTATTGCTTCATCATCGAATTGGAACGTGAACATTCTGCAGGTAAATTCAGCACTCAGGAAAGGCTACAGGTAGACAGTTATGGGGCATCCGAGGTCAAAGGTCATATGAAGACACAGGTATTTTTGATGTGAAGCACAATCAGCAAGACTCTTTCTTGCTGGACACACACGCACACACACCTCATCGTGAAAGTTCACGCTGAACAAATGAGTCAGCTTTGCAGGCTATTCAAAGGTGCAGGGGAGGGGGCTGTGACCTGGGGGTCAAGAGTCTGAGGAGTCATCTGAAAGGTCATCGTACTCCAGGTGCCTCTCGTCATTGAGTTCACCGACACACTTGGCTAATGTTGAAGAGGCTTCGGCATTGCTGATGGCTAACTTGGCAAGGTGGACCTCGTGTCGACGAAGCAAACTACAGGATAGAACAAGACAAATTACAAAGCTTAAGAAAATTATGACAGGCAAAGAAAACACTCCCACCCAAAAAGAACTAATGGAATCCCTTGATTCAAAGTGAGGTTTCCTCCGTCACCGAGGAGCCCCCTTTCCAGTTTTCTGACACCACATAAATTAAAATAAATTAAAAGAAGTGGTCATTAGGTGCTCGATTTGTGGCATGGTGTGCCCCTTCCTTATATAGTGTCTTCATTGTCTTCTGGAAATCTCAGGAATTCTTTACAAGATTTTAGGAAAGGTGGGGGACACATACCTCATTTTAAAGGGGTTCTGTACAAGAAGAAAAGAAGGTTTGGTAAATTGTTGTAGGGGACACCCTCAGCCACATATCAGGCGTGGTATAGTGGTGCCTTAAAGACATTTTGTTCACAAAGTTTTAACAAAAATGCCTTGAAGTCAGGACACTGAAGAAAGCAAAAAAGTATAAAGTTCTAACTTGTAGTCGAGTTTTATCAACATACCTTCTGGCATCAGCAGAATATGTGGCCATGTTCTTTAGCACCAGGGCAGCTGTTATACGAATGCTTTTGGTAACTGGTCCTTCAGTTTCACCCTGCAATGGACAGAAGCCATGAAAAAAAAAACATCAAACAGGGAATTTGTTTAAATAGCTACAATTTGATACTTGTATTTGTAAATTGCTTAGAACACCACAAATGAAACATTGTATAAATATATATTTATTATTATTATTGTTATTATACTCAATGTTATTGCATTTAAGGATTTCATTTACTGGTTTCTTCCTAAACTACTGTGAAGCCCATATCAAGGTTTGTTTTACATTTTGACCGGTTAACTACTTTCAAATGATAGATCGACAACTATGGTTAGATTTGGTACTCATTTTATGAAAGACATTTATACACGAAAGGTTCGTCAAAGGTAGAATACATTGTAAATAATGATCAAAAATTTGAATGAATTTTATTCTGAAAGATTACTTTTACAAACTCAATACTACCTGTATAAGAAAATTGTCAATCAAACTTCAGTTATTATTTCAATATACCAAAATCAAAACAAGCATAATAAAGAAATATTAAGAGACCATCCAATGTTGTCCACATTTTCAGGCCGCCTAGAGAGTAAATGCACAGGCTGCCAACAAGTAAAGCAGTTACCCATTACAAAACAGTTACAACAATCGAACAATATACGAAAACGAGCAATGACACATCAGCAATATATACATGTAATACAAATTAGAACATCAAACAACAATAGGAACTCAACAAAGTAGCCTTAAATTAAGGCTTAAATACAGAGAGATTTTAAGAGGCTGAAGTTGATAGATTAGCAGACTTTAAATTAAGACAAGATAAAATCATTACTAAAAGAGCATCTGTACTGAGCAAAGCTGTCAACATTTGCATCTTGAAAGGAGATTTTGTACAACAATCGGGGAGATATTAAGAATTACATTTAAAATAAATAGGGAAATTGTTTACACAATCAGGGAGATTTCCAAATTTGTTCCATAAGAAAATGAACAGATTGGTTGATTTTCAAAAAACTTTCTGCAGAATGAGTGAGAGTTGGCAGCTCTGCCTGAGGTACATACCAAGAGGTCTTTGAGCGAAGGGGTGTGGAGACTCCTGCGAATGGCATGGAAGGCAGTGTGTGCATTGTACAGGATAGGGGTTGGGAGTGTCCCCGACGCACTGGTTGATGGTGTTGAAGCCCCCTGGCGTCTCTCAGCCGCTGCCCGCAGCGCCTGCTCTGTACAATGTTTATCCTTTGAGGGAAGAGTCATGGAAAGTATGATTAGAAACCCACTCGTGCCATCAAGTAGGGAATGAAAACACAAAGCACCATGCAAGGTTCCACTCCAAAGGGGACTCTAAAGTGGGGTCCGCAGGGATTAAAGACAGGAAAAGAAATCAGTAAGCCAACCTGATCCCTAATACATCAGTTGGCAAGTGGCCTACACAACCTATATACAAATATCTTCTAAGAATACCACCATTCAAAATCCCATAAAGGGGGGACTCTCGTCATGATAACAGCAGGCCTAAGGCTGTACATGGAATTTTAAACTATAACCCTGTTACTGCACAGGCGCACTATGGCCGTGGCATTACAAAGGGTGCCTGCTATGACCATGTCGACAGTCCCCCTTTTTTTTATCTCCAATAAAAATACAAAAGAAAGAGTGGGCACAACCTGATTTCAAAGTTTTGAGGAACAGAAAAATTATCTAATACAATATGACACAATTCTATTACAATTACCCCAAAACGGAACACAGTGTCAAAGTTTAAAGTCAGTTGCAAAGGTTTGTAACAAGTTCACAAAAGAAAGTTGCAAACACTTTCACAAGCTTCAACAATGTATTGGTGCAACAAGGAAAGTCTCCTAAATCAGACCTCATGTCAAAAGCGCGGTATAGAATGCCAAACAGTCATATCTTGCATAAATAACCCGTATGTGCACGCCAAGATACGACATTGTTGTTGGGAGCCTGTTTGCGCAAAAGGACTCTGCTGCAGAAATGAAGTTACGATCTTGTTGCATAAACAGGACGTCATGACAGTGACAGGATCTTACCAGTATATGGCTTACACAGGACCACCTCTGCCGCTGAATGTTATCACAATTTTCCCATTCACACAGGCCTCTGTAGGTAGCGACCATGACGTGAGCTGTACTGGTGTGTACATGCAGCGATTTCCTTGTTTTGAAACTCCTGGGAAAATAAATCAGAGGACAGTTAAATTTAAAGCACAATGAAGATTTCATCAATAACCCGTACCTGAACATGAACAAATAAGTTTATGCCATGTAAAAGTACAGTCTGTTGGCTGGTTAACATACAAATAAATGAAAAAATAATAATAATGCACGCCAAGAAATATAAAGATGTAAAAACTCCTCAGGAATAAACAGCCTGTCCATCTTAATAGCATTAGAATAGCATTGGGAATTAATTGGAGGTAAATGGGAACGTTTGGGAGTTAATGGGAACAATTGAGGATTATCGAACAAATTTGGACTACATGGGAAATAATTGGATGTCAATGGTAAATATCGGGGGTCAATGGGAATAATAGGGAATCAAAGGGAAAACAAGGAAATTCATGTAAACAACAGGGAGTTGGGAATAATTGGGGACCAATCAGAACAATTTGGAATCATTATGAAGAATTAACAATTGGAAGTCTATGGGAACAACAAGGAGACAATGAGAACAATCAATAGACAATTGGAATAATTGAGTGTCAATGAGAAAAAACTGAAGACAATTGGAAACAATGGGAACAATTCATCAATTGGGAGTCAAATTCGAGCATGATATTTGACCCTTGTAAAAAAACAGGAGAAAGTACAAGGATCAACCTATAGGATGGTAGACTTTGTGCATGACGCAACATAAAGCAATCATCATGGTAGTGGTTGCACTCATAAAATATCAATGTCCATTTACATTGTGTACACTGATGACATTTCTTGATCGCACACGTTGAGTAAAGCAAACAACAACATGTACATTAATGACAATGCAAACAGACAGAGAAAGTAATGATAAACTGACTGGGTTTTTTGTGGAAAAAAAAAAAAAAAATGGGAAACTGGATTAAAATTCAATGAGACCTCAGCTTAAAAAAAAGAAAAGAAAGTTTATTGGAATATTATAACTGGAGGATACCTTTTGAAAAAGTGTCCAGAGCTTTTTCAGATTGCTAAATTCTCATAATTTCCTAAAGTGCATTTCAAAAAGTATTTATTTGTTGGTTGCACAAAGAAAAATTACTACAGTGGGACTTGAACCGGCTACCTCCAGATTAACATGCTGGCGCTCTACCAATTGAGCTATCTAGCCCTATATTGGCAGTCTCCCTATTTTGTCAATATCTTTGTTGGTGGTGCCAGGCAGAAGCAAGGGACCCCACCCAAGTTTACGAGACAATCTGGGAAGCTGCTGCAGAGGGATCACCTTAAGGGGATGCATTTTTTAAATTTCAAATATCAAGTATTAAACCACAAGAGAAACTTGTACATACCTTCTGCATCCACTCCAGTCACAAATACAGATCTCTGCCTCAGATTGTTGCTGTTGTTCATGTTGCTGATGCTGCTGCTGCTGATGGTGGTGATGGTGATGTTTGGACTTATCACTGGACGATGACGACGACGATTTACGATGATGGGAACTGCCTGATGAAGATGATGATCGCCTCCGCTTTTTGCTGGAGCTCGAATCCGAATTATGTCTTGAATGCTTTCCTCCGCTGTGCTTCGAGTCCGACGACGATGACGGCCTCTTGGATTTTGAGCTTGAACTCTTTTCCAACTTGGTTTCAGATGTAACTGGTTTATGTTTCACTTGGATCTTCTCTAGGGAAACTGGCAGTGAATTGCCCGTTTGACTGGGTGACGTTTGATCAGAGTTTTGTGAGTTTATTTCAACACCAGCAGTTTGACAGTCTTTGGTTACCGCTTCATTTGACTGTGAACTTAGGCCGCTTGTGGGTTGCACTGTACTTTGTGATGGAGACTTTGGTCTTTCGGAACACATGGTGCCTTCCATGAGAACCTCATGAGGTAAGTTATTGGCTATACTCCCCTTATCTGAAATGACTGGAAGTTGGGGATTACTAATATTATTGAAATTATTTGCAGTGGTTGGCACGTTAGAGTCCGAATCTCTAGCTGTTTGATCACAGTTTATATCTGGAATGGGGGCAATGATAGCCCCCGAGACATCGTACATAAATCCGGTCCTTTCATTCAAAACGATCCCACTATCTGACTCTGAGTCCCTGTCTCGCTTTGAATCGCTTTGGTCCATTGGTTCTTCCTTGTTAATTTCATTATTCACAGCTGCTTCTCTGCTCTCTTCACATTCCTCGGACAACTTGGCGTCGTCCTTGGGAAAATCTCCAACAGACTCACCATCAATCTCTGGTTTATCTCTGGAGTTTAATAATGTGTTTACATCGCTATCGCTTTCTTTGCTGTTCATGTATTTCTCTGGAATGTCACCATTCATGATGTTGTTTGAACACTGCTTCTCCACAGATTCTTCCATAAGGTTCATTTTACAAGTTCTGTCCTTGAGTCCCCTTTCTTCAATTTCTCTTTGAATCTGTGAGCTTTTGAGGGTCTTGTCAAACTCCATGCCCGAGTTTTCCAAGAGGAGCTCTGCCCGATGGATCATTGCATCCTTGTGATTCTTATCTAGTTCATCTCCGCTCCCATATCCATTCAGGAGTGGTTGTTTACACGATTCCTCGTCCAGTTTGGATTTGAGTTTTTGAATCTCATATGATTGTGTGATATCATTTGTAGCCGACCCATTGCAAGTGGGCTTCCGTGTACAATCCTTCACATCAGTTACCCCTATCCTGTTTGTTAATGTCTGTGTTGTGAGTTCTAATGATCCAGTGTTATTGCAAGTGTTTGAGTTTTTGTTGCAGATCTGTTCTTGAGCATGAACTGCATCATCCTTGTCTAACGGTGTATTCTGGACCATTTGGATGCTCTCCTCTTTTTCCTGCTCATCTGAATTGTCTTTACCACGTTGTACCTTTGAGCAAAGGTTTGACGGACTTCTGGTGCCTGATTTAGATTTTTTCTTCTTAGAAGACTTTTTAGATTTGTGTGATTTTGATTTTGCCTTTTTCTCAGACTTGTGCAGCGGTGATAACCTGCCGGATTTGGTAGTTGAACTTGGACTTGAGGAAGAACTACAACTCAAAGCTGGACTTGCAGTAGGACTCGGAGATGAAGACAAGGGTGGAATGAAATGCATTGTCGTTTGTTGATTGGTAGCCTGCCCTAATTGGGTATAAGTTGGATTCACTGCAAATGCTTGAGGAATGACCTGCTGTGCTATTGCTCCTTGTATATTGACTAGTCCCTGTACTGGGTTGCCATAGCTCGGCAGAACACCCCCACTGGGGTTCTGTGGAACGACCCACTGCACAGTGTTCTGCATGTTGGGATTGCTGACTTGGGTTTGGGGTAAATGGTTGGTGCCAGGTGGTTGCACTGAGGAGCCCGATTGTAGGAGTTGTTTAATTAATGGAGAGTCAATATGGGGCTGGCTTTGGGGTTGAGCATGATTGACGGTAACAGTGTTGCCAGATTGGTTTGACTGGGAAGTTGTGTACTGTGGACAGAGATTCACGGCAGGTTGCACAGTAGGATACGATGCTGATGACGCTACGTTTACAGTAAAAGTAGGTTGTTGGTGTTGCTGCTGCTGCTGTGCATTGGCAATTGTTGGGACTGCAAATGATTGCTGCGGCAGCGTTCCTTGAACACTGGTTAAAATGTACTGAGGCTGTTGTTGCTGCTGCTGCTGCTGAACAGGCTGTTGTTGTGAAACAAAATGACACTGTTGCTGAACTGTATGCTGCTGTTGCTGTACCGTATGGTGTTGCTGTTGGACAACATGCTGCTGCTGCTGCCCAGTTTGTTGCGGTTGCAGCAGTTGTTGCTGCCCAGTTAACTTGGGTTGTATTGGAATATAGGCTGCCGTACTTCCTGCCGGCGGCTGCACCCCGCCTTGTGCTGCCTGACCAGAATTAGTGGATGTGACTTGCCCAAGAACAGTTGGAACATTTCGCTGGATATTCTGCACAACAGCGTATGCAGAATACACTTGACTTCCATTGTTGGTTGGGCCAGTGCAATTACTCACAATAAATTGCTGTTGCTGAGTTGGAGCAGGCTTTGAGATGATCTGTGACACACTCTGGCCATCGGGTTGCTGAATGTGGAAGTTGCTTAATGAGGTCTGCACAGGAAGAGAGTTTTGATGGACAAGCTGGATTCCCTGAGTACCTGACAGCACTCCTTGCTGGACAATATGCATGTTGGGCTGGCAGCCCTTGAAACCGTTTGTGGCGACAATGCCCTGTGCACTAGTGTTTAATGTCCCCTGTGCATTGGGTCGGGATCCTTGCGGCTGAATCCACTGCTTGACCTGACCTATAGGCATTTGCACCTGGATCCCCTGTGTATTACCCTGTTGCTGATGTCGGTTCGGAGCGATCTGAATTCCTTGGGCACTGAGCTGTATCCCCTGTGGGTTAATATGCATCCCTTTAGCGCTCTGCAGCTGCTGCTGGGCAATATACAGCTGTTGCTGTGGAATGTTCAACGCCTGTTGACCTGAACTCGCGGTCACTGAATTATTTGCCACAGCAGGCACCCCCTGTTGATGTACCTGCTGTAAGGTTTGTTGATTTGCATTGTAAACTACAGGATTTGTCTGTACAGGAGCTGTGTTGCTATTCTCGGGAGTCTTAGTTTGCAACAAGGGAATAGAGTTTATGGTAAAGTTCTCAGATTCCTGTTGGGGAAATGTGGTGGGCACTTGGTTTGTATCTAATGGCAGCTGGGCATGGATGTTGGGTATTTTCTCAATTTTTACTTCTCCTTCTTGAAGCATCTCTGTAGCAACTACAGGACTGGGTAACTTGGAGGTGGTTGAGATCGCTGTCTCAGAGTTAAGGACACTGGAGGTAGGTACACTTGACTTGCTGCCACTACCGGCTGGACTGCGGGGCCGGTACGGTGGAGGTGCTCTACCTGGAGAGGAAGGGCTTCGACCGGGACTTTTACTTGGGTCATTATTTGCTATGGTCTGGCTGTGCTGGGGAAGAGGATTCTGCAGGAAAGCATTTGGGACACCAGCTTGGTTGACTAGGCTTCCTTGAGGAGACAACATATCAGAGTCATCAGCTGAGCTTGCTTTGTCCGGCACTCCTTGTACCATATTTGGTGGACAGTTTGTAGGTACAGCTGTTGCATTTGAGACTTGTTGTTGTATCCCTTTTTGAAAATTCATCTGAGAGAGTACTACTTGCTGCTGCTGCTGCTGCTGCTGTTGCTGCTGCTGTTGCATTTGTTGCTGGGTGACTTGGTAGCCTGGAGCTACTCCAACAACAACCTGATTGCTAGACTGTGCTTGAGTAGTCATCTGTGAGGTTCCAGGGCTCTGCTGCCGGAGTCCATGTCCTAATATCAATTGCTGCAACTGGGAGGAACTTCCTGTGTTAGTCCCGGAGCCACCAGGCATCATTCCAGCACGATACATTGGGAGCATCGGACTACTTCCGGGGCTTGCCATTCCTTGGTTTAACAGCCATTGTTGAGAGGTCCCAGACGAGCTGCCACTAGGTGAGGGGGACAGCCTCTGGGCCATCCTTTGCATGATGCTAGAGGCAAGGTTGGACTGGGGTCCTCCCAACTGAGGTTGGTAGTTTGGGGATGCCTGGAGGCTTTGGCGGTACATCTGCCAGTTGAATGGGAGTGGTAGGATGCGTTTTCGCATACCTGTGATGAACAACTGGGGTCCGGTCTCCGTATCAGCCCGTTGAAATCCAGCTGCTTGAAACACCATTCTAAAATGACAAAAAGTATACAGTATAAAGTCAAAGAAGCTGCACCAAATATCGTCCTCATGCAAGTCAACAGCAAGTTTCCTATGGCCCTAAGCTAATACCAACATAACCTACAGGACGTTTTCAGAGTATTAAATGAGCGATGTCAAAAACAAGCCTAAAAAGAGAAAATGCCAATTCCCTTTTTGTACCAATTTAAAAAGTGCAATGTTACTACAGAATATTTTGCACCAGAAAGCGGTAAACCAATGCAGAAAGTTAACACTAAAACTCTCTTCACTGAATGAGCATTTAATAAAATTTGAACTGACAAAAAAGGGCGAAACTTACAATTCAAACATTCAATCTGATATCATGCAGATGCTCACATATGAAACAAACACACCACAGAGAGATTTAACTCTTTCGCTACAGCGAGCCGCTCACAGTGTAGATAATTCAGGGCACACGCCATGGGGATTCCCCGAATTATCTACACTGACGTCAACGAGCCGCTGTGAGCGGCTTTCCGTAGGGAACGGGGACATTTCTGTGAGCCACAGAAATTTTTTTTTCCGTGAGCCACAGAAAAGACACATTTTTAGGGAACTTATTGTGCACTGCTTTACCTTCATTCCCTTGTTTTTGCTGAATTTCCAGAAATTAATTACGTACAAACGCACGAAATTCAAAAATTTAATTCCGGAGCTAAAGAGTTAAGTAAAACCACTTACTTGATGCAGGTTGCAAAGTTTGTAGAGGTGACTATGTTTACTCTGGAAGCTTTACTGCAGGCTGACAAGTAGTCACTGTAGAGGTCTAGTCTTGAAACTGAGCCCTCAATGTCAGCCTCATAAAATGAATGCAGCCTGATCGGAAAAAGGGACAAATTACATGATTAAAAAAACATTCTCAGAAATCTGACTGAGCCAGGCAGCTCTATAATAAAACAATGAAATAGATGTTGGCCTTGATATAAAGCAGGTCACACCATTTCCTGTTATTCTTAAGAAAGTGTGACCAACTTCAAATGGGGAGGGGGGGGGACAAATGCGGTGTAAACAAAAGTATGTGGGTTTACAGAACACACTGAGGAAACAGTGGCCTACATCATGTATATTTTGACTATGTGAAAGGAATTTCAATAAGTAAGACATTTTTGTATTACTTGGTATGCTCTCAAATGAAATCTTCAAGGTAATAACAGTTTGTAAAATTGACCTTTGCACCCAACCTTTCTGTTGTGTGAGAATGTATCCCTCACGCTTGAGTGGTCAAACAATCTGTGCATCAGCGGTTGATATGTCAAAAGAATGTGGAAGCCAAAGTGTTCAAGCATATTCCATTCCCTGACAGTAGACATCTTAACAAGACAAACTTTAAATAGGCACCTGTGATGTCCTTCAAAGGATGTAGACAGGGGAATGTGGAATTATGTGCTTTTCAAAGCAGCCATGGCAGCCGGAAGGGACAAGGGAGCGGGACGGATACTTACCACTGACAGGTGAACTTCTCATTTTCAGTATCTCTGTTGATCTGATGGTTTTGAGCGGGAGCAGGGGCAGGCGAGGGTGTAGACGGCGGTTGTACTGGTCCTAAAACATTGCAAACATTTAGATGAAAATTGTCTCAAGAAGGTTTGACTTTGATTTTTAGACAATTAATAATTAGCACAAACATTGAAGGTAATCATTTTTTTAAAAAAAAGAATGACTGAGTGGTTTGGATCTCCAAAATGTTACAGTTTTGTCAACTGGCAAACTCTCTACTAGAAAGTTACGGGATGGAGCTACTTACTTGAGGCTGATTGAGGGGGTGTATTAGCCGCTGCATTAGAAGGCGGCGGCGTTTGTGACACTGGCTGGTACCTCGCCATTGTGACGATTGGATGATGGACACCATCCGGGGCGTGGTCAACAATCTTAATACCAAGGAAGGCCTCCGCACCAAGAGACTGCGCGTCTAATGTTACCAGGCACACAAGGACGTCTGGCAGGTACACAAGACAGAAACAAAATAATGATAATACATTTATATATATAATCAATTGGTGTACAAATCTCCATCAGAGATGGAATTTGAAAACAATCATAAATTTTAACATAATAATTCAAAAACTATGAGGAGAAACACAAACTTGTATCTACCAGGCAAGCTCCTACTGGATGATACCCATGCATATTATGGACTGTAAAGGGGATAACCCTGTTTAAGCCCCAGGAGTAATTAAAAACGTGCCCCTGGTGGCAGTTGATTTGGTTCGATAGCCTAAATCAGTTAAGTGTACCCCTCACTTTGAAGTGGCTGTCTGATCTTGTGATGTTTGACAATTTCTCATTTAAAAAAAACACCCAAACATGCATCTGCCAATGTTGGCAATCACTAAAGTGTTTTTTTATAGTAAATTAACTCATACTAAGGCATGATATTTGGTCCGTGGGGGGAAAAAGAGGAACATCGAGTACAAGGGCTGACCTACATGTACAGATGGTGTAGGCTTGAAAAGACTTTTCAGGAAATTTAATTTGTTTGATTTTTCCCAAGGGCAAAGAAAGTGGAAATCAGACTAGAGTAGAAAATCATGCCTGCTCATACTGTAAGTATAACATTATCATTATTAAGATTATCATTATAAAGTGCATAATTGGTTTTAAACGTGACAAATTTTACTTGCATTCTTTTGGGCGCAGCTTGGTTACACCACAGGTTTTCCCCAAATGATTTTCCTGTCTTTGATTTGTTGTTTCTCCCCCAAAAATTTGCCATCGACAGATGTACTCAATGTGAAGTTAGTACATCACAGAATTTTCCAACGGTTCTAAAAATTCCCAGCCAAATTTGTTTTGATCTGAACCAGGGGTAAAAGTTATCGCCGACTAAAACGTCTCAAATCATGCTCCAAATTTAAGGAGGTATATTGTATGTTGAAATGAAGACATTTACCCCTTTTGGTAATCCTTGGAGCTTTAGATTTCAAAAAGATTTTTCAAGGAACTTTTGCAAATAGTATGCTCACCATGAAAAAAGTAGATCAAAGAGACCGTTTTTTTAATACATGGAGAAAAAAAAACACTAAATTTTTCATGAGGCAAACATAGCGAAAAGTCTTAATTCAGATTAAAGTCCGAATTTTCTCATCCCTGATTTGAACTTACCAACACTCTTCTCAATAGTAGCAATCCTAGTGCAGAAGACTTCTCCTCTCCGTGACAGAGCGAGGAGGACTTCTAAGGCACCTAGAAGGAGCTGCACGTCGTGTATGGTCAGCAGGCCGATGATGGAGCGGTATACCCTCTCCTCCATACACTGACGAATAATGACCATGTTGGAATCAACTTGAGATAGCTTCTCTACCACTTCCATTGCTGCCAGAGAATAAATTGAGACTTGATTGGACTGAATAACTACAGATTTTTATAACACCAAAGGGTAACAACAAATAAAAAAATCTTTATCCCTAATGCAAAATTAACATCTATTCAATCGTTGTGGTACCCGCTGCTAAGGATTTGAACTGCCTCTAGCCATCGGGCTACCTCGGTGGTCTAGTGGTAAGACATCTGCTCTAGCTATGCAAAGGTCGTGAATTTGAATCCCACCTGAGCAATTTGCCTGTGGATTTTTTTTCACAGAACTCAGGTAAGTACCGAGTATACAGTAATTGCTTTTAACAAACATCCGTGTAAAGGTAAACAAAAAAAATGTATATATACAATTTACTATATATACAATTTACTAGTGAAACCAAGTATTGAACAATCAGACATGTTTTAACCCTCCAACTGTCTGAATACAATATCATTCACATGGTTTTGAATGATAGATGGATTATGCCAAAATGCCCATAGCAGCCGCAAACGACTTTAAGATCTGACCTACTTCCACTCAACCAAAAAAGTCAAAGTAAAGGGCATGACCTGAATTGCCAATTCCCAATGTATCAATGTTTCTGAAACAAAACCAAATTTCTGTTTTATCTTATTTTTTATGACACTTTTTCAAGAAAAAAAAAGGGTCAAATACTCAACAATATTAGTCATGTAGGGTGTAAGGAGATGGTTATGCATGAAAGAATGGTCTCTAAAGGGTTAATGAATCAACCAATAAATAAACAGAAATGTTACCTCTCAGGATTA
>JAUELU010000076.1:4832021-4844972 GCA_032357145.1 Evasterias troschelii | reverse complement strand
AAAGAACTGTAAAACCAACCTCTATCATTCCACAAAGAACCGTAAAACCAACCTCTATCGTTCCACAAAGAACCGTAGAACTAACCTCTATCATTCAGCAAAGAACTGTAAAACCAACCTCTATCATTCCACAAAGAACCGTAAAACCAACCTCTATCGTTCCACAAAGAACCGTAAAACAACCCCTTACATTCAACAAAGAACCGTAAAACCAACCTCTATCATTCAGCAAAGAACTATAAAACCAACCTCTATCATTCCACAAAGAGTGGTACAACCAACCTCTATCATTCCACAAAGAACCGTAGAACTAACATCCATCATTCCACAAAGAACCGTATAGCTATTACCTCCATCACTTCATAAAGAGTGGTAGAACCTACCTCTATCGTTCCACAACAAAACGTAGAACCAACCTATATCGTTCCAAATGAACCAGAGAACCAACCTCTATCATCCCAAGAAGAATCGTAAAACCAACAGCTATGTAATTTCTGGTAACTTTATACTAAATATGATCACAGGATTTTGAACTTTGTATAGTGGGGTTACAATCAAATGAAGTTTGCGGAGACACCATCGCTATGAGCTGTGAGAGTTCTTCTCAGAACCACCACAGCTCACAGAGACAGCTAATTGCATGGTCTCTGCATTATGTTGGTGTGTTTTATATATAAAAGAGGAGTGTAGATATGTGTTTTGCTGAGTTTAATAAAATCAGAATATGAATTCCCTCCCGCAGGAGTTTTGGTAAAAAACTTGACATCTACAGAGACCTCTCAAACTTAGCAACAGTTCATAAAGATTTATCTGGGTCTGCCACTCAACAATCTAGGTATGATCCTAGTTCATAAGTTTGTAAACGACGCGTCACCTCCTGGTGACATTAACAACAAATTGTTCTCGTTTCCTTTCGGTGAGCATCAAAGCCCTGCCGGAATAACCTGGGTAGCACCAGAATCCTCAGGGAAGAAGAGTCTGACTAAAAAATGAGAATCCGAGACTGTCCCAGATTTTCCGTGTGGGTGCATTTTTAATAATATCGGCCGGAACGCGTTACATTTTTCCTGTTGATCTGCCACCTCAAGAGATGATGAAGTTTAAGTGGCCTGGCTTGGTGTGAATGATTATAAGATCGAGTTTCAGCAAAATTAAAGTGAAGATTATGAGTGGCATTTCAAATTGTGCAGCGTCTAGAAGACGCGTATGAACTAAAAGTACAGTTTCTAGAGGAACTCAATGGTCAACTGGATCGCACAACATAGCCAAACTTAATTAAATTGTCTTGACCTTTAAGAGGGCTATTACCACGTATATTTTATAGCCATCTTGTTTGTTTCTGCAGGTCAACTCAATGTAACCAAACCGAGGCTTTGAGAGCAAATGATCTGGCCCCTTTAGTAGGATGTTAACCAGGATTCGTTATCATTATTGGACACAGGAAACATGACTAGCATGTAACTCGCTCCAACGAGATGTTATCAACTCGGAAATTACAAAATGTTTCACAAAATCTAATATGACGCATGGCAGTAGAAAATGCAATCGCAGAAACGTTTTACCGTATACCATCTATTTAAACCTTAATTCGACGAGACAGAGAATTATCTGATGATATTTGTTTTACTTATTACTAAACTTGAATTGTGAGCAATGCAAGTCAAAAACTGCGAATGCACTTTGTTTACCCTGAGATAATGTCTTTGAGATTCTCGATTGTGAGATGTTAAGTCATTTATTAAAAACCATGAAACATCGAAATCCAAGAAACGGAAGAATGTGTGAATCCTATACAGAGACGCCAAAAGACCAAACTCCACACACAAATTAACAATTTCTCCCTTTTACGTATTCAAATTTGCCTTCTCAACAACAACAACAACAGTAACAATATCACATAATGCACAAGTGCCATTTGAAAAATATACCGCAATGAATCTCGGGAAATCGAGTAGGGGCCTACAGTTAAAAAACGAATCAAGCTGCAAGGATGGATGCCATGTTGTAGTTCAGGTGCCATGATGATTTCCAGTAGTTCAGGTGCCATGATGATTTCCAGTTTTGCTTGGACTCGGATTTAACCCAGAGTCCTTTACGTGTCGATCATGCGCATTGGGACTTGCATTCGTAAGAAAACAAATGAGAACGTAACAAAATGCAGGTTCCACGGTACACACATAGAATATTTTTCAAATTTTTTTCAACAGCATGCTTACACATACAAATTGAAAAATGCGGAGGAGATGTTTGTATTCATCTTATTGCATTGCCACTGTTCGGGCCACACATGGATGCGAAAAAGAAAGACAAAAAGCTGCCTCGCTGCAAAAAGAAAAAATGATAACGATCCATCTAATCGTCGATCTTTTTACCGCCCAGCATCCTAATATTCCTTTCCCGCCAAAATCACCCTCATTTGTCGTCCGTGAGATAACTTCAACCGAATTACCAGCGTTATACCCCCTCTGATTCAACAGCAAGAGAGAGAGAGAGAGAAAAGAGAAGAGAGAGAGAAAAAAAAATACTTCTCCTAAATCCCTGGTTTGGAAAACAATAAATGGAAATCGTTAGATTCTGTAATTTAATGCGCAAGAGCCTTTGACGAATCTACTTTATAGAGATTCATCCGAGTTTCAAGCGGTAATGCTGCGAGGTGTCTGGTTAGAAGGGGAAAAAATGCATTACATTGATAAATACTGCCGCTAGCTAGGAGGATCTAGCCCGCTGTTATCTGATGCTTCTTGGATCACTTTACGAAACATCCAACTAAATTTGATTTTATGCAAAGTTATCCCTGCCAGACAGGTACTCTGTTGACAAGCACGCGCCATCTTGCGGGTCTGTCATGTCTCGGCTGGAAACATGACAAGAAACGGATATCTCTGTTTGAGTCTGACAATCTGACATCTAGGCCATTTCTTCTTTCTATCATCCTCACAAAACTATATATCTTTGAAGCTGTATTTTACAAGAAAGTTGATATAAAACAGCCAACATTTTTGCAAATAAGCTTCGTGTAAATTGATGTGAATGATTGTTTAGCACTATTTTCTTATCCCGTTTTAATTCACACAACAGACTATTATACTGTATAGAGATAATGTTTACGTTTAAGCCTTACCTCCTCACATTTCAAAAGCCAGGGATGAGCTGACCTTGTCGACTCGATCCCCCCCAAAAAACAAATAAAATAAAAATAAATTGTTTTGATATTGACAAATAAAACAAAACAAAAAGCAACACCCAATTTCAGTATTGCAAAACAGTATCTCAACACACCTTAAAATCCATCTCAAACTGTTTTTAGATCAAGTCACTGATTAGATAAATAAAACAAAAAACTGGATCATACAGTATTTTTCCAGAAGATTATCGTAGTTTTAAGAGGGAGAATTCCCCGTAAGCTTAGTGACTCAGCCCCGGTTCAGCACACCTGTACCAATTACAGACACCCCCTGTGTTACCATAGCTGGCTCTTGTTCGCAGATGCCTTCACCGTCGTGTTTGTATAACTTGCGTTTTTACAAAAAGAAATAATTTGATTTTGACTTTTGTGTCTATCTGTATGTTTTTTTTGTTTTAGTCTTTCTCGGTTTTTTTTTACGATTTTCCTCCCTATGGGTCCTATGTAATCATGGGTAGAGGGGATAGGTTTAGAGTCGACAAATTATCAATTGCCCTAATTTTTTCCAATACAATGTATTGTGGTGAAAGGGGTTCCGATACTCTTTACACAAGGTGAGACAACTTACCTTAAAGGAGTTTATTAGTGTGTTTTGGAAGATCATACTACTTTTCAATACTAAATAAGCCATGCAACAAAAGCTGATCGCCAAAATCAACAAACATTGCACTTAACGTTTTGTCAGTGATTTACGCACGATTAAATCGGGCTTATTTAGACTGCGGCGATCAAAATAAAGCAGCGTTTATGTGTTAGGTATTCATACCCTATTTCCTCACCTTTGCTTTTAAGCTATTAACCTCGTATTTCAGACGAAAATCATTCTCAAGAGGAATTATTTTTGAAAAACTTTTAGAATTGGCGACTTTCACATTGGTGCTAATTAGTTTGTATTTTCTATATTAATGTTTGTTTTTTTAAGAATGTTGTTTGATATTGCATTTTCTGAATCCAAACTATGCTATAGCTCATTAATGTGCTTATTATCTACGACGACTAAAACGTGTGGAGGCTACATCACCACCAGGCAACACAGAAATAATAGGAAAATACTTTTCATTTCAAAATATGGATTCGATCTTCTCGTTAAGTCTTCTGGAAGATAATAACGATAATAACAACAACAAGAAACATCAGTTTCTAAAGCCAAGACAGATAGATATTAGAAAGAGCTACAGGTACGCATTCAAGAAAGGTTTGGTTGAAACTTTTAGACGGGTAAATTTAACCTTGGCGGTAAGGTTGTACTCTAAGACGTCCAGAGTCCATCCAGTGACACAATTCAGTGATCCACCGATGAGTTATAGGGTCGAGTGGGTGGCAAGGATTATCAATGGTTTTGAATGCACGTGTTGGCAAATTTCACCGTCGACCGACAGACGCGTCTCGGAGGCTCGTCTGCACGAATCCGATACCCTCGGTTGATGATTGCTAACAGATAATCCCTGGGAACCGTCAACAAATATGTTTTTTGTCTTGAAGCTTTGGAATTATGGATGCTTCGCGTGTGCATTTTTTGTTTTAAAAAAAGCCGATCCGTCTACGGATTATTCCTGACCTCCCTGAACCCATTGGTATCGGTAACCATTAATAGACTCCGGGAGAAGTTGACAAAAGAAAAGTCATACGAAACAATTATTGCGCAAGGAGTTTTTAAAGGTACGGTGGCTCCTTGGGTTTAGATCGGGGGAAAATCAAGAAATTGAACAACAATTTATGTTTTTTTTGTAGTATTAAAGAGGAAACTCTTATACGTCTTTCCCATGTCTTTCCCATTTGCCACAACAATCTAACTTCAGTTGTTTAGTGGATCAAGGACAAAACTTAATTTCACTTTATCCAAGACTTTTATTGTAAGCTATTAACTCGATTCTTTTAATTTGCCGGCTACGTGAAATGAAAATGACCAATAATATTTACAGTCTCTTTCAATGCTCGAAAAAAAGAACTTGAGAATAACTATACTTCATGGAAAAATGTATTTATACTTGCATTGATATAATATGGTGAACTTATTAGGATTTCTTATCAGTACTTTACCGAGACTATAGTCATTGTATTACCTGATTCGAACAAACTTTTTATTTCTCGTGATAAACTGCTTAAATATGCAAGATTTGATAACCTGATAAAGAATTGGTATCCTCTTGAATAAAAGAAAAAAGAAAAAAAAAAAACTCAAAACAACCAACAATGATTGGCCCTAATTATAATATTAATACATATACATATTTAAAATAAAACAGCAACAACAATCATAAGCTTAATATCAATCATTACAAACTAATATATACCTATATATTATTTATAAGTTTTTTAGGAACATGATTATTTTAATGTTTGCACTAGTTTTCTTAATAAATAAAACGCAGATCCTGAGCTCCTTTAAATCACAGCACGTGAGCCATTTCAGAACGACTCTCAAATACAGCTATCCCATCCCTCAAAGATGTTTTCGTTCAACTTACAAATCCCATCTGTCTCCAAAATTCGCAAGTTTCTTCGATTACTTGGGAGTAACCGAAGACTTAATAATCACTGTCTATACCCGGTCGTTGTGTGTGAAGGGGGAGAGGGAGAGGGGTGGGGTTTCAAGGGGGATGGGATTTACAGTCTGATGGGGGAAATAAAACATCAATATCTGCGATATGTTGAAGAAATTAAAGACAAACAGACATTGATGCAAATACAACTGAAGACAAACACAAAATGTTAAACCTGTTAAATTGTACATTAACTGTATTGCCTGAACTGTTTTTAAACCACGGCGACCTTGCCTATTTATGGCTATCTTTGTTTGATATACTGTATTCGGGTATGGTAATACATTATGGTAAATCGAAACAGGGACCTGCCTACTTCACTTCAAGCCTCAGTTTCGACACAAGAAGTCTAGGGTCGAAGCTACTCCAGCCAGAGCGTAGATTGTGTGTCATAATAATGTAAGACTGTGTTAGCATTGATGACCATGCCAATCCATTTAGGTGTTCATTTCAACGTGTTGCCGGGGCGAGACAGGCTTGGACACCCGATCCGGGGCTCGGTGAGAAAGGTTCCAGTCCGGGGGGATACCAGGGGTGTTGACACGCGAGACTTTCCGTTGGGATAGTAATGAGCCAGTTTAGGCTTTCTCAAAGGATGACAGCAGAGTCATGCTCGTGTCGTTGCAATCAAAGTTTTGTGTTTTATATCGTTAGGGTAGAAACAAAAACTCGCCATTGCCTTGATTTCAAGAAGCGTTGCGATCACGCCTTTTGGCATTTATCATTCAAGGCAAGGGGTTTATTACTTGGCAGCTCGAATGTCCGTTGAGGTCGATGGAAAAAAAGGAGGAAGGAGAAGAAGAAGAAGAAGAGGAATAGGAAAAAGAGAAAGAAAGAAAGTGACGGGAAAACAAAAATGGGTCTCGTCAAATCAAGCCCATGCTGAACAGAATGATTGTTATCTCAATCTGGGGTAGTTTTATGGGCTTTAAATCATGTACTGTCCATCCCCAACAAAATAAATCATAAACATTCTTTCCGTTTATCTGTTTTGTGAAACAATAAATACAAATAAAATAAACCAATTGTTGATATCTTTTTGATTTATCTCAAAGTAGATGGTAGTCAATGACCTCAACTACAGACGACTAATAAGTTCTAGCAATATAAATAATCCCACAAACCGGTTTAGTCTAAAGTTCGAAGTTAAAGTGTTTTTGTGTATGTTTTTTTTCGTTTGTTTTGTTTTAATAAATACAAATTTTCAAACAGAAAATTTACGACAATGTACTCGTACATAACAACCATTTATTCTAATGGCTGGGATTAATTGGACAATCGGCGCCGACCAAAGTACCACTTCGGCCGCCAACATCGGATGTCTCTGCAGCATTAATTTGGGTCGGAGAATGCCATCTGGAGTGTTTTGCCCTTAGTACAAGAAGCAGCAATTTGTCAACATTTTGGATAATTGGATCCCCACCCTAAAATTGACCCGATGAAAATTTCAAACTTTGCACTCATTGGAAGAAGTTATAGCGGAAGTCCAGAAATGCTTTTCTGTAAGGTTAGAAAAGGAAATGTACAACAATCTTACCAAAAAAGAAAAGGAAATAACCTGACATACCTTTTCACAGGTTCAAGTTTACAAAGAAATATAGAAGAAGAAGGGGGGGGGGACAATAAACAATTAATATAAAAGAAGAAGTAGAAGAAACAGCGAACAAAAAACCACGGTGCTATTAAGAGATACCCAATAACTGCATTTCCACCTTCAACATTTCAAAGAATGAGTTAGATCGAAGTTTCCATGCTTGAATACTAAAATTAACATTACCGCACTGATTTAATTTTACTGATCAAAAGCTTGCTATAATAATTCTATTCCAACAAAATATTTGAAATTCGATTATCACAAACGCACAATGGGAGACTTAACCAAGCAGAAAGGTTCGTGGTGACATAAAACACAAATTGGTGCTTGTGTTGGGCAAGTGTAATTATGACATAATCAATTATAAATTATTTCCAAAGCCTACATTGTGTTTGCACACAGTCGAAATTCAATCTGGAGAATTTTTTAACTTAATCGCCAGGACTAACTAATATTGTGATTTTTCGGAGCAAGGTTCAAGCGATGTGAACATCCTCATGGCTTTACACTGTGCTTTTTTTCAACAGCGGATTCGGATTTGTTTTTTAGGCGCCATCGACGGTTTTCAAACCGTACACTGTCACCACGAGGCGTTCGGAGCCTATGGGCCTTTTCGAAATCGCGGTTTGGGATAGGGCTTTTGGTTCAGTCTTCGTCATTTATTGAGAAGACGTGCGCTTTCCTAAGGGGCTTCAATCAGGCAGACGGATCCCAAGCCGGGTCACGGATCCCATGTTTCGAAAAGTGCATATGACGGATCAAAAAGGCACATTTTATAACGCACATACGCACAATGGCCCTTACGTCACTCCGTTTCAACATGGTGGGTGCCCTTACAATTCCTGACGTCATCGGCGAATATTTCATCTCCACGGAAGCGATATTTTTTCCTTTGTCCTTGCGGCCGTCTTTCTATTGACTTTCTATTTTGTGTCTTCTTTTGCTCAACAATAAAATTCACAAAGGCAGTAAAATGAAATTTATTTGTTGAAATTAATTGTCAAACAGAGGCACGCATCGGTCGACCAAATTATTTGTTACGCTCAATACTGCCAGTGTATGCAGATAACTGTAAACGCCCATGTGTCATTTCACGTAATAAAAAATACTATGGTAGTTTAATATATGGAAAACTATAATCAAATGCAGGTAGGCCTACTTTATTATGGAATTTGCTGTTTTAATGCATAGACTTGTTTTGTACTACCGGTATCGTATATATCGTCGCACACCAGAAATGTCTACTTGCATTTCGGCTTGCTCTCGTTTCTTCGCAAATTCCAGTCACCCCCTCCCCCCTCAGTTTTCACTTCGTACTTTCTTTGGAGAGCCTGAGGTAGGTTTTTAAAACCTTACATAATGAGGACTCAATGATAAACATTCGAGTGTCATAAACTATACTCTGATGTTATGATTTTCTGTGGAGCTATTTTCTTAACCCATGATCGAAGTTTTCAAAAAAGTGCAAAGTGCCTGAGTATACAATTTACACTGATTTTACGGGACCAAGGCCCCGTTCCCAAATAGCTGAGAGGTACAAAGTACAAGATCCAAACACCGACGACAAAAATGTTGCTCTTGGAAACAACTACGTTTTGTAGCCACTACACAAATTTGAAGGGAGCTGCTCGCTTTGGAGGCCCTGGGCATCGCTGCTTAATTTCATCACCAGAATTGTCATTTTTTTTTGTACTCGAACGACTATTTCGTGTTTAGTGTGAACTGACTAAACGTTCACGCAAGTTTCCACCATACCTCGTGCGTGAAGTTGGACCGAAAAGAATGCGCGCGTTGTCAGCAATGCCCATACAGTGATATTATGTGTGCTCAGTTGGGTTCAGATATGTTTTCAATACAATCGGTGCGCACCTTATCGTAACAACCTCGCAGAAAAGTAAATTAAAAACGTAACTCTTTCGAGAGTCATTCATTTATGTCATATACCTTGATAAAATGTTTTTACAGTTGTTTAATAACGACCCCGCACAATGACAAAATAATACTTATAAGAGCTACCCGAACCTCTTGATTGTTATTCAGCATTTTGTTGAGGGAACAAAAAAAAAAAAAAAAGCTTTTCGAGTTTGTAAATTTTGCTTGTAATGACCCCCAATGCAGTCGGCAGGTTTTCATTTCGGCGTGTGCTTCCACAATCAATTTCTAGGCGGTCGGCGGTGCCTAAACGAATCTCATGGAGCGAAATTTAATTCAGTCAAAATATTCTTTGCGTTTCACATCGTCAAAGTAATTGAGTGTAACAGACCATTTATATAGTAGGGCCGAGCGCTCGAGCCTCAGGAAACGGGAGCCCGGCCGAGCGTGAAATCATCTTCGAGTGATATTTCTTTCTTGTTTCCCACTTTTTTCTTCTTCTTCTCTTCTCTCTCCTTCTCCATTTTTTTTAATTTTTTTTTTAGATCGCTGATAGAATCTAGACGAGGACAGCAATGAAGCATATACGGTTTGACTTGAAAGTGTTTCATTGTTGTTGTAAGATTTATGATGGATTACTTACTTCCACTTCATTTCACGTCGCCGAGAAATAGGCGTTTATTGTTGGCCACGGTAATAAAACACGGAGCCGTTGGTTTCTGGTAAAAATATATACTGTTGCTTCGAAAAATTTACAGGTTTGGTGATGCACGGAGCCCCGTGACTGCCACACGACTTTATACAGATGATGACGAGCTTATGATCACCCATCTTGCCGATTTTATGTATCTCGAAGTTTAGTAGGTCGACTATACGAGATAAATTATCTCGCTATCTTTATAAGTTGTGTATACAGCACTATCTAGTTAAAATAAATTGCAAAAGTTACGAGAAAAACAAATTATCAATTAAAAACCACAAGGGAAACTGACAGGGGAAATTTTTCATGTGATCATTTTTTCTCAGATCTACCCAAAATTAACATAAAAAAGCAAATAACTAAGTCAATTGGGAGACAACACGTAACCAAAGAGCTCTATGCTGGACTAGGAAAACTGTCTCTTATTCGGTGGTGTATCGTTAGTTTGGTTCAAAGTTGTAGAAGATAGGGCATCAAGTTCATTTCAACAGTGTCGTTCACAAGACGACGAAAACAAAAAGATTGCACAAATATTAATGAAATCATGAGCACCCAGTTTCAATCAATCATTGCAAAAAACATAACTCTGTTTCGATGTTTGTGATAATACTTGTTTCTGTTTAGACATTGTATAATAAGAAATATATATTGATATTTACCAAAACATCAGTCATTACATTCCTATGATGTAATGACTTAAACACTATGATATGAATAACTAACATTGTCTTTTAATTTATTTGGATCAGCAAACAAATATATATACATACGAATATGAAATACAAAAATAAAAATAATAAAAAAGAAAACAAATAAATTACTAATAAATAATAACAAATACATCACAAAAAATAGATAATTAAGTAAATAAATAACAAACAAATATTTAAATCATCATTCTGTAAGTGGGCTGTATGTGATTATTTTAAAGTAAACTTCTTTTGTACAAACTGTACATATCCATTGTTATCATGTATCTCCCCTATAGATTAATTCTTTGATAGTTTATTGTAATTTTGTTTGTTGTATATTGATTTGTTGCAGAATGTCTATTTTGAAATGCTGTATTTTTCAGAGTGTAAAATAAACGGAGTGGCATAACTCCACATCAATAAAAAAATAAAAATAAATAACAAATAATTAAATAAATAAATAACATTAATAATAACGTGCAATAAATAAGTAATAGTAATGATAAGATAGGGACAAATACGAGGGTAGATCTGTTACAGAAGGCGATACTTTTGGAAACAGCAATGATCCTGAGAAAGACCCTTGAGATCTAAGGCTACGGGACGTAGCCTGACTCAAGGAGTTACCGGCACAATTGAAAATGTGAGCTTTCTCTTGGATAACATGAAATAGTAGTGATGGTACACAATAATAATAAAAAGGTCAACACGTATTAAGTTTGGGTACATCCTCACGCATTCAGGCAACATACACTGTGTTACAAATTCTTCAAACAACTTCTGAGCATTTCAGATGGTAATAAGCACATTATATTTAATTTATATATAATTTATATATATTCCCGGTACAGTAAGTATTTTTGTAAAAAATTAGCATAAACGGGAAAGAAAATTACTCTCAATGATCAACTCTTAATTAACGAACAACTTCAACGGGGCTTCACGAGATCTCTGATATTTCAACAGATGAATTGCTTTTATTGGTCATCAATTATAATAGTTCCTCATAAACATAAATTCTAATCACTTCTTATGTATGTAATGTTCCCAGTAGCTATCTTGACAAATGATAATGGGATGTTGTAACGAAATTGAATGTCTGAGACAACAAAGGGTTACCCCTGCAGGGATACATTTTCCATTGGGCTGTTGATTGGAATCAAACGCACCTGTAGTTGGTCTCTATATAAAATCACATGAGTTATACGCTCATTTAGTCTTGTGAATCGAGTCGTGGATGGAAATCAGGTTGATTTATTGAAAATGTTTAACAGAGCTTCAAATCGAAGTTAAACAAACTCTGTTTTCAAATTAAAAGACATCAACTTCGAGGAAATCTCTCTGTGTTTAATCGGGTAAATTTATGGTAAGACATAATGTAGACAACGAAACTACAACTCAAATGTGAATAGTCACTGACTTCGTTTTTCAGCCATTTACGGGTTTTGTCTGCCATTTTGAAAGCCATCTGGTATAAATAACAGCTTTCGGGTATAGTACGATTTCATTACATTTTATTCAATAAATTCAAAACCCATTGAACAACCCTATATTTGGACTGAATTTACTTCTACAATTTGAATAATGAACTTTGAAACTGTGAAATTAAAACTGTATATTGATCCGACAAATTTGAAAATGTGGAATATTCATGATGTACTGACGCTGTGAAAAACTGTAACTGACCCGACTACTTCTAGAATCTGAAACATTAATTACAAAACTGTCATCCTGTGAAGTGAGGGCTGGGGCGCATATTTTATATCCTCTAGTTTCCAAGAAGATTAACCATTCAACAAACCTGCAAATTTCCACCAAATTGGGTGATCCCGTTTCAGAGAAAAGTAGCACCGAACAATTGTTTACATTTGTCACTGAATCTGCGTATCGTACTAGGCCTTCTTTGGTTTAATTTAAATTTGACAAGTTGAAACAAGAATCCGAGTGTTTAGGGAGTGCGGGACCGCAGTTTCCTCGAAGATGGAAATACAATCCAGGACACTTGATGCTGGTATCAAGGTGTTTTTTTTTAAAAGCCAACTTACACATTGATCATCTTTTAAAAAATGTCACCGTCCCCAGGTGTGCAAAAATCAATTTACTTATTACATGTGAAGCACTGGTTTAGTTACACACCCAGCTTAAAGGTAAACAAAATAAATATAACTCCGGTCTTTCCGCATTGTCAGTGACACAACTAGATATTTTTTCTTGTTTCCGTCCCACCCCCCCTTTTTGGGGGGGCAAATAAAAATTTATTTTATTATATTTCTTACTGTTTTTATTTTACTTAAAGGGAGTTTATACTTTTGGTAAATGTCAAAGACCAGTATCCTCACTTGGTGTATCCCAAAATATACTTGAAA
>JAUELU010000076.1:4776652-4797443 GCA_032357145.1 Evasterias troschelii | reverse complement strand
ATACATTGTTTTGAATATATTATGTTCACTTCATCGTTCATGCTCATTGATGAATGACCACGCGCCCTAAAAATCGGTAAAAAAGGAGAAAGTCTGTTTGTGTGCACTTATCAAAATGGGGAAAGATTTGATATTGATAATTTCTACCTTGACGTACGGCGGTCTTGATTAATTGGAAAAAAAAAACATAAAAAAAAAAATCAATTGTATTCTAAATGGAGGCACAAATTGTTATTTCTTGGGACATCGTCAATGTCAATACACCCTGGCAACATATTATATACATTATGTGTACATAAGATTGTACTTGCTGCCAGCACACGAATATTTTGAATATAATTGCACATTACAATGTACAGGACGAAAGTTAATAATTTCACCCTAAGTCAGTGACCGGTAGTTGTCAAGTCAACTTGGAACTTTTTGAAAAACATGCTGGCGTAAAATGATTGTTATGTTTTCATATTTTAGTATCACTCAAAGTCTGAACCTATGTACAAAAGTATACGTTGAATTATAACTATTCATAAATCACGTATTTTTGTATATACAGAAAGAGTTTTAAATTATTTATTTCTGAAAGAAATATCATGTCAAATACAAACAGTTGTCAACTAAACTAATTCCAAAACAAAAAACCACGATTTTTTTTTTAGCTTGGCTGGACAAAAAAATATACGTCTTTGCGACCCGTGCCATGTTAATTCACAACGAGAACGCAACAGCACGTTTTGAAAGATGTTTTTGTAACCCGCGCCAACCTGACCACGGCTTTGCGCATGCGAGGGAAACCATAATTATCGGAACGCTGCTTTAAACACTGTTCAAAACCTAAATCTCCACTTGCTATGAGCTACCAACATCAGCTTATAAATCTAGCACAGTTTCGTTGGGGCCTATACTTTTTATAATAATATCTTGGAATGACTATCAAACAAATAGCGTTAATCTATCACAGTTTCATTGGGCGCGTGACTATAACATAAATCACGTCTTCTCTTCACAACAGACAATACCCATCGCTTAGATGAGCTCTTAAGTTCGAGATGTTTAGTTCTTATTATTGAATTCTTCAAGACATGAAGTTAATGCGTTCAAGTCCCAACATAGTCACCCGTGAGTATATCTAATTGAGAAACATTGTTGTCAACAAATAACTGAGTTGTAGAATAATTCAAATAAACAACGAGACCTTGGAAAATACTGTTGACCTGGAGAAGAATTATGCTGGTGTCATGAAACTCAAGAAAGTTATTTTTTGTCGTGGCTTAGTTACTTTCGTCCCATAATCACTAAAACAAATACGTAACTGATCTGCGAATGCAGTGGCGGAATAGTCTGCCCTTTTGGGGGACAGTTATAAAGTAAGCATTACAGCAACAGCAGTCGGGGAACCAAACAAATATGGCGGCGGTGTGACGGCAACATTGTACACAATGTATGTTAACACAGATTGTTTCAATGGTGATAAAGTACAAATACTTTTAAACAGACCACTACAATAGGGTTGGAACCAGGATAAATTATCACAAAGATACAAATCTTTAAAGGGAAAGTTTTTGTATTTATCTATTTACTTATAAATGTACTTATTTATTTACTTATCTGCTTACTTATCAATATTATTAGGCCCCTATTTATTATCATTTATATATTTTAAAATGTATTTATCAATTCCAATCCTCTGGTTTTCAATCAAAACACAAGTTAAAAAATCCTGTAGGAATTGCATCCAAGTATTAGGTTTCGTCTGAGAAAAATTAAAGAAAAACTATTGATGTTCTCCACATACGTTACAATCTGGCTTATTTCAACATCGACTGGTGTAACTAAACAATGTTAATTTCTGGGGGACTTCAAATGCTATTATCTCAACTTTGACAGTTTTTTTGGACGGCAACAATTTCCGTGTAGCATCGGTTCTGCTATGAACTTGAAAATAATAGATTTTTTAGATTGAAAACTCATGGTAATTTTTCCCTAATAAATTCCAGTATCTGATTGTTGTATCCTATTGTTTTTTGTGTACACACAAAGGTAGACCTATATACACTGAAGCTCTTTATCGACCAAGCATAAGTAATAACTAGGTTCACGGATTGTTTTTTTAAATTATTTTCTGGCACGGATCGGTTTGGATTGTAACTATAATCAGAAACGTCAACAAACTGGAGTACACAAACAAAAATTATAAAAAAATAAAAATTCGCCTACATCTTAGACTAATTTAAACTCTCGGTTCACCTAGAAAAATAATCCCTAATCAAATTTTATAACAAGGCTTTGACACAATTTTATCCAGCAACTCACACGCAAAGATGTTGATTGTTTGTGTTCCGTCCTATCTCATTGCTCCCCCCCCCCCATTGAACCATTGCCACTTAAATACCCATCTTTTTGGACGGTCTTGATCGAGAAGTCATAGCTCTTATATATGCAGGAGATATTTCAGGTACTTCTGAATCTCATCAAGGCATGCGACTGCCAAAATGCTTTTGTTCACGAATTTTTCTCAGGCACGAATTTTTGTTGTTATTGTTGTCGATTTAAAATATTTATTTCAAGGTTCCAGAAATGTTATATATATTTTTTTTCAATATGGAGGCTTATTCCACTTTCTTACCCCACCGTTGGTTACGATGGTGCACGTAGTGCATTTAACGTCACTCAACATAATTCTGACTAAACTAAAAAATTTCACAATTGAAATTGTAGAAAACGGCCTCGGCAAAATCGAATTTATCTCAACGCGCAGACAATAAAGTGTACAACTGGCGAAGCCTATTTCAGATACTGGGGGGAAAACATCATTATTTTGAATGTATTTACTTTTGATATATTTATTTTTTGTGGTTCATTTATTTATGTATTTACCTTGCAATAGTGTTTATCAATGTATTCTACCGATACACATTCAAGTAAATATCATTGGCACAAACCATAGTAGACCAGAAAACAAAAACACTTACCCTTTCAACAAGATCTCCTTTATTGTAGCTGCCGCCCGAATTCTGCATCCCCGGTGGCGACAAATTCCTCTTCCACCTCGGGTTGCTGTTGCCCCCTCCTCCCCTCCTTGGTGCGGCACGGGCCACTAGGCACCCAGCTAGCACACAGATCAGTGGGAGAACCACTACAACACAACAGAACCTCATGATGTTAAGAAGTAGAGTTTCAAGAAACTAAACCAAGGCCCCGTTTAGAAGGCTCCAGGAATGGGCGCTCCACGTAACCCCCCTTTCTTGTCTTCAAAAGCTCACTTATTATTTTGTCGAGTTTTAGTTGGAGCGCGACGGTTTCAAGTATAAACTCACAATTACTCTGCCTCCATGCGCGGGTTCTTCCTTGTAGTGGAGTTATGGGTTTAGCGCCGCGCCAGTCGATGCGATGTACAGTGGAGCTGTTCGGAGTAGAGGTAACCGCCCATGTGTGAACCTCCAGAGCGCGCTGCTTAAGAAACTGTGTAGCCCACGATGTCGTCAGTGCGTCATTTTAATGGTCAAACGGCGTAGTCAAGTGTGTGTGGGGGAGAGAGAGTTGAGCGATCGCGAGATGTTTCCTATAACGCGTATCGAGTAGTTGATGTAAGAGGTGACAAGTTGTATCACCGGGTAGTGGGCATGGTCACGTAGTACGTATTTCTTAAGACCGCCTCTTCTCTCAAAGGTCTGTGCTGGTTCGAAATGGCACCAACTGTTGAGTGAACCTTTAAATACCACGCCGGCACGAAGTGCACGTTTTAAAATGGATTGGATGATATCAGTGGTTTGGTTCAGTGATGTGCGGAGTTGGCTTGCTGCAGTGGTCTGCATCCGGGAGCGGTTAAGGGGAACAAAATGCTGCTCCTCATCAATAGCCAATTGTACGCTCGCTTGCATCTCAAAATAGAGCCACAACCCAGGAGATTGTGTGATGATATGACTCTTTCAATCGCTTATCAATTATTCACGGTTAAATCTTCGACCAACACTAACGAGAAAACAATAATAGGCTAATTACAAAAGGTATAGGCCCACGATCACAATCAGGTGGTTGCATACAAGATGACATTATTATAAATTCCTCTATATATTCTTTGTAGATTTTAGTATCACGGAGGTGTGTGACTTCTTGTAATTTGTGAGGTCAAACGTAAGGTCAGAAAAGAATAAACGTAAAATGTGCCTGAGCTTTCTCCTTTATCACCTCAGCAATTGTCGGGTCTGATCTGTGTGGACCCGCTGTTCTTGGTGGCAGTGTTTACCACCGGTAGCTGTCAACGAGGGTCATTACGAGGGAAGCAAAGCGGGTTAAAATAAGCGACAACAGCAGCAATTGCGATGATTATTTGTTCGCGGTTTTCCGCACTCATTTTTTATTGTCTTCTTCTTTCCGTTTTTGACGTGTTGACAAGATGGAATGATACCTTGAGTGTGGGAAGCGGGCCGCTGACTGACGGCATTCATCACGCGGGAAAATGAATTGGGACCACGCGCCACCTTTTGTTATTTTTTTTTTGGGGGGGACATCATTTCAATTCTTTTACGGAGAGCTTGATCCTTGACTTTGTCTGTTCAATCGTGAAATCATAAGCGTTTTCGACTACGATATTTATAACTAGCGTTGTGGATTCGGGTCAATAATCACGCCAATTAAACCAATTTAAAAACGAAATATAGAGTTGAAGCGCAGGTGTGACTGCATTTTCTGCCTCATCACCTATCATTTACCACGTTAAGAATAACCCACTTTCCCCAATATCCCATTGAACTTCCTCTCAAAGCTTAATCCTTTATTCATAGCATCTCCAGTTACCATAGTTACGGCACTGTATACGTCACATCAATGGGGGGGGGGGTATTAAGGTAACACAATAAACATTGCCGAAGCAGTTTGAAAGCGTGGCGTCCTTTGATTAAACGAAGTATCGTTCTACTGTTGTTTGCCCCCCAAAAATTTAATGATCTTAAGAAGGGTAACAAACAAATTCTCCACAAGAGATCTCAGAAGATGAGCTTTAATAGCGAACTGATGGGAAAACAAGTAGGTATGCCTGTCGTACGATTTGTATTATTCTAAAGATGGTCTTGGTGTATTGTCAATGGAAAGATTCTCAATATAGTTGAGACTGGGTAACAAAAAATGCCAGTCTATAGTCGTTTGCTTTTCATAAAAGCAAATCGTTGAAAAAAGATCTCAGTGCACAAATGGCGCCTTTTTTTTCTATCGGCAATATTTCTTCTCTTTTTTTGACAATAACATTTACCCTGCGGCTGGCGTATAAGAATTCCTTCTTTGGTCATGTTATTCTTACGGGTTGTCATGATCTCTTCTCGTGGGAGAAGCGTTGGTTCACAGAGAACTGCCTACTCTTCTTCGGTTTGGTCTCATCCGTTTGACTGGTGTGCTCAACATTAAGGCCGGGTAACAAGGGGATATTCCCCGATAGCGTATTCGAGTACGCCTTACAGTTAAACGGAAATACTTTGCCATTGCAGTTCAATTCAATTCAAGTCAACGTTTATTTGATGCTCTTCTCAAAATGTAACATTATAGGACCTATACAGAAGTATTAAATAGATAAGCGAAATAATAAGCACAAAAATGGAGGGGAAAGAGTTAACCTATGTAGACCAAAACGGGACTGTCAGATTAAGCCAAGGCCTATAGAAGACAGCTTAGACGGACAAACTATACAAAGGTGGAGACATAACAAGACAAGGTAACGAAAACTAAACAAAAAGCATACTGCTGTTGAAATGACAGAAATTTGTCTATGAGTTAGGGCTATCACAAATTTAAACCAAGTTTAAACTGATGGCAGGTTTTTTTTTTTTTATTTCTCTGTTATTCACAAATACTTCCTACTTCAACAGAAAGATTACACCTTCTATACCCGGGAAGGGGAGGGGGTGGTGTTCTGTTAGGTTTCTTTGGATCTTGAAGAAGGTAAGGGACGTTTCCGAGTACGAGTGTATATAACTCTACCTTCAGAGTATGCTCAGTGATGATACATTCCAGCATTGATTGTGGGTATATTTGGAGGCAGCCCAATCCAAGTGGTATTAGATAATTTTGTGTGAGGTGGGACTTTAGTTGACAGGAACACACTTTAACGTTGCGTCGTTTATTTCACAAATGACGTAAGGGTATATCTCGCGTCTCCCTGAGATCGAAGAGTTTGTCAATGTTTCTCCAGTAACAACCATCAGTAAAACTTATTCTTCGGGTATACATTTCATCGATTTAGACTTCGTGGGTATAAACTGGCGAACGGTTTCAGGCTATGACCGCGTAAAGGGGGAGAGTAGACTGTACATCAGCTTGCAACAACGCTTGTAATTATAGAGGTTGCGGGGAAATCGGAGAGCGTGAGTTGGGAGTCTTTTTGGCCCGTGGCACGACCGGCCAGTTTTAGGCTACTGACCGCAGAGGGCTACGCACGTGAAATGACTCAGGGTATTGAGTGACACGTATTGAACCGAATTTGTATTGTATTGAATTGGGGGGAAACGACGAGAATGCATGTCGAGGTTCGTTGGTGCGACTGAAAGGGGGAATGCATGGCGAAACAGAGGGGGTAACTCAAGGAAGGAAACGGTGTGTGAAGCAACACAAATGCAGAGACCCAAATTAATATGCCGTACAATCTTCCTTCCGTTATACATGAGAATTCGTTTCCGAATTGAAGTCCTGCCTCCGTTAACTCCCGAGCCATAGTCATACCATAAAATGGTGCTTTAGACCATTTCGGCTCCTGACCGATGGACATAAAATACTGTGTCGACTGTAAACCCATTATGAGGTGTAGTCCCAGAAGTATAAGAATAATGGGCAGTGCCACTTGGGACTCTCATACACGTAAAAACATATCTGGGCTTCAGAAGATCCAATGAAGAGCGGCCTGTTTTGTCACCGGGTAACTTCGCGTTAATATCTAGTGTTTCAAAAACGATCTTCGTATTAAATTGGGACACACTATAGCTTGTCGAAGGTGTTAAAATCGCCTACAACTCCGTTACATATTCATCATGGGGACCAATGCCACGAGTCCAGCACAAAGTCTACATTGTACCTAAAGTAACAAAGCACAGAAGGAGACATGCCAAGCAATAACAGGCAACCACAAAGACTTCAAATCTACGCAAAGTAATTTTTGAATTACCTCGTGGAAGAGTTCTGGAGGAAAACAACCAAGCACTAAGTAAAGCAGGTGTGGCAATTTTGACCAGTGTAAATAGTAATCACCAACTACCAAGTGAAGAGAGGCAAATATCATCAAAACATTATTTATTCAACAGGTGTTAAAGGCAGGGTATATACTTCTGGTAATTGACAAAGAAAAGTATCCTCACTTGGTGTATCCCAACATGTGTATATTATTATTAAACATAACAAACTTGTAAAAATTTGGGCTTAATCGGGTATCGAAGTTGTGAAAAAAACAATGCAAGAAAGAAAGATAAATAAAACTGCATCTTTGTTGCAAAGAATTGTGTTTTCAGATGTCTGAGAAAGGCCTCATGCCTGAAGCCTTTCTCAGATTCAAACTGTTGGGTTCTCTCTAATATACTACACTAACTCAAAAGGGGAAGTTTCTAAAAAGATTCTCTTTACCAAGTATGTTTTTATGGTCATTATAACTTGCGGAGTAAATATCAAAAGTAGGCATGCATACACTGCCTTTCAGTACACAACTTTTACTGAGATCGGTAAATATTTTCAGGTCATTTTGGTGTCAACTAACCATGCTTCTGTGTCCAGATTTGGGGCTGAATGCATTTCAGTCCTGCTAAAAATATTGGCAGGTTACTTAGATACAGTAATTAATTAAATTGTGATAAACACCCAGCGGGCTGCGTGCCTCCAGTGTTTAACAACGGATGTGCGAGATTCAATCGTACGAAATCCAAAGAAACTAGGCATAAAGGATAGATAAAAGGCAAACTATTTAGGGGGAAAAGCCAACGAATAAGTCTTTTTGTCCGAGACCCTCTTTCAACCTATATCAGAAAGTGATCAGATTGCGTTCAATGTGTCATTCAGATACAGAGTTTCAAGTATCTTCGTTGGGAGCGGTTTCGGGTTTACTGTTGTAAATGCGATACGATGTGATTATGGGTTGATTGTGCTTTTTACTTATGTCCGCGCAATTAATAAAGGGATAGATCCCCTTTGATGACGGTGCTGATGTGATATTCTCATAGTTGATATAAAAAATTGGGTCATCAATGAAAATTCAATCAGTTGGTGTGGGCACTGCCCTGCTATATATTTGGAGCTTCGGCCTTGTTAAGGCCTATAATAGCGAATCCATTGTTTGACTGCTGTTTACTGTTTCATTTTTACCCTCGTCATAAAAAGCCACCAAACGTTGCTTTGGTTCCATTGTCTGCTATTTTCCCGTTGCTCATTACGTACCGCTTGTTTATTTGTTTCCTCTTCTTTTTCTAGTGTTTTCATTTATTTATTATTAACATTAATGGTATTTTTAGGCCTAATATTAATATTTGGAGATGCTATAAGCGATATTGTGCAACGTCACACACAGTCTCACGTCTTTTTCAGATTTAGTGGTGATCGTTAAATCTTACCGACCCCGGCGTTTCTGTTCAATCCGTGGGGGCGATGAGAGAAATGTACGGGTGTGATTAATCAGTCCGTCCGGAAAATTCCGTCCAAAAACCCTCGCACATTTTAGGTGAAGATTTCCTTTACGCAAGGAAGTATTCACTTTGTCGAGTTGTTGACACACGTGTACTGAGCGTTAAAAGTAGGGCTAAATCATGGGTTGAAGTGCCAATACACAATTACTCAAGACCCAATGAGCTTAATTTGATGCGCGTAAATTCGGGCGCGTAATACCATCTGGAGAGAAAGTCAAAAGCAAGTGATGGAATTTCACTGTTTCAAATTTCAACGTGTGCAACTGCTCTTTAAAAAACACTATTTTACTTACTGCCTATTGGTGTGTGCTTATATGCTATTATCGTTACTTGAACCAACAATACGTATAGGCCTAGGCCGATAGTAAAAGCGTTAGTTGAGGAGGAACTTTCAAATGTTTTATGGTAAACATTATTCAAAAGATTGGGTTAAGAAACTACATGTTCGATGGTTATGACGGCAAATGGCGCAATGTCAAAATTTGACGGTTTTAAGCTTCGCCTGTTTTAATTATTGTATCTTATACAGCTTCATACTGGCAAGACAAATAACATACCCACATGGGGGCTACTAAACCAATCAGAATAGTGTAGGCCTACGTAAAGTAAATTGAAAGTTACACTGTCGATTATCACACTACCTCAAGTCGAAAAATAAATAGATAATTAAGACAGGAGCTAAAAATAGACATCTCTTTACCAAAATAAACACCGGTCATCAAACAATAGTAGTAGGATGAAGCCAACAGTTGACAATTTCGACTTCCTTATAATGAAGTGCGTACGTAATCCGACAACGTATACCAGTCGCGATTTCGAACCTTTGCAGTCACACCAGCCACGGCAACACGTGGAAACGGGTTGCCGTGGCTGGCCGTGACGTCGTATCCGTGACGTCAAAAGCCTTTATGGTATTTGACGCTAATCGATGTGGCGGTTATTTGCGCCGTTCAAATGTAAATATCAAGACAGACATTGGCATGTTATATGGGTAATAAAGCCAGAAATGCTCCAAAGCAATCATCATTAACTTCTAACAGGAGTAATCTTTTGGCGTCAGTGTAAACAATGAGGACGAGTCCCGAGTGGTAAACACTTTCAAAGGTTAGGTCATGTACATAACATTGTTAATTAAACGAATTAAAAGGTGCTTTTATTCAAAAGCATATTAGATTAATTCCCTACGTGCGCAATGATAATGAACTGGTCATCAGTTCTGGTAAAAATGTAAACAGTGCTGAGCGAGTTACACTAGTTTGTTGATTTCGACTTTCGACTTTAAATCTTGAATCGGGGAGGGGAGACTTTCCCTGACGCGGCCGAGCTTTCCGGTCCGTATGACACCGAAATTGGGGTTCGGTTCCCCGTCGCGAGAGTTTAGTCCTTTTGCACTCAACTTTAATTGCTTCTCTTGACCCGGTGATATAGTTTGGATAAACTGTGAGGGCAGAGCTGGTACTTGTGATTGATTTATCTGGATGAGCTACGTACTTAGCAACAATTAAGGTGCAATCTCCCGGTGTTGGGAATAAACGTTCATCATGGGTGGCGTTTAATGTATGTAAATCAACGCCAAAAACTTCATTATCATTAGCATTATAAAATCAAACTCAAAACATGATATTATACCATCTGACATGATAGAGAAACCACGAATTATTTACATATTGTTGACATACTAAATTAACAGGGTGTTAATGAATAAAATATATTGAATAGTCAAATTTTTGTTCCAACCAAACAAAATGCTGCCTCGGTTAAACTCAACTTACCAAGGCTTTTCAGTTTTGGGGGTACCGTCATTTTTTTCTTGACGAAGGAAATCGAGTCAGGCTGCAGAGATAATACAGGAAAAAGGGCAGTGTAAATCACTCGTTACATTATGTTGTATTTTCTGTTGGATTGTCGTTATTTTTGTATTTTATACAAAAACACTCTTGTCATTCAACATCAAACAAATCAGCGCAAATCATCAACATCAATAAGCGCCTCATTGTTTTTCAAATTAGATTTGGAGGATAATCGGTGATGATGAGGGGTTAGGGTGGGGCTTTCATGGGTTAACTTTTATGCTTTTATAATGTATTTTCTAATTTATTCTGATGAAACTTGATCGTACAGCATGGGGTGCGGCTGCTTTAAATTTAAAGGCACATGTCTATTTGAGGCTACCGCGACATTATACCAATTATTGGGCGCCTTTTATTCTCAAGTATAGTTTGGATTAATAGAGAAACATTCCACACTCAAAACTCCACATATTGAGGCGTTTTCTAAATTTCGGCTTGGGTTTGAGCTCCGGGTTGGTAATCAGTTCTGGTTATGTACAGTGTTTTCCCGCATCGAAGGGAGCCTCGAGCTGGAGACTAAGCCGAGGTCTTGGGGGGAAAAGCCCAGATTGGAATTCACATGGATCCGTGTCACACGGGTCTTACCAACTCAGTCTGGGTCAGAATGACTCGTTCTGGTTCAAACTGATCATGGGTGTGTATGGTTTAAAAAGGCATTTCGTTCAAACTGATCATAAGTGTACGGGTTAAAATGGCATTTCAATTCTAAAGATTTGGGTTAAATCTATAGGTCGGAGTGACCCATATAAGGGCCAAGCCAAATTTAACCCAAATTCGGTGAAAACAATGACCTAGACAGATTTCAGCGACACGATGCCACCGGTAGAGACAGTGCGAAGTATCGGTCACGATCCTTCTTTCCACCTTATTGGTGGATACTGATTCCCGTGTATCTAGTGTGTGTGCAGTGTGCATTTGGACGCGCGCATGGCGAGACCCGCACCGTTATCTAAAGAGACATGCACTAATTGACTCCCAAAATGATAGCCTTGCCGCGCGTGACGTCATTACAAGGAGTCAACAGCTTATCAGACGACGGGACCATGTATAGATAGATATCATTTCACTAGTGTAGTAGTCCGTCATCTTGCTATACTGATCCATCTTAATCTTAATGTTTGCTTTTAAAATTGTCATTTGACTGGAATTTGAAAAAAAATTACACGAACGTCACAAACAATCAGTGCAGTTTGGAGGTGTAATAGCTTTTTTGGAATCAATGAACTAGCCAGAACGACTACTTCGAGAATGATTCGTACAAGTTCGTCTGTCTGAAAATTTCAATTGGCTGGCAAACCACTGCTCAAAAGGAAACAGACAATTTGAAAAAAGAAAGAAATCACAATTAAAGTGCAGGTTTCTGGGATGAACTAAAAACCGTAAGGGCTTGTAATTATTTCCAAGTCCGTTCTTAAAGGATACTTGAATGGGAAGACTCGGCTGGGGATGACTTTCGACCACTCGTCCAATGCCCGGCAATGGTGTCGAGGCCGTGGTATGGTTTGCGTCTTAACCACTTCCGAGCCAGTCTTTCTGACGCCGAGCCCAAACGAATCAGCTTGTGTCAGATATTTAATTAAACGAAAAGTCGGGATATTTATAATAATACGGAGTACAATTTTTATATTTATCATTATTTATCATTATTGTACTGTTGAAACCTACACTTCTAAGAGAAAACAAATAAATATATTCCAGTAGTTGTATTCTGATGAAGGTCAGAAGTGGTTTCTATGGCAAGGTACAGCTAATTTATATTTTAATCGGTCATTTAAATACTGCTCTTAGGAAGAACAAACCTTGTTAAAATACCTGACTGATAATGGGTAACACTTCTAATGTGACCAATAGCGACCATACAACAATGGAGAGCCTTTATTACTTTAAAATGCAATCACCTGATGTTTCGCAGAAATACCAACAAATTCAGAAATTCAGAACTGCTGATGCTGCTTCAAAACGGAAAAGATGAACAAAATAACACGTTCTTAAAACAAATAAATATACAGATAAAACAAACAACTTACTGTAACATAAAATGGCATGAAAATACCCCAAATAGACGTACATTGTATGTAGCTGCTGGTGTATGAGATAATCGGTATACCGAAGCTAACTGAATTGAATCCGTCAACCAATACAGCACTGTATTCGTTGAAGGATCTTTGTACTTTTTCCCCTCTTTATATATATACATTTATACATATTTCATATTTATATATGTTTTTCTTCGTTCGGTAGCTCACTTGAAAGCTTATAATTTCTCCGCTAAAGAAAAATGTATAAACATGTAAACTATTTATAACTATTTTATTTTTTACCGGCAATTTTGCAAACAAATAGGGCGATCATTCGACGGGTGCTTTCCAGGAAATGACAATCATCACGAACTACCGTAATAGTCTATATATACTTGCCTCTAAATATGACCCAATATCATTCTCCAAAACCCACTTTCTCAAAGGAAAATAACAATAGTTATAAAACTTATACATATTGCTATTTGATGTCATGCGTAGTATTTCAGTTATATGACGTCATAGGATGGCCTGATTGATAGCAATTTTAGAGCGCCAAGTAATTAATAACTGGCCGTGTAAAAGAAGCCCATGACGATCCGACGATGATCTGACGCTGATGCCGATATCGCCGGACGACCCCCCCCCTCAAGCCCCCGACCCCCCCCCCCACCACTTGGGTGCGCAGTTGAAAGTACCCATAATGACGTCACGATGACCCGCAAAGAAACGTCGATGGAGGTAATGTCGCGATATGGTTGAAATTCCGCTTATGGAAACTTTGAAAAGAATTAATAATTATACAAAATTGTTAATGTTGGCTGAACTGACGTTATTATGCAGCGTACTTTGCTACATTATCCCTATTATATATACATGTGTGTAGACACAAAGAATGTCTAAACAACACAGGCAATAACATCTTGTCAACTTTAGCATCGTCACAAAGTATTGATTCTTTGTTCAGCATGGACTTTCACAAAAGATAGAAAACTCTACCAACAGAGGGCGCAAAGTAAATAAAAGTGACACGGGAAGTTTCAATTGGAGACGACGGCTATCTCCGCAAACTGATCCCTCCAGCCATCCCTCCGTCCAACCGGCCATAGCGAGAAAAAAAAACAAAAAAAACCACACAAACACAAATAACAGCAAAATAAACGGGAAGGTAGGCAGTATGTGTACCAATTCAAACGATGGTACCCAAACAGTAGCCCTATATAGGACTCTTCCTCTGTGCTGTACACAGATACAGAGTCCTAACTATTAGCTAAAGGTACCATTTCTGTAGGTATTACGAAAGTGAAAGGCCGCCAGGGCTACCCAAACAGTGATGACAAGGCAAACAAACAGAGCATGGCTGCAGTTAACGACACAGGTGGGCCTATAACAATTTCGTGTGCTTACTTTAGCATGAAAAACATAGTGTATGCGCGCGTACTATTAGGAAAAGTGTAGAATATACGATTACAAAGATCTGATAGCACGTGCGTACGTTCGCAATAAATATGCGTCAAACGGTCTGCTAATACAAAAAACTGTCAGCACGATATATATTATAGAGTGCATTTTACTTTGACTGTGATGTAGTGGTAACGAAACACAATCTGTGTTATGGACGGCCATAGTAAGCAACAAACGGCTGCTTAGGGGATCGATGAACTCCCAGGACCCATATGTTGGTTTCAGATCGCGTGAGTATGTTCAAATTGTTGAGCCTGTGCAATCAGTTTGCTTTGAGCGCGGGAAGCAATGCGAGCGGTCCAACTCAGTCAAAGTGCGCTCCAAGAACGGTCGCCGTGGTAACGGCCTACCAAATTATTATAATCAAATAGTGTTGCAGAACGGTGTCGGACGCCAAAAGGGCCAGTGCGTCTGGGCAAAGAACCGAACAATTGTGGAAATGTGTTGAGAAACACAAATCGAATAATGTTGCGGAACGGTGTCAGAAATGAAGGACACCAGAAAACACCAACAAAGACGGGTAGTTGAGTCTTTAAGTGAAAAGTGGATAACGTTGGGAAAATGTGTTAATCTTGAAAAACACAAACACCCATTAACTGAACTCCTGCCTCAAGGAAGGTGACGTTCGAAAGTGCAATTTGTGACGTGTCTGACTGATTTAAAGTGTATTGTTATCACTGCAAAGTACATGTAGATGGCTTTGCTGGTGATTTCCAGTGACTATAGGCTCTTGTTGTGGTGACCTTTGAAGGCTGATTACGATTTTGGGACATCAACAAAGTTGGTAACTGCTTAATGTTATGGCTTCCTCTTTTAAAATTAATTTCTAAGTTGATTTACTTACCGGTACATCTCATAACCACAAATTCCCTTGCTTTTTACAGCCGATAAGCTCCCATATATTAAAAAATTGTGCACTTTTCAAGACAAGCATGTTGTTATATTCATTATTAACCGCGCGATTTGCTTGTTTTTGCTGGGTAATTTTATGGAAATTGTAAACAACAGTGGAATACAATAATCATAATGGATTTCAAACCGTCAACATAATGGTAATCAATACTTATTCATCAAATCCGTTAAAATATCGCACTAAAAAATTACTGAGTAAGTCGAAATATTTGCAATTCTATCAAAAATCAGACTTTTGTTTAAAAAAAATAAACACACATTTAATGCAAATTCGCCCCATAACAATTAGGCTAAAAACCACTCGATAGGAGCTACACCAACAAAAACATTTCAGATGAGAATAACTCGTGGAGCTGAAGGAAGGGATTGATAATCCTCTAAGAACAGTCTCGGCTGTAGGACGGAGGGAAACAAGCACCATGCAAGGATTTCCACAGAAGATATAGTACGTTGAAAACACCGGTTGAAATGCTCTTTATTCTACAAAAAACAAAACGAGGGTGTACCTGTGAAACCTGTGTTTCATGCTCAAACACCCTGTTACAGTGACAGGAGGAACCATGGCCTGATTTCTTAGAGCTGCTTAACGGTAAGCAGATTTTCGTGTTAACAGTAGCAGACAAATTTCGCGTAATTCACAGGCTAGCAAGATTTGCATTGGTACGTCATTTATTTTCGTGCAGTAAGCACCGGGAGGTTAGCATGCCTTTTCGTGTGCTTAGCAGCATTATGAAAAAGAAACTCATGTAGTAAGCACAGGTTCTGCCGTTAAGCAGCACTATGACATGGGCAGAGGTTGGACACAAGGATGGCACACTAGCCATGAAAAGACATAATGAAAAGACATAGGCTGGCTACAGACATACGATGGGAAAGAGGTTGTAAAGTTGATCACAATCTCCTTACCAACAAGATTAACAGTACACTTCTGTCTGGTCAACCTTCCAATCAAACCAAGTCTGTCAGTAAGATTAACTCAAAGCGGAACATAATACAGGACTATGTTCTCTCTTTCACGAAGGCTTACTGGTTGACATTTGTACATTTATATGCGTGCCGATTGGTCCACGACTAATAACATTTGTGTCGGCCAATGAACGACCAATAAGCTACGCCTCATCGACAGAGGGCGCACTTTAATCACTACACACAACTCCTTTGCATGTTAAACAAATAATCGTGAAAAACATGAGTGACCTCAACCGGGGGTTTCTCCCAGTACGCGAACATGTTTTTAGAACATCAATGAATATGGAACAATTTAACCTTATATCAGTCCCAATTTGTTACAACTGGGTTACTTATTCGACAATGTGTTTTGCATTGTGTGGCTATTGCTAATCACATTGTTTGCAATAAACTACATAAACAGTTTGTATAGTCCCATAAAAATGCAACTTTTTGATATCATTATGATTTTATGTATAATTATAGCGATCGAAATCCCTGTTGGTAATTTACTAGCAGACAACATACTTTCCACAAATCCTTAATCACATGGGATACGGGGTCCAGCACAAGATCTTGCAGGCACTTAAACGCAGTTACATTCCTCACAAATTTTGCGCACAGTAACCTCACAACCTCAGTGTGACACTTGTGAGAGTCCTGAGGGGTAGGACCACGCTTAAAAGTTGCTGCGTTATGGGGTAAGTCAAAGGATGGTAGGTGGTGAACTTTCACACCCACCGAGGAAAACAAATGTACACCATCCCCCATGAACTCACCCTCCACAATGATACTTTCCCCCCTATGCAGGAGTGGGAGAATCCCTGTTCTCTGCACAAGTTCCATACTGGAGGATACATCTGACATAGGATCAGAGGTGAATACCAATTCCCCAGAAGGGGAGAAGCAAACCAGACAGTTGAGTCTTGTAGAACTGAGGTGGTTCAAGATGGACTTTTGCTGTACTTTGATCCTAAATGGTTGGAGCAGGAAACTGGTGTTGCAGTACTGACCCTGAAACCTGGCAGACTTGGTTGAGGTCGCGGTGCTTTGCACTCTTAAAGAAGGGTTTTGTAGTGTGACATGCAGGTAATACACCCATCGGAATATGATAAACAGTGCATGCTTGGTTGAGGGTAATGCAAACCTATCAGCTAGATCCTCGGGTTGAAGGCCCAGCCACACATGACATAAAAACAAGAAGAGCTCATCCATGTATGGTATAGTCTTTTCTGTAAGTTCCTGATAATCATGGAGTGTTTCCTTAGCAAAGTCTACTGCGTCTTTCCACTTACTGGATCTATCTGAGGTCAAGTCATCCGGCTCAATTCGCCAAAAGAATCTCATTAGAGTATCGACAGACCTAAAACCAGTGTAGAATTTGATCTTCTCGTCAGATGTCATAAAGCGATGCAATCCAAACCTCTCTATGCTGAGTGCTTTCTCAAGCTCCTTAACCTTCTCCAAGGCTTGGTTCAGGCTTAGGTTACATTGGGGGTCAGTTGATGTAAGGTGGTCACTCAGCATGTCTTCAATACTCCCTGTGTTGTCCTGGGAAACAGAAACCCTACTGTTAGCCTGTTGAGAAACAGCTGATGGAGAAGCCAAGCGATTAAATATTTGATCATACACATTTTCAGTTTCTGTCTGACTTGTGGTCTTGGTTCCCTCCCTGTCAAGAGGTCCCACTGAAAGAGTGTCCTGGCTAACTTTTGAGCCCGAACCGATTCTTTTTGAAGTGAAAATCCTGATTGGTTTAACATTTGAAATCTTGGTCTTTTGAATTAGATTTTTTTGAGGGACATCACCTGAATAAGCCTTTGGGGTTGTCTCGTGGTGATCAGCATCCACAAACTGACGGAGGCTTGATACACGTTGCTCTTTTAGCCCCTCTGCTAGTCTTTCTTGGTCTTGGATATCACTTTCCAATGAATGGGAGCTGATGATCCTCGGTAACACCTCCTCATCAGAATCCACAACCATGCTATCCCTCCTCAAGGGATTGCAAGCTGTCTCGATTTTGAAACCAAGAACTGGGCTTGGGTTTTGTTCAGGTAAGCCAGTTATATTATTAAAAACCCGAGGAGAATCGACATGCTCATGTTTGATGCACATCTGGTGCTGCATGGAGGAACACCCAGTATCACTTTCTTCACTGTTATCCCCTGAGCCAACAACTTCTAAAAAGTCAATGTGGCTGACATCTTGGTACAGGACTGGTGTACATGCAACCTCTGCATGATCATCGGCTGAAACAAATCTAGGACCTTGCTGACTATACTGAGCATGAGGCATCTTCGCATTTGGAATCAAATACTGTTGCTCTGTACCCTTCGGGGAGGTTCGCCAATTGTTGACGGTGGGGTCAACAATCGGGGAGGTCATATCGTCTTGATGTTGAAGGTACTCCCTGATCTTGAGTTTTGGAGCTGTTGAACACGATCTCAGCCTGAATGTGGAAAATTGATAAAATATTAAATAAAAAAATGTTAAGTAAACAGGCCCTGACACTGTATGTGAAGTCAAAATAAGGTTTCATAATATAACAGTATTACACAGTCCTAAATCCTCCAATTGAAATCTAAGCCCTCATTGTCAAATCTGAGTCCAAGTCCGAAATCATTTGGGCTGAGTCCGAATCTGAGTCAAAAGTCATGAATATCAAGTCTTGGTCACAACTCTCTCAAATTCAAGAATGTTTATAAAACAAAATATATAAAAACTGACATAGGTTTAAAGTTAGATTGTAAACAAAGTGTGGCCTCTAACTCTCTTCATTTGGAACTAAATGAAGTTAAAACAAGTTTTAAAACCCTTTACACAACAATTTTGTTTTTTGATTGTCAATCCGATTCCTAGTAAGGCCATACTAGTATTAAACCAGTGTGGCCCCATCAGTTTTCAATGAACCATTCTCCCTGGGGGTACTGGATACATACATGTACCTACAATACAAAATACATACGAATATAATACACAAGCAAAGAACACATATGGTCTTCAAAGAAGTACATAATGAGGAATAAGAGTGAAAAAAAAGGGGAAACAATCGGAAAGGCATAACAAATGTTGTTTTTAAAAGAGACAAGGCATTATAAAAATTCAACATTATGATATTTCTAAACATGATTCAAATTCAATTCCAGAATATAGGGAACAATCCTTTCTTCCAAAACAGTCATTTAAAAGTACACTAATCACACACATTATGGGTTTATATATTCTAACTACAATATCAATCAATCAATCATTTATTGTTTTAAGTGCACAACATACAATTATCTCAGCACACTGTACATTTGTTAAAAATAGTACCAGAAAACAGAAGAAAAAATGTTAAAAGGTTACAAAGAGACAGTTAAAAATGTAAGTAAACAACGACTTCCATAAAAAGATTGAAACAAATGCATTTTTCACCAATGACTTAAAAGATTCATAGCTATGGGCTGCACGAATGTGTGGTGGAAGATCAGTCCATAACATGGGAGCAACAACAGAGAATGCACGATGATCATAATACTTAGTCATCATTGAGTTTACAGGTGGTGGCTCCAGTTGAATCTCACTTCTCTGCCTTGTTGATCTCTGTGGAACACGGAGACCAACCGGGTCAGAGAGGTAGATCGGCACAGTGACATTCTCAATTATCTTATAAGTTATGGCAAGGATCGAATCTGTTGTTCGACTGGCAACCAATGAAGGTCCCGAAGCACAGGAGTGATACTCTCCTGAACTCTGGTTCCAGTTATCATTCGGGCAGCGGAATTCGCAATGAGTTGTAATTTTTTTTCAAATGATATGAATGAAGCCCAAAAAACAGACTAATACAATAGTCCAATCTGGAGGTTACAAAAGCATGAACAAGTTTCTCAGTTGAAGATTTATCATCATCAATATCAGTAACAAAAAGATCATTGATGTAATGCTTTAATCAAACAGGCAATGAACTTGAACATATAATACTTACAAGGTTTTCTCTCTCTGGATTTTTCTTTGAGTTGGTGGCATGGATCTAGTTTTGGCGGCTGGCTCAGCTCCACCCATTGACGATGCATTGGACGGGTTTGAGTCATGGTGGATCCTCTTGTGAGTCTTAATGCTTGTATTCTATAATACAACAAATTATTCACAAACAATTACAATGTGCCAACGCTTAGAAGTATACGTAACACCATTTTTAATTGGACTCCTGCAGTTTTCATGTCTATCACACTTTTAACTCAGCTATTGTTTGTGCCATTTTCAGGATCTAGTTTATATTAAATTGTATTATTTTATTTCAAAATAAGATATTGCCTAACAACAGAAGGCTGGATGGCCACTCCAAGGTTAGGGCTACACTGAACTGATTTATCGGTCCAAATCATCTGCCACCAGGCGCACTTTGCCACTTACTCCTGGGGCTGAAACAGAGTTACCCTCTTTACAGTTCTTAAGGATGTAGGCATGTGTATCATCCACTAGGAGCCTGGCTGGTAGAGCAGAATGCAATATCTCTCAAACTTTTTACAAACCATTATGATTAAGTGCCTTGCTCAAGGGTACAAGTATCATGACCAGGATTTGAACCCACACTCTGCCCATGACAACACCAGAGCTTGGGTCCGTTGAACTAGACCTCTCGACCATGACACACCACTAAATACTTTATTTTATTTTCAGTGTTCTACACTGTTATGTTATTCTGGCCTGTCAGGGAAATTGTGTAAATCGTAGAAAAAGACAGACATCTAATTAATATAAAAAATTATTCATAAACAGCCCGGACAGTTTCGCTATTCCTATTGGTGGAGAGCACGTCACATGGGGATGTATAAACGGATGATAAAGACCAGCTGGAGTTGTTTTTCGGATAGCATTCGGATAGCATTTGTGCAGGTTAGCCCACAACCTCGTTCTCAGGGGAGATCGATCTTGCATCGCCATTTTGGCCCATGGATACGAGGATGCATTA
>JAUELU010000076.1:4762155-4773905 GCA_032357145.1 Evasterias troschelii | reverse complement strand
TGTATATTGATCAATCTCTTTCTTGGAATAAGCAAATTAATAACACTTGCTCCGTTATTTCAAGAAATATTGGTGTTATCAACAAAGTTAAAACTTTTCCCCAATAATATCTTATTAACTCTCTACAATGCCTTAGTCTTACCTTACATTAGTTATGGTATCTTGGCATGGGGTAAATGTGGAATAGGTAAAATTAATAGAATTATTTCCCTTCAAAAATAGGCACTTAGAATTATCAACCATACTGATCAGCGGGCTCACAGCAATCCTTTGTTCCATAAACACAAAACACTTAAAGTCGATGACATATATCTTTTGCGACTTGGGACTTTCATGCATCAGCTTCACAATAAAAAACTGCCTAACACTATCTGTTCAATGTTCAGTAAAAATCTAGATATTCACTATCACTTCACTAGGCAGTGTACTGATTTTCATCATCCAATTGCTCGTACAACACTTGCTCAAAAGGGTGTCAAACATGAAGGCCCTAAGCTGTGGAATTCCTTGAATACCTCTCTGTGAAAAATACAGAGTTTATTCTTATTCAAGCGGAAATTAAAAACTCCAATTAATCAGCAAATATTTATAGGCAGGCTAACTTTTATTCAAACCTCAAGTTTACTTTATCCTAGCTATACCAATATCTAAGTTGTTATTTAGTTGCAATAGTGTTTTCATATTGCTGTATTGTTAGTTGTTTTTGTTCTTGTATCGAGTGGGGTCTCTACTCGACTAGCTTTACTTCTTGGAGACCTCCATCCTCACACAATTATCCAAATGCCCTTATGTTTTCTTAATTATTATAATATAATGTAAAGTATAGTACGTGACTATTTCATCACTTATTCCTTGTGTGTTGGAAAAAATAAAAGAAATAATAAAATAATAATAATAATAATAATTAGAAACAAGATACCGTTTTTGTGCGGTCTCTCCTTGACTGGTTTGTTTCTTCTAAACGATATAGATTTTAAAAATGACATTGATCACGTTATCCAGTGCTGTGATAAAAATATTGTTTACACTGATAAAGTGCATGTAGCACAAACCAAAGAACTTGTTTTTGATTTTCGTAAAATGCTCGTGTTGATCATGTTCAATAAATACAAATTATATGTACGTGAATAAAATTAATCTTGGGACAACCATAAACAACACAAAGGATTGAAAACACATAATACTTGGGCTTACGGATACTTTTTGAAGTGCCCCTCCCTTCCCATCCCCGGGAGGAGGGGGGGGGGGGGGTGGGGGGTCAAGCAACTATATGAGTCAACGTCACAGTGTTTAAACAAGTGTTGTCATTGCAGACTATAGATCCATTACATAGACAGTTACATGAGGTCTGCTGATCACGGAGTAATGAACTTGACCAAGGTGCACGAACTTTTTTGTTAACATGACAACATTCATGTGTTCGGGCCTTACATCCAAACAGCTCTTTATTTTTGTTCGTTTTTTTTTTCTTCTCATTTTCTTCTTTGTTTTGCTTATTCTTTTCTTACTATTATAAGATTATCGTTGGTGCCAATAATCGGTGCATGAGGCTTGGTTGGTTGACAATTCTTAATTTTTTTGCCTAACAATTTGGAAATTGGCATGTAAGGCCATAGAGCAAGGTCTTTGCTCTTGGTTAGGCTAGGAATAGGATATTTTATTGTAAAAGAATTTTATATTAATTCGAGCCCTTTGTAAAAACAGGCTAAAAACACGAAATCAAAGATTGTCGCCAGATATGGGGGACCATTTAATATTAATTTAATATCTAACATCTAACATTATCACGTGACACAGTCATCAGCACCACTTTTAACAAAATCAAAAATAAGTGAATATTGTGAGTGAAAAGACAAGCCTCGGTTGCCATGGTTACAGCTGACCCAACAAGTGTTTTACAATAGGCTGCTTGTGTAAGTTTCGCGTATTTCAACATTGAGACCCGTTAAAGTGCGCGAGTTTGTTTCATTCACGCGTTGAATTAAACAATGGGACCAAAATGGTCCACAATAGTTCGAATACGCGCGAGAGACTATACATCAAAAGGTTTAGTGGAGGATCGAGTGCAGCTTTAAAGAGTTACGGGGAAAATATGGTAGGGGCACATTGTGCGTCGCGTCCCTGTCCTGAAATTTTGTGAACCAACTGTGCTATCTCTCATCTCTAACTCGTCCCCGCCCCAGCAAAAAGCCATGGCACACCACAACCTAACCTGCACCACCTTACTCCATGCAGACTGATCCAGCCCCCCATAAACACCCCCTTCGCACGTGCTTTCGTAGATTTGATTGTCAAAAAGCAAAGAGTACAAAGACCGTGTCACAATTTGTTTACGAAAACCGTGTACGTTCCAAGACCGTTCTGGCAGGCAATGTACTATAGGCCTACTGGTCATGCTAGAATTATTTTACATTTTGTGTCATACTTTCCCTATAAATTCAAGGGTTATACAAAAAATCATTATGCCCCAACTCCTCATACCAAAAATTGATACAAAGAAACTATTTGCTCTATGGTCACGTGCAATATAGTGCAATATCCATAAAATATTAGATTTCATGTTATCTTCTATAAAACAAAGGTTGTGTGCAAGTCGCGCCTGCAGGAAGTCAATGTTCTTTTGCTCTTTTAATTACATGTGTGGTCACACTTTGCTACATTCTGGGTCTTTATGTTAGCTACATAATGTCGTTCGGGGAAATGTTGTTTTCGCTCGTGGTGGGGGGGGGGGGGGGGGTTTTGTGGTTACGTGTCACTTTGTGACGGGAGGGTTTTAGCCTTTACAAAAGCGAAGGTCGAAGTATTTGGGATAAGTACGGTATTGTGGGCAGACTGCTGGGGGAGCAACCAAGCGAGAAAATCACGCGATAGACCAGGGCCCAATTTCACGGCTCTTCTTACCGCGGAATTCTGCGCTTACGTATCACCACGGAATGTGTGCTACAAGTGCGCTGTAAGCGCAGAATTTCGCGGTAAGCAGAGCCATGAAATTGGGCCCTCCATTGTCCATCACTTTGAATAACAATGGAGAAACACGAATTAGTTTCCCCGGGGATCCGTGACGTCACACGCGATGGTAACCAGTGAGGTCAGCCTCTTTTCTTAAGAGAGCGCTACCCCTATATTGTGCGTTGATTAGGGAGTGCCTCGCTTATTTTCATAGCCACTTTGCTGCAGCTATCAACCTGATCGGGTCGTCTCTAACAGCCATCAATCAGTCTTCCAAACTTTTCGAATCTCCTTTCTTAACTAGGTGAGTAATGAGACAAAAGTTGTCCTGATTAATTATGTTTGTCATTATCGCCATGCTGGTCTGTACACATATGGTTTCTACCTAATAAAGGCTCAGCGTTGCAGTTTAGGGCTATATCACACACACAACTTTTATAAGGCAACCTCGAGACAACCAACTGCATGCTACACACCCACTTTGGTAGCACCAGAGTAATTTTTCAAACAATGTCTTAATAACGGTCCCTCTGTGATGTTGATGGATTCTCTTCTTGTTGTCCAGAACTGGTTGTCTGTAAATTGCTTCGTGTGACATGAACTTTTAGAGTTTCCCTATTTATTGTTAATTATTATTATCATTATTTTTAAACGATTTTTTTTCACCTGATGGAATTATCGGGCATGTGAGCAAAAATGTATACAACTTACAAGTCCCTACCCTCGCGTTAAACACGGAGGGTGCAGTTTTGTATTGTTCAGGGCTAAATCACAATGAGATGGGCATGTACTTCCATCTCCCGCTTACTGAACTAAAATCTGAATCAAAAATAGCTTCAGAAAGCGAGTTTCGTTTAATGCAAGAGCGTTGTTTTTCTAGAAATCAAACATTCTTCTCGGTGCGTTGAAACTCTGCAGCTAAGAATTTCTTCTTGGTCCCTCTTCATGTAGAGTGAATTTCCTACTTGTCTCTACACGGCTTAGTTTTGGTGTAGTATTTACCCGTGGCCGATTTGGAAAAACCCCAAATTGTCCTATAATAACTAATATCAAAAACTAGTAGATAACGCCAATATGTGCGAAAAGGGAACGCCCAAAGGCGCTTCACGGGAACTATAAAAACAAGGCAATATATTATGCTCAAATTACACCAGCCTTACCCATCCGCATAATGATGGTGTGCAATGTGATTCTGAGCCATTTTCAAATACAAAGTGGGCCAACAAAATAATGTACTAATCGAAGTTCAAATCTAAAAGCCCGATGATTGCAGAAATGCATACCAGTGGCAATCAGCGAAATATTGCCATCATTGTATAAGTTAAACATCTTAATTGCTTATTTTTAGTCTGATCTGCGAAACATTTTCCTCTGAAATAAAGTCATATTGCTAAGAAAACCTGTATATCTGAAAACCGAAAAAAAATATATGTAAATATATGATAAGAATTTTGATAAGAATATCGTTTATCGACCGGCCTAAAAATACAGTTCAAGGGTGGGATACTGCGACGTGTTAGCAAACACTACAACAATCCCAAAGAACATCTTATCAATGGGCTTAAATTAACTCTTCCAAAAACCATCGATGCAGTGCAACTAAATTTTAGAGTATTTTGCGTTGCCTTACGGTGTTGTTGCCCATCTGCAAACTGAAGCTAATGTGGGCGTGGCACACCAGTCAGTTTTGAATAGGGCTAAAAACTAGAAAACTGCATACATCGTACGTTCTGTAACCCTTTCCACTTCAGTAGTTTCCGTCGTGTGTTAGTAATAATAATAAATACTTGAAAAAATAGACATACAATTTTAAAAAACTATATGGGATTTGACGCATTGCATGATGAGGTATCAATGTATATTTGGTTTGCGGTAACACCATGTGTATATCTACTTGCTGGGTAGATTTTGTTCTTTGAGAACTTGTCTTGCTATTTATGCTACTGCCGCGAAGTAAATAAATTACCATCGCATACCTTTCGGAACTCAGTCAACAAATAGAATTTGATCACCTCTTGCAAGGCCCCCTGCTATTGCATTGTAATAAACATACAATAACTCTTGTTTGAGTATTTTCCCGTCGGTACAATAGATCGATCCATTAAGCCCCGTCTCCTTACGAGTTGACCAATCACAGCCGCGAAACCCGATCACCATTAGTGCAAAGATCACCAAACGGTTCAAATGGTGATAAGATTTCGCGGTTGTGATTGGTCAATGAGAAATGGGCGTGGCTTAATGGATCAGTGTATTGTGCTTGTACTTAGAATGTGCTGACCTTTTCCAAGGCAACCTATTCCTGCTTTTTGTTGTTGGAAGGTTTTGTGATTCATTATATTTGCTACTTCATTGAACTTACTAGAAGAGGTTTTCCCAGCCAATTTCAATAACAATACATTTAATTCATGAATTAAAACACTATGCACTTTGAATTTGGCGACCTTTCCAAGGTAATGAGAAAAATGCATTCAATTTAACATCCGGCATTGAATCACTCGTTTGGAAAATGCATGCTCCCCTGGATCAGCATTTAACAGTGGAGTAATTCAATCCCAACATATAGCGTTCACTGATCATACAACATCTTTTCAGTTCATGAGGTCGCAAAATTAACTCAATTTCGCAAGAGGATGGTCAACCATTTAATTTGTTTTGTGTTGTAAATAGGTGGTAGAAATTCAACTAAGTAATAGTAAAAACGTAATCTTGAATGCCTACCAATGAAACAGAATGTCTGACACTAATCTGAATAAGAGGAACGAAATCACGTGTGCACGAAAAACGAAGTTGAATGCAATAGCTAAAAAGAAACACTACTTTGAATGAGTCAGGGAAACATGTGTAAAATAATTTGAATGCGTGTTAAAAAAATGACTTTATTTTAGCTGAAATTGGCCTGGAAAAACCTACACGAAGTTCAAGTTTTAACTACTTTTTGTCATTAGAAAGTAGCCATTGTTAGTGTACGTGTATTTTTATATTTCGCCCTTAAGATGGTGTAGCAGGAGATTCTGCCCCCCCCCCCTCCATAATGGAGAACTGTGGGAGAACTATGAACAAACTGCTTCTGATAGCACCCTCTTTTGAATCCCCCTCCTCCAGCCCATGTTAATCTCCCATTCATAAATACACCAGACAGTTTCGCTATTACTATTGGTTGAGAGCACATCACGTGGGGGTGTTTAAACGGATGATAAAGACCAGGGCCAAATTTCATGGTGCTGCTTAAGCAAAAAATGTGCTTAAGCACGAAGATAGCTTGCTTATTTTACACATGTTACTGGCCAAAATTTCATGCCTTATAAATTGCTTGTGACTGGTATTTAGCTGTTGTTTACTTAGCATAACAATTGAGTGTAGTCTTGGCCGGTAGTCTGATTTTACTAAGTAATGATTTTTTTGCTAAAGCAAAATTTTGTGCTTAAGCAGCTCCATGAAATTGGGCCCTGCTGGGGTCGATTTCACAAAGCACTAAGATTCATCATACGACGAGTTAACAGTATTACCATAGTGATTTGTATTGTGACATCACTCTTTGCTAAGCCAGTTCAAGGGTGCAGCACTGTGACGTGCCAGCAAACACTGAAGGGAAAACCAGTTGCCATGTACCTCAAACCAATATCGTCGAAATATTTGATTTATTGGTCACGACCCACTGCCAATTATTTACAATAACCCTGTCAATTTGTCACTAGGACTAAGGGACTTTGCGAAGGTTATAAACATTGTTGGCCCTTCGTGTGAAGTGGAAATTCCAAACATTGTTGTCCTTTCGCGCTAACCTTTTCAACCAATCTAGAATAAAGCAAGAACCCCTGGGAAATTACCTTGAGCAGAAAACCACCGGTCCATTGTACAGCCCTCTTTAAATATATGATAAAAACGAAGAAGCAAATATAGGTTTTCACGGCAGTTTCAACAAAATCTACATTCATCAAGTTAATAGGAAAAAGAAATTCAACTTGAGAAAGGTCAAAGGGTTGTTCTAAAAAAAGCCTGTAAAAATGAAACAGAAGGACTAAAACGAATCTAAAACGAGACAAACTACATGTGTGCACGAATGCGAAACTTAATGCGTTAGCTAAAAGATACCATGTAATTAAAGTGGATTAGGGGGAAAGGTGTAAAACTGAATACGAATTAAGGAAATAAATGAATTTGTGCTGAAATTGGCCGGGGAAAACCTAATATTAGGCCTAACTTCGTTTTACTTTTAGAACTTTATTATTTAAAACATAAAAACGCGTTGAACATTTTCCACTGCATTAAATGCTACACAATTTTCGAGTTTTACATAATTAGCGAGTGTGTTGCAAAACACTTTTTTATTTATAGTTGGTCGTAGAAATTCCAAGTCTACTCCACTATTAAAGGTATCGCACAGGGTTGGTAAGGATAGAAAACATCATTGTTTAGTTTTAATCTGAACGCTTGACTGATTATGAAGTTCTTATACTTTATAGAACATTTGTTTTTTCAGTGAAATATTTCCCTCTGAAGTAGTCATATATTCAAGAAAGATGTATCTCAAAACCTTTAAAAAAACTAGCCTATTAAAAAAAAAAAAAATAATAATAATAATATTTCGGTTGTAACAACTAAATGCATAAATAAAGGACAATGTGTTTACATGCTGAGAAATGTGTTGTTTAAAAAAAAAAATTGTTTACCCCGGCTCACACAACAGATTAAAGGGTGTGTACAACATTGGTAAGAATGAACATATAAATGTTCACAGATGTGCAAATAAAGATGGTCATGGTGGAAAAATTCCCTTGAAATAGTTTTGCTTGAAATGCCATAGTTTTTAGGAAATGAGTAAAATAATAGTCTTTATCGTGCAGGATAAATTCCGATGTTTGAAAAGAAGTTGAAACACATAATAGGGTTTTTACCGTTTTCTCATGACCCCGAAGACCGATTGAGCTTAAACTTTCACAAGTGTGTTATTCATGTATATGATTGGTCAATCAAGTTTGGATACAGGTCTTTGGCAATTACCAATGTTGTACACACCCTTTGAGCCCAAATTGTACAGGTTTGTTTAGTCATGCATGTTGATCACCCGTACCATGAGCACTGTGCGTCTATTTTGTCAGCTCTATCAATCCTGTATACTGCCTACAAACAATCAAAACGCAACTACGAAAAGAAATAAAGAAAACAATTTAATCGAGTCAGTTCGTTTAACTAAAAATGCCACCTTTCTCGGCAGCATTGCTTCATTCATTGATTATGGTTTCATTTCAAAAGTTACTTGTCTTTCTCATCCAGCTATTCGGTTCCAGTGTTGAATCAAAAGATTAATCAAGATGGCCGAACAGTACAGTCAACTGGTAAAGTCTTTCCGTGAAGATATGGGCAAAAAAATGAAGAAGTACGACACCCTGAAAGACATGGACCTTTTCGTCCTCGACAACTCCATCCGGGAGAGCACCGTCGGGCAGCTTCGTGGTCACACCATCGAGAACAAGTGGAAGATCTATAACGAGGTGAAGAAAATGGGCTTCAAGAACACCATCGTTGCCTCCTTTTCTCACATGACCCGAGTAGACGACGTCTTCATCAGACAACTCGTCGAAAGGGGAGAAGATAAGGAGGGACTCTTCGCTTTCTCTGAGATCTCGGATGGTAGGTTGAAAAATAGCGGGAAAATAAAAACCAATAAATTGTGTTGTTGATATCATGGCTAATGAGAACAGTGCCTTTCCATGACTCAGAAATGGAAGTTTTCCTCAAGAAGTTAGATGATTTGAATAACAATATATATGAAGCTACTCGTTGTTGATTTTTGTTTTTCACTTTTAGTTGTTTCCTTCCTCTCCCTATAGGTATCACAAAGAAAGTACCAAACACCGAGAAGGTCCCCGTTGGAATTGCCAAGTTGAAGGAAGTCGGTCTGTACAATGTCATCTTCGAAGTCGATTTGAGTGACGTGGTCTACAACTTCAAGAAATTCCCAATGAGCAATTTGACAGCCCTCATAAAGAAGTGGGTCACCTGGTGCCACGATGAGCTCAACGAGAAAGCCAAGGTGTTCATCAGCTTCCGTGATCTGCCAGACACCATGGAGGACCATCCCGAGAGGCTGTTCGAAACTGTGGAGTTCTTGGCAAAACTTCCCCCTAGAATTCGTCCATTCGGTTTGATGTTTGAGGAGCCTCGCGGTTCGTCCCTCCCGGAGGAGGTTAGTATGTACAGCCAGTACATCCGCAAGGTGATGGATGCCAACAACTGGAAGGCAAACCTGCTGGTTCATGTTCACGAGAAGTTCGGGCTCTGTGATGTCACGGCCCTTGAGGTAGGTACAGTTTCCATAACTCGTCCCGTTGATCGAATGTTTAAAATAGCCTAACGGGGATGTACATTTTGAGCCAAGTCGGTCTCACCATGAAGTCATTAGCACCCTTATTCCCTCCCTTTTTTCAAAAGAGATCATAATGATGTTTTTTTTTTTTTTGTTTTTTTTTGAAACAGGTTTTGATGAATGGTGCCACTGGCATCTGGGCTAGTGTCTGCCTCGAAGGTGCTTCCATGGGCAACGCACCGTCATGTGTTACCTTGATGAACCTAATACGGCTCGGCAACAAGAAGGTACTGAAGAAGTTCAACTGCAACTATATCAGACAGGCCGCTATTGAGGTGACGAAGATCACTACTGGAAAAGAACCACACTCCAAGCAACCCGTGTTCGGTAGTAGAGCTCTGGACTTCGTCTTCGATCTAGCTCCAGAAGAGTTTGACCTGGCAGAGTTCTTTGGCGAGAAGGCTCCCGTGCGCATCACCACCATGGCTTCGGCAGAAATGATCCTCACGAGACTGGTCAACGTCTTCGGGGAAGATAAACAGTTCAACAAACGCCGGGGTGAGAAGATGAAGGAAGTAATTCTGGAAGATCTCCGAAGCAGCAGGTGACTGACAATTATATTTGGTTTCCTTTGCAAAAGCCCCCCCGTGTACAAGAGGTGTTAATTCGATAGCACAGTATTACAACCCTCTTGGAGTCAATGTCACAATCATAATCATTTGCTATATCATCATGATTTTGTTTGATTTATTCTCATGTATACTTTAATTAACTTATCCCCCTAAAATATGAGTCCGCGGTTGTAAATGGGTTTAGAGGGCGCTATATCCAGAGGATTGACCCCATCGATGGGTAGTACCCAGACTGCTTTGATTCTACATGCACCCGCTGACGTCACACGCAGCTGCTCACTGCATGATCTGCCATTTAAGAATTGCGACTAAAAAATTGAGCGCGTCGTCCAACCGCGCGTGTTGCCTAAAAATGGGCACTGCACAGTATAGAACACACCGTAATGCCGATTTAGTGATTGCGGCTGTGGCTCTTGGTAATAACTGTAGGCGCAGCCGTTTGTGGGTGGACGGTGGCTGCAGCCGAGGTTGGATCACCACCACCGCTAACAAACTCTGAAGCACCGGGCAAACCTCTTGGTCTTAGGACGACCCATCGAGCTTCACCTTCAGCTGAAGCCGCAGATTCCGTCGTGGTTGCTTTATTACGTTACTTCTCCAACCTGACATGAATAAAAACACGCAGGGCGTGTGATCATTTCAAAATGGTGTACGTTCGAACTAATTGAGAGTGTTATTTTTTGGATGCAGAAATCGTCTTGGCCATCCACAAACTGTTATAAATATTAAGGTTTTATTATATTATATTTGTTTGTATTTACAGGAAGGAGGAGTACATGAGTGCAGTTGGCCTGGCTTTGCTTTTTGACCGCTCAGGTGGTGAACTCACCGCCAAAATGAGGGACACCATCAACGAGATGGAACTCAACTCGGCACACGCCACGAACCTCATTGCCCAGATCAAGGAGACATGGGACGAGTGGGATCTCAAGGACAAGGTCCAAGGGGATAACATGATGGAGTACGACACGTTCTACAACGGCTTCATGGCGCCGTTCTTCTCCTGCTACCGTTGCTCGGACACCAGGAAAGCACTGGACGCCATCGACATGGACAACGACAACCAGGTCGACTGGAACGAGTTCTTGGTGTACCTCAAGTGGGCCATGCATCAGTACCCAAATATCCAGGACGCGGAGGAGCTGTTGGATATAACATTCCGCAAAGGAATCATCCCGGCCATGCGCGACGGAATGGCCAAAAAGAGGGGACAGGGAAAGGGCAAGTAGAACACCGGTAAACACAAGTAAAGGTTTCCGAAGATAGCACAACTTTTGTTACGTAACATGAACATAAATATTTGATTGAGAACCACAAGTTCGTTTGTGATATTACAGGTTTAGGTCACTCTATTTTTACGTACAACTGGAAAAGTGTAATGGTTTTTGTTTGTGTATTTCTGAGTTGGATTTCTTGGGAAATGTAGCGTTAGTTAATTTGTTCACGAAACATCGTAGATCAGTGATTAAAAAAATATTTTAATTGGTACAAATCTATTCGCCAACGGGTACGAATTTTGTCCCTTTTTAAGTACTTTGTATAAAAAATAATAAGATTGCACAAATACGTTAGTGTGAAGACCAGTTTTTTATATTTTAGTCATAATTCGTGGATCTGTGGCTCGCTTTGCAACATTGTCTTCAATTTTGGGTAAGAGAATATGCTAACTGCTTTTACCTCAAGGCAACACAATTATTGCCTTCTGAATGAAGCGCATTGTGATCTTTGTCCAACATTTGATTGACACTTATAAAAGTTATATTAAAACAACAAAGGATTAACAAAATTAGTATACGAAGAGCAGCGCAAGGGGTCATTTTCGAGAATCTTTGTAACTCGGAGTCTACGCAACTTTGACCCAT
>JAUELU010000076.1:4402872-4413280 GCA_032357145.1 Evasterias troschelii | reverse complement strand
ATAAACGATGTTTCGTCAAGGAAAGATCAACAGTTGGGATCAAAACTAAGATAAGTACCACCTCAAAAACCAGAGGATAGGAGTAAAATGCGGTAGACCTAGACTTTCAACAGTTGATGTAGAACGTTCCTTTAAATGGTTGTGCGAGACAGTAGTCAAATTTTGAAACAATGTTCAATATACGTACAGAGTACAGTCGACTCTTCGCAGGGACTGACCAAATAACCTCTTTATAACGAACGTTTTTCTAAGAGGAAAGACAAACAAAGAAACACAAAGCAGAAATGAGATTCGGGACTTCAGAATGTACTCTTTATAAGCAGAACCTCCCCAGTGCTCTTTATAACGATGGTTGACGGTATATGAGCTACAATAATTACGGATATTTGGGTCCAATTAATGCAGGTGAATAATTGGTTCAAACTTTCAAGGGGACAACGCTAAAAGCAATATTGAACATTACTTTGATTGAGGTAAAACATTGATAAATGTTGCAGGCCTGAAATTTCATCTTTGAGAGGGCAAGGCCATTTTCATTTTGACAAAGGGCACTTCCGCTTGAAAATTTAAAAGTCAATGGGAAACTTTTGATGGGGCCACCAAGGCCAAGAACATGGGTAACAGAGGCTGTTGCATATGTGGCCTTCATGTAGCTCCATGCCTGATTAGAACATAGATTTGCATGTTCAGAACAATGGTCTTCAATGGTTTTAGCTTCAACTACCACCCAATGTCTACTTACAAGGGGGCGTTTCCAAAGTGACTAACAAAACAGTGGGTTGCGACACGGTGCAAGATTTAAAATGGGGAACACAACAATTAAGAAAATCTGCGTGGCATGTTGAAACAAACAGTGCTGATAAATTACTCTTCCATTGACAATTTTAGATTCCAAGAAAAACTTCAAAGTTTCAACAGGTGCTGGTTGAGGTGTACGTCTCTCCGACCTTCGTGTTCCAAATCGCTATCCCCCAGCCTTGATCTAACTCCAGAGGAAAAGCCACACGAGGAAATTAGTTTCTTCATGTCCGAAGAAAACTACCTCAAAAGGGATGTTCAAATCAACTTGGCAAGAAAATCAATTAAATATTGTCAAGTTGTTACGAACTAAATTATAAATCTTAAACTATAAAACTGATCATTTTATTGGGTAATTTATTATCTTACGGTTACGTTGCGGTATTATGTTGATATTATGTGTTATTTCTTAGTTTCAATAAATAATGTTCTCGGAAATGACATTATTTATGTCCATCGTTGATTCGGAAAGCTCCGATTATTGTGAGTTTGAAAAGGAATCTCGAAATTTGCATGCAGGGCAAAAACAAATCTAGAACTCAATGGTTTATAAAACGCTATACGTCAAGAAATTGTCAAATTGTAGTGGTTCTGTCTCTGCCCTTGCTCTATGTTCTGTCCATGTTCTGACAGGGACCAGAGCAGGCAGGAAGCTGACGTTTCGATTGCTTCGATTGCGTCTTCAAGAGAAAATTTCGAATTTAAGGTCTGCATTGTGATCTTGATTAATCAATCAATTCTGGATCAGAGATAATGTCATGGACAGTACGGGGATCAACACCAGCGTCCATGACAAGGTCCTTCCCACCGACTACAGAGGTCACCTAAGGTCAACCTCATCACTGAAAGAGATTAATATTAACAGCGAATACCTTTTTCTGTCCCTCGTGTCAAATAAAACAATCATCAGTAGGCCCCACCTGCTCTCTATTTTGTTGATGTTTTTATTATTAATTTTGATTTACATGCTCTTTAGTTATCATCTCACAGTTCTGGACGGGGTAAAACAGAGGGGCGGGTCCACCCCATGGTGTGTCTGAAAAGAAGGGACCGGAAGCGAAAGGCTTCAATTGACGGGAACCGAGGACTATTCTAGGAGCCGCTGCAAAAGAGCTGATCCTGCAGTAAAAAAGGACTACCCGAGAAAAAAATAGAGTAATAAACCACAAGAGAAACTGACAGAGCGAAATAATTGTGGGCTGAACAAAGAAAATAGCTCAGTTGGTTGAGCGCCTGGCACGTTAATCCAGAGGTTGCAGGTTCAATAGTCCCGCTGTAGTCAATTTTCTTTGTTCAACTCCCCATTCTTGTTTTGATGATCGGGACATCATGTTGAAACCACATCCCCAACCGTTAAATGGCTATGCCCATATTTTCACTTGTGTTTTGTTCATAATCCGCTTTATGTGATAATAACATTCTTATCAATGGTAATTTGTCATTTAACACAGTTTTACTGAATCATTATATGATTCATGATTGATTTATTACCAACGAGACATCAATATTCAGCTGGATGAGATGCGATTGTATACACTGTGGAGATGTTTTCACTAAGGTATGATACAGGGTTGGTGAAGTTGACAAAATAGTCGCAGAAAGTGTTCATGTTTTGTGTGATCAACTAGGGCCTATATACATGAAATGACAAACCCGTGAACAAATTTGGGCTTCATCAATTGTGTGAGTCAGGAGAATATGTAAAAAACAACGCGACAATTTCAGAATGTAAACACATTACCTTTGGTTTTAACATGCGTCTTTTTCAGACACAGTTTTCTCGAACATGACTTCAGTTCAGAGGGAAATATTTCACAGAAAATAAAATGTTCTGTATAACTAAAATTAAACACATTTGCGTTTTTTATCAATCATAAGTTCCAGCTTACTTCAGCAGGCCTCGTTTGCACAGAATAGAGCAGCATGGAGGGACTTTTAAACACTTACCACGGAGGGGATAACTATACGTATACCGTGCAATAATTATACTACTCAGTATACCTTATAACTCGGGAAGTATTCACAACAAATTAAATATTTTCATTTGATCTGACAGTGCGATAGATTTGATGAGATAAAATTTACGAGATGAAGAAATGAAAGTACACTCCAACTGGTCTGACAAAAGATTTAAACACACCAATGTAAAAATAAAGTTTGTAGTTCATTTGAAAGATTTATACAACGGGAGATGAATATTCGTTCGTGTTACAAAATGTCCGTGATTGCTCTTCGAATGCTAATTAGCACAGCGCGCAGGCGGTGTACAAACTGCGCAGGTTTCAATCAAAAAAGAGTTGTTCAACATTTTGAAGTAAATTGTTACAGGAATTCGTTAGATTTTTTGACTGTACTATTAAAGACGAGCTTTCAGCGTCTGGTTTCCAATGATACTTATTCAATGTTGCACCACATCTCGAGACGTTATTTGTCACATATGGTGTTTTAAAATTCGTCTTTGTCATGAAGAAAAAAAGTGACTAAATATAGGCGAATGATACGTCAGAATTCACTGACTGTGATCAGGTTAGGATACCTTCGCGAGCTCAGTCACCCCATGGTCACCACAAAACCGGAACACCTGGAAATCCCCCGGATTAAGCCCAGTCTCCTCCACGGTAACACCAATACACGGTGCATTATTCGCGTGCGTCGGAAGAGTGAAATAATTGAAAAGTAGGAAGCGATTTGACTTCTTTTCTATTTTGTCTTCGTCTCTTTCTCCAGTTCATGAACGGTCACGGATGGAGGGGTGTGGACGTATAATAATAATCAAACCAAGCTGTGTGGAGTGATGGGAGCTAGTGAGGGAGGAGGTAGTCATGTAGTGACACGGCATCATGACCATTATTGTAGGAGGACACCGTTATTATTGTTGAGACACACTCTGAAGGTCAGCCACGAGTATGGGGTAATGGGGTTAAGGTTGGGGTCATCTAACATCCAGACTAGTATAACACAAAAGGACAGTGACCTTATCGCTTTAGATGACGTCATTCTGCTGCGCCCCTTCCCCCAATAAACCACCCAATGTTGTTAAGGGCCTATTGTTCACAGGCACACAATGCCGTAACCAAATACTAGAGTCCCCCCCAAATCGGTCCCCCCCAAATCGGTACCCCCTGCGCGTTGACTATTTAAGGCACATACGGCGTGGTAACCACACAAACCGGCCCATTAATGTTGACATAAACTAAGGATACGGCAGTCCTGCTGTATAATAATCTTCAATCGGAAGAGAATGTGTAGGCCTACATATGTACATTCATGTACAATGGTTATCATGTTTCCACACGTGCACATTCAGTGAATGTATACTCACGTCCCATTCCCCCCCAACCATGCACAAACCAAACCCAAAACCGCCACATGCGAAAGTGCAGAGTAAGCAGAAGGATTAACCAGTCATTACATTACTAACAGTAAAACAAACAGTAGCGATATACAGAAGAAAAAATAAACAGCCACGTCACCCATGATAAAACAATCGGAGTAACAACAAATCAACAACGAGCGAAATTTAAACAAAGTATTGTGAAAATGAATTTAAAACAAACAGCATTCTCCTGCGTGAGAATCTTTTAGACAAGCATCCCGCGCATAGTGATAAAACCAAACACCGACTGTATTTTCTCCCCGCAGGCCTAAACAATTTTCTCAATGAAAAACAGCTGCCATTTTGATGAAGTCTACATTAAATGACCTCCAAATTGACACACACTCAATTAAGATATCAACAGAGGAATTCGGAAACGACTCCGTCTTCTCTGCTGTCACATCTGTTTCAAACATTCAAACCGCTTTTCATGCGCACACATAAAAAGAAACATATCATTGAAATCGTTCATATATACTGAAACTTCAAACCCTCTGTGGCTTATTCATGGAATCGATGAACAACAACAATTAATCATCAATACGAGATCAAAAAGTCGATCTTTTAGCTTAATCTAATTTGTTGAAGCTTAAACATTTAAGAAGGAACAATTTAATATCTTTTCACATACAGCAAATTAACATCGAGCGTAAATGATTTGATTAATACTGAAACGAAAGTGACGTTTGGTGAAATTTGATGCATACACAACCGTGTGCACGCAGTATATTAAAGGCTGCTTCTGGTAACATTACGAGATATAAATTAAGATAGTATTAATAAGAAGTTTCAATATTTCAAACTTTAAGAAATGGGCAAGAGAGGTGAGGCGAGGTCATGCCTCAGAATCCAGCTTTCAAAGGAACAAATGGAAAAAAAACCAAAACAAACATTTGTATTGTTTCAATGTAAATTGTTTTTGTTCTGTGAAATTGTGAAATCGACTTACGGTATGGAAGATCTCGCGTAAGCTGTCCCGCGGTGCTGCTCCACACATAAGCTAGTAGGAGAAACATCAACACGATGGCAGCATCCCTAGCCATGACTTCGGTACGGTACGAGAACCTTGGAAACTCCCAAGTTATCTTCAGTCTTCTCAAATTTTGTCGTAGACGATGGAGTGAACAGTGTAGATAACAGCAGTGGAATTACACAACACGCAAGAGAAGAAAACCCAGTCTACTTATATAACACTTGGAAAGTTATCCGTAAGGCTTGTATACGAGGTATGGGTAAACAGTTGTACAATCCGAAATCCGCCCTCTCGAGTGAGTAAGCTTTAACTTCAGTGTCGTGTCCACTTCCAACCTCGATTGACGGGGTGTTGGACCATTTTCAAGATAACTTAGATTTCCACTACTAAAACGCCGGTAAAGCAACGACGTCACCAATCGATGCCAGCTTTCCCTTCGCTCGATCCCCCGGTCTCCCCGCTGAAGAAGATACACTGAAAGTCAGCGAGTCTATGTGATGTCTTTTCGGCGAATCGTAGACGGCCGAGTTCACTTCATCAAATCCCGTGTCCTACAAAATTAAGACAGGGCTGAGCGCTCGCGATGTAAATATTGCGGTGGCGGGACCTGTATTTGACGGGTTAAACTCGGGCCATGTTCCCATGCTACTTCTAATGCAGATCATCCTATGTGAAATTTTTTAAGCAGTCCATTGGGTCAACAAAGCTTGTGTACAGGGGCACTCAGCGCGTCTTCAAGTAAACCCTATTCAAAGTGACAAACCCGAAAAAGAAGTGCGGCTATTGTTACGCTGGGGTACATAAATAAATGCAACGGCTTCCACGGTAATCCACGCAAGGAATGAGTTAGATCCGAGTCATTTTCTGTTACGAGGTGCTTCGCATCCACCTTGGTCAACAACTGGAGTCAGATCGAACAAAACAAGTCTCGTCGTCAGGGAATTCGGGTCAGCCCTTGCTTGGCTGGCGTATTAACGTATAAATTGCACACAACTGCAACGACAAGAAAGGTCACGGTACGTCCTTGTTACATGGAGATTGAGTCAACGCAACTACGTAAACTTTTCTTGGTTGCTGCTTGCCGTTCCCAGCTGCCTTGAAACACTCCCCTCTGCCAGTTTTCCCCGGTCTGTTTTTTAAAGCCACGTTGTCACATCACCACGCTCTCCGAGTGTATGAGTCGGATATGGCTTAGAGTACCATTATGGCTATATAGGTAACTAGTCACTCGTGTAGTCAAGTTTCTAACTGGGCTCATATCTCAGAAATGAGTAAGAAACACCGCAACAGCTGCCGAATAAATAAAGTTTTATATTGACAACACGTCGTACAATGTACTAGCCCGATTGAAATCAAGTGAAGCGCTATACCTGGCTCCGTAGCCAAACTTCAAGACAAAGCTAAAACCAGCGCGAGACAAAATGGTGTCACTGCAGTAAAATGGGGTGACAATATATTGTGAGCACGGAGTTAAAAGCACCTACGTTTTTAATTTGATAATCGCCGTGTGCTTTCTGGTATGTACGAAATGCGCTTGTAGTTTTTTTACAGTCCCAACAGATGAGTTGTGCGATGAGCCTAATATTGTTAAAGTAAACGTTCTAACACCCCCCTCGAGACCAGTGTTGGTTGTCCCCAAGGGGTTTGATGTGCGCCACCTGGTTTCCTCACGAACTTGCTTTCCGCTGACACCGACGACCAGCTCAGAAATACCAGCGTCTACTGGTTCCTAGTCGCCTACAGCAATCACTGATGATCTTACAACCAACTAATGCTGCAATCGTACATTATCGTCACTGACGTTGCTGGTATTCATACGAAAAGAAAGCAGCTCGGCCACATATATAGGTTCTAAATAATTGAAACTTCAACACGTAAAAAAGGTTAACCCTGCCCCCTCAGCTTAAGTGCCAGTGATGTAGTTACATTTAATAGCCAGCTAGCAACCACACGGTATGACAGCGGCGGCTGCTCGTTTTATGTGTATACCTGTTAATACCACCTAAGCTGCCGGTAGTTTGCAAACCATGGGCTCCTTTTCCCCCCGAAGGAAGCCAGGTGATTGCGAATGTCAACACGGGGTTGAAGACCGGACTCCTCCGGTACTGTTGCCGCCTCATAATTGCTGCCTACGGCTGGCGTCCGTGATGGGGCTCAGGTATGGCCTTGGCACAGAGACAAAAAGTCAAAATCTGCATTTATTCAGCACCTAAGGAATCTGGGTTCTTTCTTTTCTAGCGAAGGCGAGTCTGAAGGGAGTTTACAGCGACTTGAATGCGAGCGCTCATGCGGTCCCTAATGCGACCCGCTGTGTACAAATAAAGCAGATCTTGTCACTGTCTTTACCTTTACGGTGAACAGCACCCGAATAATAAGTGTGTATACAAAACACACAGTGGCGGTGTAGCATTTCTCATTATTTGGGCAAACTGCTACAAATGGTTAATACAGGGATTAAAAGGCTAGTGACGGGTGTTTCAGCATTAAGTAAAGCTGACCACCAGGCCTGGTTCCGGTATTGATAATACAGTCTTTAGCCTCGCCGGTGGCGATCTCTTTGGCTCACTGATGTGGGGGAGGAGGGCGAAGCTAGCTGGAAGGCGACTGATGAACTGATGAGACCCGGGTGCATCAACTGTAGCTCATCACGCCATGCTCCGGTCCCCATCAATTACAGAATTCACAAAAATGCAGCTTCACCCTCGGAGATATTTACGATTGTTCAGGCTTCTCAGGGTTAAACTATTGGACAACACTCTACAAGAGAATGTCTTGAATAACTTGGTTTACACAATTCTTTTTGCACAATTCCGCACTGGTGTTCACACCCATTCAATCTCCTGTCATACCCCGGCTGTTACTCTTACCTTAATGAATTTAGACTCGACAATTAGTCCTTACGCCTGACTAATTAGCAATGGTCATTACCCTAAAAAAGGAGAGACTATTATGATAATATGACCTATAATAAGAACAGAGAGTAAAAATGCTGCACATTGTCCCATACAAGTGCACTGTCATCTATACTGGACGCCTCTGTTCTGTATGGAAGGCCCATGCACCATCAAGTAGACAGACTTTTCCCTCAGCTGTTACGAATGATAAAAAATTGAGGAAATATCGAGGCCATCAATAATGATTACAATCTGACCACCATTTCTGCCGCCAAAAATTGTCATTCACCATTTACAAAGAAGTAGCAAATGGAGCATGTGCCTACATAACATTATTAGTGTGGAAGAGAGTTGCTACAGTTTACACCATCTCACATCAAGAAAAATTAAATGTAGGTCTATAACATCGGGGGGGGGGGGGGGGGGGGAAAAAAAAAAAAAACTTGTCCATGGTACCCGCCCTAGCTGCAAATGACAGGATTCGAACCGGCCTGTTGATACCGGGCGCGCTCGGTGGTCTCGATGTATATAAAGAAGTGTGCTCTAGAATGCGGGGTCGTGGGTTCAAATTCCACTCGAGTTACTTTAGGACTGTTTTTCCCGCCAACTCGGAAAGTATCGAGTTTACAGTGCTAATGGTGTACGGGTAAAACTACAAATTTAACAACAAACTTGAATGATGAACTTCTTTGGAACTGTCTCAAGATGATCTTATAAGTTATAAGTAATAATTGAACACCCGGTATTTGACCAAAACATGATCACAGAGACAAGAAAACAGCTTGAATGTTATTTTTGTGAGGTTAACATTTTTTCAAATTATGATTCACTGTGTCCCATCGGTAAAATAAACCATGTGTCTCGTGCAACATACGGGGTTAGGTATCACTATCAGTATCAGTCCCGTAGGTGATTAGGTGAATTAGAAACAGTGTTCATCCCAACACTTTTCTTTCCCTATGTGCTGGCGAGACAGGGTGAAATTCGATCTATCTTCCGTCGAAGGGGGGCGGGGGCAAGACCCACCTACAGCCTACGGCCCATGTTTGAACTTTGTTGTACTCCGATGAGACTAGTGTTAGCCTTTGCTACCCATCCCCATGATCATAGAATAACTGTCAACAGAGGGCGTGCCAGCCGGAACCTCTGTGCCCTGTGTGCATGCTGGTATGGTGTTAATTGATTGTATCCCATGTACATGTATTCACGCGAGGTCACGCACTACAAAATGTGGATGGCGGGGACGTAGGTCAATGAACTTACTTGTCACATTAGTTTCTGCCCGAAGGCTGCTGTACTAAGTTCGGCTATGATACATCGCGACCTCCATCACAAAGCATCCATAATGCATTTATTGAAAAATGTAAAAAGAGGACTAGGAGTGGAAGATAACTGGGTCACTTTTTTTGCACAGGACTCTGTGCTTTTAAGTGCCTTCAGATTCCGTCTTGTGTGATATTAAGTGTACCTGCGGACACCGGAAACCTGGCGAAGACGCAACCGCGCTGATGAAGTTGTCCCCCGTGCATTGTTCCTTATACACGCGTAAGGTTCCGCCTACCCTGCACAGTCTTCTGCTGCGAAGTTTTTCCAAGGCTTGAATGCGTCGGACAGTAATACGGCGGATCTTCATATTGGAACCATTCACGACTCGATATTTTGCTTATTCTCTAAAAAAAACAAAAACAAAAAAAAAAAACACGCGGGCCCATCTCAGTTGATTGCATCCTCAAAACTAAACACACAATTCAACCACTCCATAAATTCAACGTTTATGGATTGATGTATCTACCAAACAAAATAGAAGGGCAACCAAACCGGGTAAAGTTGCAAACATTCAATCACACAGGCTTTGAGCCTAAAACTGTTTGAAGAAATCGCATTTGGAATCATTGCTCACACAAATCATTGCAGCACATCCGTTATAGGAAATGCTCTAACATGCGTCAGAATATGAAGCATCGAGTAGAATTAACATTTCGGCTTTTTATTTATTCATCTAGGCTTGGGTTTCTTTTTCCTTTCCTTCAAACTTTTGTGTAGTTCCCCTGTTTTGTTGTAGGAATACCATAACCGGTATAGAAAAAACTAGACGGAAACATTTTTTAAAAACATGTATCTCAGAATAAATATCGCGATAGTTGAGGTATCAGTGCCCACCCCCCCTACTAAGACCCCTTGCCCCACCCCATGATATCAAAAAATGCACAGAAGATTATTACATAGACCTCACGTATTTTCACCCGCTTGTGCTACTTTTCCTAAGATACAAAAAGCCCTTGCACAAGATCAAGTTAAAGGCACTGAACACGTTTGGTAATTGTCAAAGACCAGTATTCTCACTTGGTGTATCCCAACATATGCATA
>JAUELU010000076.1:4298071-4309748 GCA_032357145.1 Evasterias troschelii | reverse complement strand
GGCACCGACGGCAGTTGGATAAAAAGGGCACGGCAATAAATTGCCGTGAATTGTCGGTTTTTTCGAGGGCATCGCGGCAATGGCATCGCGGCAGTGCCGTCGGTTATTTCGAGGCCTGGTGTGGTATTAAACTCTCCCAAGCAAACCATTTATGATAATAATAAAAAATAATTCTTATATAGCGCACATACCGATAGGGTACTCAAGGCGCTTGAACAGACAGAAACACTCTAAGACAGGTTTTTACAAAAATAAACAAATATGAGACAAAATTTATGTAGCACCTTATAAGGGTTTATACTAGGTGCTGCAACGCTTTCAGCGGCCACTGCCAGACTTCTGTTACATGCATTACACAACATATTGGACCTACGGCTTTACGTCCCATGTGAATGATGAAGCAAATAATGGTCAAGTGTCTTGCTTAAGGACACAAGTGTCATGACCCACACGGTGAGCCACAACACAGCCACAACACACCACTCAGCTACTTTGTTTTTAGTCTCCATGTACAGTAGTTCAGGCGTTCGAGGCATTTAGGCGATTCAAGGTTGTGTTTATATTCATATGTATTGTGTTTCCTGTGAAAAGACGTACTACATGTACATTCAGCGAAAAGTCCTTTCTCTAGAGGACTTACATGTAATCATACTTTTCAGTGAAAGATTTCCCTGGTAAAGCAAAATGCTACACAATATATCAGTGGGTACTGCTGTCATTGCTGCTCAATATTTATTATTAGCATTCAGACAAAATATGTTCAGTCTAAATACTTCACTACGCAAAATCACTGTTCAAGTCCACTCTCTATTATTCACTCAGTCTCACAGCATATGATTTCAAAATCAAGTAGGAAGTGGAGGTTGAATGATAGGGAGCTTTAAAGCACATGGCTAACATTGGGCAGAGTCGTAAGACCACTAGTATTCACACATGAAATAACAAACCTGTGAAAGTTTAGGCTCAAACGGTAATCGGAGTCACAAGGAAATAGTGAAGAAGAAGAAAATGGAATGTTTTCACTGTTTCCAAAAATTAAATTATTAAGTGCTAGCTAAATTTCTCAAAAAGTGTAGCTTAACTTCAAGCATGTTTAAAGGGAAGTTTTACACTATGATTATCTTTATACCACTAATTGTTGTGTGCAAATGTGTGCACCTTTATATTGTCACCCTTTGTCCCCTTTTCAATGTTGCATACACCCCTCCCCCCAAAAAAAAAAAAACTGAGGAAAGGTCTGGGTAGCTGGTATAGTAACCAATACATGTATGGTATAACCAAACGTAGTATCACAATGACAAGCTACTACAGATTGAATACAAAATAAATAAACAAATACTGGATTTAGTATCAGTAGATATCAGTAGGATACATATATTGATGGCAAGATAAGATTGCAACCATTTAGAATAATCAAGAAGTTTGCGTAGCCATCAGCTGTAAGTTTTTTATGTTAAAAAAAACCCAATACACACTTGTATCCACTACTAACTAGGGTGGACTAATGGACTGTGTAACATGACATTGAGAAACCTGTGACAATGCATCTACCATTTACACTTAAAGTAGTCTGCCTGTACATGTACATTGAAAAAGGTTAGTGTTACTGTACACTTTACGCCTGACCTCATCGTGACATTTTCCACATTGAACTGTACTATTTGACTACTTATGCTTATGAATGCATAAAAAGCTGTAAGATGCATTTTGCATTCATGCATGACACAAAAAAGTACATGCATGTGTTTTTAGACTTTATACTCGTGCAAAGTGTAGCTAACCAAAAGTCTAAGAAAAGTCACCGTATTGTGAAAATCGGCAATGCCTACATATGTAGCTCGGTACCGAGTTCAACATAATTTATATAAGATTCTTTGCCAGTTTCGGATGGCTTGTTGCTGGATTTATACAGGTGCAGGCAGTGTATGTTTACTGAGTGTCTCTCTGTTCACCAAGTTCATTACACAAAAAATCGATCACCATTTTTACTCAATAATGCTCCTGTATGGCCATTTCAGTATCACCCACTGTGGTTTTGAATGAGACATGTAAACCATGGAGGAAGAAAACAAAGCTTGCCTGCAAAATCTGCGTCCCACATCAGGCCTACAATTACATGAAGGCCATGGCTTCTGTTAGTTACCCCTGGTCTTGGCTTGTGGTGTGCCCCTTCAAAAGTTTTTCATAGACCTTTAAAGATTTTCCAATAGAACTGTCCCTAGGAAAAATGAAAATTTAGGCTTTGCCCTCTCAAATATGAAATTCCTTGCCAGCTACTTATCACTCATCTTTCATGATTTCTGCTAACCGCACACACTCTAAATACACGATACCGGGCGCTGTTGGAAAAACTTGAATTCTTCTTAACCATTAGGCCTACACATGGCTTGTGGACAATGCCCTATATTGGTAAAAGAGAAGAACCTAGCAGTGTTAAGTTGCTAACAATAACACACATGAAGGTCATCTCTCACCAAGACTAAACCTTCACAGTTGAACGGTTTCAAATAGTTAATCATGTCACAGGGGATTAGTACCAAGACTATTAGAGGATTAAAGGTACATTGTCCCACTTTCCCTTAACAATTTAATGGCTTGAGTTCTTAACCTTGACCTTTATGTCTCAAAGTATTGTCAAAGCAGAAGCTACTCATGTAGCCCCCCCACCCCCCTTCCATGTATTAGAAATTGGACTCCTTTAATACTAGGCGTTAACTAGCGGTTCTTTTCAGAACCAACAGTTACCCGAAAGAGATTTTAACATGGTGTTACCGCAAACCTCTCTTAGTGATACTCCCACCATGCAAAGCTTCAAATCCTACTTAGTCCTTAGTACTGTCTATGAACATATGTTTGTCATCTGTTTAATTAAACATGTGAATAATGAATCACCACAATTACTCTGCGTTCACGAATGAATGCATCAGTCTCATTAACATGAGAGTCGTGCGCAGCGCGTACAAGTGTTCACTTTTCGATCGGTTGTCATCAAAGATGGCGGTCATGTGACGCCATGTGCAATCTATCAATTGTTTCGAATTTGCTAGACCAAAACATGAGACATGTACATGTACAACGAGCGGGAGGATTTTAAACATGATATGAATAAAAACCACCAGCATCCAATTTCAAAACAGGATGCCCCCATGTCACGAAGGCCCACTATGCTGGCTATTCTTACCGTAAGCAATGAATCAGTGCTTACGGAAGCAGGAAATTCTGCGCTTACATACATGTCAAGTGTATTTCACAGGTAAGCAGGGAACTTTTGCTTGTGCGCCACGTTTCTACATTGTAGGTATTCTTTGCTTACACAGCTAGCGCAGAAATTCGGCACTTGCCCTGTAAGTGGAGAATGGTGACCGTAAGCGAAGAATTCGGCGGTAAACAGAGCCATGAAATTGGGCCCTGGACATTCTCTTTGACAGCACTCTTTTTGGCAGGTTCATGCAACCCTGGAATTGCATGAAGGCTACCGTGCTATGGAGGCCATGGCTTCTGTTGCCCCTGGTCTTGGCCTTGGTGCCCTTTCAAGACTTTAATATTTGCTAATGGAAGTAGAAGTGCCCTTTGCAAAATACAAATGGCCTTGCCCTCACAAAGATGAAAATCCAGATTCCAGGCCTGTACAGTAGGCTACAGTGCAACACGGGTTGAACGTTTCCTTTTTAATGTGCACCAGACACTATCCTAAATGCAGATTGACCCTTATGATAATCCACTGGACTTATTTGACCTTTACTGTTCAGCCCCACTGGCTTTGTGCACAATAAATTATTCTGGGCAATCTGCTTTTATATGGCTAAGATGTTATAATGCTCTGTGATTCTTTGAATGCACATCTGTGTAATACTCCCTGAGGTGTTTTTGTTGCTATTATATTCGGTATTCTTACATTTACTTTTATTCTCATGCTTTAAAATCGTACCGATTTCCATGCTTCCCTTTGTTACTATTCAGTCGTCTATGTATTGAAATATTTTTTCTTCTTCTTGCTTTCAGTTTGTTCATTCATGTTAGCAATTCAATGTAAATGCTTTTTCACGCTACGACCTTTGCAGAGTATTATACTTCATTCATTTCTGCTTTTTCTATATTCTGACTGCTGTGTTTCCTGTTTCGTTGAGTTGCAGGTTATGACTCTGCTAAAAAACTGATGCTGGAGAATCTGTGGAGAAACATATCTTGACTTGTGAAGCTGAGCGACTGGTGTTGACGAGTACTAGCTAGTTTAGGATTGAGCAGTTCCGACGCCAGGGTTTTATTATTACTTCATGGGACTGTGATCGCATCTGAGATAATCGATAAATACGACCGTGGTTTGCAGCTGCATGCATCATGAACCGGGTTCAGTGATAGTTGAACTGTTGTCTTCAATAGTGTGAATGTGTCCACTGAGAAAAAACAAAATATGGATTTCAACCTAAAGTAACGCTGGATGTGTGTTAAAACTGAAAACGACTAATGAGTAGTCCTCCTTCCATAGTGGGATTCAATCTCGTCCCCTTGTCGACACCATGAAGAAAGCCAGGGGGCCCAAATTAAAACTCCGCTACCAGCGGTACTACATCATACTGTTTTCAATTATCCTGTTCGGATTAGTCACGACTGGTTTACTTCAGTTCTGGCCGCATTTCTTAATAGAGGGTGAGACCGGCGACCATCACAGATACATCATCCCCGATCTGGTGTCCCTACCCGTGGTGCGTATCTCGGAAAAGGAACGCACGCCCGAAAAGGGAAACCTGAAATGCCATTACTACAACTGCTTTGATGTCTATCGTTGTGGGTATAACTTGAATCATATCAGTGTGTATATTTATCCATTGAAGAAATACGTTGATGAACATGGGGAGCCGATCACAGAACCGATCTCAAAAGAATTTTATGAAATTTTGAGGACTATCGCAGAGAGCTCGTACTACACATCGGATCCTGAGAAGGCGTGTTTATTTGTACCCGCCATTGATCTACTGGATCAGAGTTTAATAGGGGTCGAAAGAACGGGGCAAGTTCTTGCTCAGCTGCCAAAGTAAGTTTTGATTTGTATTACATGTGTTTGGGAAACCAAAAGGAATTCGCTGTGGAGTATTATGTATGATAATAAAAATTGATTCACTATAGGTTGTGCACATATGTGAGCAACATAAGCTCATCGACCTCAATCAGTACTTATTGGGAATTTCTACCCATTCAAACCAAGGGCTTTCACATAAATCCAAACAATCGAGAACAAAGAGAAGTCCTAATATCTACTGGATTTGAAATGTACAATGATTGTGTGTATGGCTGCAATCAAGGGAACATCTTAAACTGCAGCGGGTGGTTCAGTTTAGAAAACAGTGCACAATGTCATAGAGCTCCATACATGTATAGCAGAGAATATTGCTTTACAATTTTCTGCTTTGAAGCAAAAAATGAGCAGGATGCCAGTCACAAATGGTACATATGAGAAATTGTATTTTGGCTGGTAACCTTATTCTGCACTATCAAATTGGGCCCCCTTTGTATGTTGAACAGCACAAAAGACGTGTGTCACTACATTTATCAAGAAAAGTTTAGTTCTGATATTTGTTTTCCACCTGTACTACTTTTGTCTGTACAATGAAAATAATGATAATATGAATATTTATGATGCACCAGAATCCATTTCAAAAGGTAAACTGTAAAAATTAACTGAAAGAAAATCAATATACATGTACACGTACTGTAGCAACTACCTGAGAGAATACAAAAAATATGGACTATGTATAAGCTTGAGTGAACAACATTGTTTTGATACATTGCACCTGATATTTTCTTTTATGTTTTGCTGACTTCATGTTATGATGCTTGCCAGTTTTACAAACAGCCTCTTTCATATTGGGCATACAGTACATGTATGTACACAATACATGTACATGTAGCTAAAGTGTATCGAAAACAATTTTAAAAAACTATAGATTTAAAATAAAATCCACACAAATCATAAAACTAAATATCTTTAAATGCTCCCTTCCCATTGCACATTAGAGCTTTTAAAACCAAACATTACATCAAGTAAAAACATTCCAAGGACCTCAGCATGGGTCGACCAAACTTGCAAATATTCGGTTCAAAATGCTCCCCTCCCCCCTCTCAGGTTTTGAAGGGGGGAAAAAAGCCTGCGGAGAACCCGTGGGTAGTCATGAGTTAATTCCTTTAAATTAATAATTGAAAAGGTAGACAGAATGTCCGCATGGCATTTCCTGACGAGCAGACTAATATTTGAGACACTAATTATAACCACACATATGTCTGTGTGTTATTGAATTTTATTAATGTATTTATTGGTAAACATTTTACATTGTCATCCGCTGTTCCCTGCATGGTCTCTCTTCCATGGGTACAAATGTAGTACAGAACTCACTCAAAACATTTACATGTATGTCATCAGTCGGATTTAAAAAATATAAAACAAATAACACAAAAATTCCTTCATACATAATAAAACAATCTCAGTTCCCGGAGGGGGAACAGCACATCCCGAGCCGCTTCGTGTCTGTCGCTTTCCTAGTCAGCCCTGGATAAGTCAAAACCCAAGAACCGTAGCATTGCTGTTTCAGGCCCCATTTACCCTGGGTGTAGAGAAAAGCACAAGGAGAAGGGGGGAAAAAAAGCAATTAAGGGAAAGTGTCTAGCTCAGGGATAAAGAACCCTACCACAATCGTCTTGGCTGTGATGCAGACACGCTTCTCTGGGAAACTCGCGTCACCATAACAGCCTCCCACCGTTAAGCCGAGTTGCATTCGCAATAAAAACATGAAGACATTTTAATATTCATGCCTGCTGAGGAGTCGTGTGTGATGTCGGCACGCTAGAGAAACATGTTCAAATATATGTGTTGCTATGTACATGTACTGTACAATGTAATGTCATTTTAAGAATGGCTTACATGTACATACATTGTATGTATATTTTAACGAATGAGTAACACTTTAGATTGCAAAAGTTCAACATTATTTCCAACAAATCCTCTCACATTGTGTACAACTCGGTTCTCTTTTGGTTTTTGTTTCAATGAAGTAAAATCTCTAAATTCACATTCTCACACTAAACATTAATTTGCAATTTCGCATCCGGTCAAATTTTCATGCCTTTTTAAAGTTCAACTGGAAAAAGAAGTGTTTAAATACAACTGTGTACTTATAATTTATGGCATGTATACATATTTCAAGTTAATTTGTTTCAACATTTTTTATCTCGTGGGATTAATCAGCAAGTTAAATTTGAAACAACATTAAAAGTTAGCTCGACTTAAAATTAAATTTATTTGGCTGAAACCAAATCTGAAAAAACAGTCCCTAACACAGCTACACAACATTTACACTTACAGTATGCACTACACATGGCTGTATTATGTTCAAGTACTGTACTTTCGTAGTCTGGAATTGCATTCCTGTTAGCAACCACATGTAAAAGGGTACCATCAGTGTCATTATAAGATCATTTTGTGGGGCACTAGGGACAGGGGTGTGTAACACAAGTGTTCTTGGGACTATCTTGGTTCTAATCTTACACCGATGACGGGTGAAAAGCACACTCAAGTGACTATGAATTCTGAGGGGAAAAATCCACAAGCTACTTTGGTAGGATTTGGACCCACGACCTGCACCTTAGAGCTGGGTTTGATTTTGTGGTACTGCTTCATGTGAATACGATTCCCTGTCTGTAAAGTGCATGATTCTATGGGCCATGAGCAGAATTGTGGGGTAAGTGGTGCATGACATTGGGCTGAGATATTCAGTGTCAGACCACCCAGTGTGCCTGGGGATGAGAGGCCACTTTGAATCTTGTTTTACACAGGCGTGTACATGTAGTAGGGTGTACTGCAAAAAATGTTGTTGCCGTAATTTTGTCATTTGCTTGTTATCTCCCAGGGTGTGTACATGTACATATCATTCATAGTAAGAGTAAAAATATAAATGTTCACAGATTTACACATGAACAGTAACTTATGGGGACTGTAAAGATGGTCATGGTGGAGAACTTTCCTTGAACATTTTTTGATTTAAATGCAATAGGCCTATTTTTCAGAAATGAGTAAATTAACTAGATTTTATCGTGCAAGCTTTTTTGTTTTTTAAATCAAATTCATAAAAAAATGTTTGAAGATAAAACCATACATGTATACACCCAAGATTGCAGAGTATAGGGCTTTTAAAACAAAAGATAAATGTGCTCGCAAGTTTTCGAGCTTGCAACCTTTTGAGTTGAGTTTTTCTTCAATAGCCTATCTCACATCCCTGCATATTACAGTCCCTGAATCACCCAGAGAGGAAACTGCTTACTGCAAAGCAACAAACTGAAAAGATTCAGTTGAACGAATATCCTATTAAATCAAATTGAAATAGGATTACATGTCCTTAAATTGGTCCAAGATTTTAAATTAAATTTTTCATGACTAAGAAGATTTATTTCGCTTGACGTTATAGTGGAACACAGTTGGAGGACAAGTTGCCAAACGTACAGTAGGCCTACACGTACTTGTACATATGAGCCAATGGCAGTTAACTTACATAATAAAATCCATGTACATTGTTGCATAGGGCAATAACCTGGAATGTTATTGTACTCAAAGAAAATCTATATATTTTTTTCTAATGGTCTATGTGTGCGTGCCATACAAATACAGTCTCAAGATTTTGACAGGGGGTTACAAAGGTCATTGCATCAATTTGTTGTCTGGTCTTGGTGGCCATAAAAGATGTTACCGTAAACATTCTGAAGTCCTAAGGGATGTACATTTTTACTCATGGAAAGTGGCAATATAAACCAAACATATCTTGAGTATGAAATCCAAGTGGTTAACTTAATAGAGCCTCTTAAGCAGGTAATTTTGGCGAATCAAATTGAAGCAAGAAGGGAAACCAGTCACAAATAGTACAAAGGGTGGTGTTCTGGCTGGCAACCTTTTAAGTTTGAATAAGGAAAATGGTTGATCGCTTTATTTGTGTGCTTTAGACAATTGAAAATTGGGTTCTTGCCTGAATTAATTCACTAGCACAATGTACATGTTCAGAATACAAAACATGTTTAAACAATACTTGATCCCTAGAGTTCACAGTGGCTGCAAGTGCAAGCGGTTAACCAAAACGCCCATAGCGACCATAACATTTGAGGGATTTCACTGACATATATTTCCACTCCACTATAAAGATCAAAGTAATGGTCTTTCCAGCTTAACAATTGTGCAATGTGCATGTAGCCAAAAACCGTTAAAAACAAAATAAAATTTCTCCTGTTAAAGGTTTTTACCATCTCCCAAATGGTTTTACTGAAAAAAAAAAAAAACAGAATCAAGAATGTTTGCCATATCCTACACGTAGGTGGTACAATTAGTAATTATTGTACTGAAATAATTGGTCCTTAAACTTAGGGTATCATACAGCATTTACTTGAGGTAAACATCATGTAGTTATAATTTGTATACAATCCATTAATTCCTGCCATTATATTGATAAAAATAATAACTACATGTACATGTACACACTGTACATGACTTTCCTACATGTAGGCCTATATTGCTCATTTTACAATTTAACTTATCGATGCGCTTTCATTAGTGCCCTGGTCATTTGGCCAATAGCCTTCCTTTAATCTGTCTCAGCTCCCGCTGGTGTATGTGTATACATGTAGAGAAAGGACATAGACCTTTCTCTATGATGTACATGTATATACCCTGGGCTGCAACTGCGTTCGGAAGGCTTTTTCAAACACAATATCAACCTCTACCCTTGTACATTGTAGGTACCCATTTATACTACTGGGTGAAGAGAAGTGACTATAGTAAAGCATCTTGCTCAAAGACACAAGTGTCATGACCGGGATTTGAACCCATACCCAATGACTTAACCACGAGAACTTGAATTCGATGCTCTAAACCGCTAGGCTTTGACAACCTCATGTACATTTACAATCCACAATGTACTCAGGTTGTAATAAAGGGAATGTATACGTCTGGTACATGTAATCACTCTTAAAATTAATGGCAATAAAACCTTACATGTTTGTACTTACAGTTAGAAATTGTACAGCAGCTTTCGATGAAAGCATTTTGACAATCATTTCACTTCCAAGTAATGTCGTTATGGAAAAAGATATCAGGTTTTATGCACCCAAATTTGAATCTGAGAAACGTTTCAGGTAAATTACATTTACTGACAGTATTTGTAATAGACATACTGTACAGGTTCATGTGTTAAACTCTGACCATTATTCCTTTGGATTTTTGAATCTTTAGATGGCACGGAGGAACCAATCACCTTTTATTCAACATGCTGCCGGGAACGCCGCCTGACTTCAACACTGCCCTCAGTGTCAAGCGGGGGAAGTCCCTCCTAGCCGGTGGCGGGTTCTCTACGTGGACCTACCGCCCTAGCTTTGACGTCAGTATTCCAGTGTTTAACTCAGATGTAGCAAAAGTTAGTTTACCAGCCAAACCTGATGGGTAAGTGTTCAGTGCCAATCTTGACTGTATGTAAGTCACTAGGCCACTCACATGAGCATCTGCGCTATGCCCCCATACGCAAGTTTTTGCTACTTCTGTCTGTCGCCAAAGCTGGCGTTTGTTTGTGGTAATTTTACGCACATTTACTCAAACCATCACTGAAAGATAACTCTTTACATGATCTTGGGTCTTTGGAGAACAGAAAAAGCAAGAAAAGTATAAGAATTTATGCATACATGTCATATGGCTTCTGGTAATTTCTGGTGCCAGTTTGTGTGAAGTGAGCATGACGTACATGCACATGATTGTGCTTACTCACTCATGATAAGCCATCTTGTTTTTCTATTTATAAACTAAGGTCCATTTACATGTAGTTCAGAAGTTCCCGAGACTGGAAGTGAAACTATGTATATATACATGTGTAGTCTGTGACCTGAATGCTGTAGTGTCAGAATGACTACAGAATAGCCACAGTCTAGCCAAGGTCTGGTACATGTACATGTACCCTCATCATGCTGCCACCATTTTTGTTGTGATCCTTAGGTATTCATCAGCCCTCTACTTGCATGTATGACGTCACAAGCTCAAACAACATCCTCACTGAGGTAAAAGGAAAACCTATCGTTGGTTGAGATTTGTGTAAAAAGCGTAAAAACACTTGCCTGTTTGCATTGTTTGGCCCCAGTGCATTGAGCCTATGAGCAATAATGAATACCTATCCTCATTATACCAAAATGGGGTCAGACTATTTTTTACTTCCAGCCTCAGTTAGGCTTAACATTGATTTGAATGAGAAAAAAATAAAGATGGCTGCAACCTTCTGATACATGTATATGTGTACATTTATGTTTGATTGGTGCAACACACGCTACGTGTCATACTCTAATTAGCCGTGTATTTACTGCCGTGACACCTGACGCTCCAAAATTTAATATAGGATTCCTTTATTGGTAAATATACATGTAGGACACTTAAAAGGGAAGCTTCACAGTGTCATTTCCAAAATAATCATGCCATTGCCCGCCTGTTATTCCCCAATAAACAAGGTTGTGTCACAGCGCGCTGGACAATGTTGTTTCTACAACTGTACAAGGAGTTGTTTAGATGGTTTTATAACTAATTCACAGAGTGTGGGTGGAAATTCAGTTTTCCCTGTGAAATCTAGCTTTTCATTTCATACGTGAAGTGGAATACATGTAGGCCAGATTT
>JAUELU010000076.1:4241559-4251962 GCA_032357145.1 Evasterias troschelii | reverse complement strand
TGAATTTTGAAGATATGTTGCAACGTTTTTTCTCATGTGTTCTCTGGTGTTGTGATATTCAGGAGTTTAGTAGAAAAAACAAAAAAACATCTGAATCGACATTGTTTGACTTCTCGATAAGAACGACCCGGTTGTTTGTGATCTGTAATGCTCTTGTTTCCAACCGCTGGACTGATTCAGGATAAACAAATGGATAGCCTTGGGCTCGTGCCTCAACATCCAAGACTCTCGTTATTGTTGCTGTTTGCTGATTCCATCATGGATTGTGTCTGGGGTTGTCTTTGGTTATTGAAAACGTGTAGGCTTAGTCTCTGATTCAGCCGCAACACGGTATCGATCGGGGTTTCTAGAGCCTGCCGGTGTAAAACCACCACAGTTCTGATGTTTTAGCCATTTAGATAATTCTTTATAATCATTTATCTGATGATGGCGTTTACAGAAAATGTTTAAATATTATGCTGACACGACTTTTGTCGTGTTCAGATGCAATAATGAAGTCTGCTTTTCGTTATTCCAATAAGAGTTGAGACTAAATTGATATTCTAGCCTCGTTCTGATTATGTTGATCTTTAGATGCCAAAACGAGATGACTTTAAAATAATACACTGACAAAAGTCTCTAAGCAATGACAAACCAAGGTTTGTCTAAACATGAACGGTGATATATAAACAAGATTCGCAAATGTCATTGAATTATTCAGTGTCAATGTTCACGTTATAAAGGTCTTGAAATTGGGGGGGGGGGGTGGTAGGCCGAAAAATAACTTTTAATATTCACAACGTTTCAGGTGGTGTGGATTGAGTATCGCATAAGACCTCATGGGAAAATTATTTGCAATTCAGAACACGACTAGTTTTAGTGCCGTACTTGTTATTGTAAAAGCGGGCACTCTAGTTTACATTTCCCTTGGGCCTGTTGTGATTCTGTAAGGAACAGTTTTACCCATTTCAGTTATACACATTTAGGGTAATTTACACAAAAATGTATAACATAGTGTGCCAGTAAAAATAATAACGGTATGACACAGCAGTGAGATATTTTCTAGACCAATATTGTTCCGCGGCGGGGGTGCCGACGAGTACCGGTACAGCAATGGCCTTCTCCCCGAAATACGCCAGTGGTTCACGCCAAGCGCTCGCTGCAAAAATATTTGTGTAAAGAAACGAAACTACATTTTCTTTTCACTAAGTAATTTGAAACCGATATTATTGTCATAATCCTTGTAGGGCTATAGCCAAAGTTTTACTTTTACCATAAAGCAGTTTTGCATCGTCTGCTTAATGAAGGATTTTGCACTGATGATACTGAGAACAGTAGTCAGTTCTAGAGTTGATTGCAAAGAAGCATTTGTCTTCACAATCGTGGCCATAGCCTCTGCTGCCCTGGTCTTGACCTTCGTGCCCCTTCAAGAGTTTCCCATATACTTTAAGATTTTCCAATGGAAGTGCCTTTTGCAAAATGAAACTTGCCTTGTCCTGTCAAAGTTGAATTTTCATAAGGCCTGACATATCCTGTCAGACGTTACACAATAAAACTCCATACACGCCAATTATGTATTGCGCAAAAGTTGTTAGTCTTTTCACAAGCCGGTAATGATTATAATGACAGTTATGCATTTACGAGCATTATTTCACCAAGAACGTGCGCTCAAATTCCACGCATATACACAAGCAATGGGACAAAATAGATTGACCCTCCTCATCAATACGCATACTAATAGGAGTCCCTGTAGTTATTTGTATTCACATGATGGTTCGTTTCACCCAGAGTGAACCCTGAAAACATAGTCTTCACCGTAGTTCCGTAAACATTCCATCGTAAATCTATCTCAAATCTTTCTGCCCCCACAATTTCTGCCAGTTTCTTTCCACTCTCCATTCATTAAACCAGTTTGATTGTTATCACTATAGCAGCGGCTCCTCGTCCCAGTCACATTCGCCTCTGACCCGTTAACTTGATATTAAATTTCAGCCTGGGTTTGGTTCACTCTTCTAAGACGCGTATTGTCCCAACAACTTCAGGCGATGAAAAAACAATCTTTCTTCCCGCGTTTGATTCTTTAAAAAGACCATAAACGAACATTGTGGTTAAATAGCGACCGCAGCATCTAACACGAACGCTTGCGTTGGAACCCTGCGGCGAAATGCATGCCTTAATTACGAATGATTTAATTTATTTTGTCTTCTCTTTTTTTTTATTATTATTTTTTTTCAACACTGAGATCTAAAGACATCGTCGTATGGAATACCGGTAGGCCTACTGTATACTCGACTCATGTTAAAAGAGTTGAGACTTGGTTCCGTGGAAGGATCATTCGCTTTGCCCCTGCGGCTGGAAGTTTGTTTTCCCTGGTTTATTTTCCATTGTTATCGGTTCTATGCTTTAAGTACAGGAGATTGATTTTAGAGGACCCAAAGCAGTGATCCTTTCGGCAAACTCTTTTAATTTATTCACGTTTTATTTATTTCCATAAATGTGGGCAAGTATCTTTGTTGATAAATATTAACACACGAACAAAGCAAAGAGCACAAAGTAGAAAACATGGTTAGAAGAACTAAGCCCTTAACCATAGTACTATAATGATATAAGATAAGACGATCAATTCCGCTTACACCATACTTACAATCCAATCGAAGCCTTGTCATTAAAGCAAGACTTGAAACTCCCGGTTGAGTCAAATTTAGAAATACTCTGCTAGGTTTGAAACGTCAGCTAGGCTGCAGTATAAATTTTATTTTTTTGCAAATATAAAACCCCCCAATGTTTTTCGATGAATGTAAATGTGTCCGAATAGAGTGGGGGTAAGATAACTGGACTCGATGGCAGACGACCCGAACCCCTGATTGGCACACCCTAGTTGACGTTTCTATCGACTCGGCCCGTAACTCTACCCTCTACTTCATTCCAAGCACCCCACGGCTTATCCCAAACTGTTCTGTTCGATAATGCATCAAACGAAGACAGTGCAAAACAATTTCGCTGAATTAATACCCCTTCGTTTGTTGCAGAAATAAGCTCGGACATCAATCAGTAACATAATTTAAAAATTAATACAACGATGAAGATAATAGCTGCTGCTGTTATTAAATGTACTTATAATTATGATTGCGTAAAATATATTGTCATTCAAGGTCACAAAGATCAACTCGCAAGATGCCGCATTAATTTACTGGGGACAATGTATTGATGTCATTTCTAGGCATGCAATCGTCGTTTGCTCAAAAGAAGAAATAGAAAAGAGACAAGGGTGAAACTTCTAATATAAGCTATACATTTTAAAGTCATAATTTTCATTTCTGTTAAGTTTTTTAAAGGTGTATAGGCTTAATTGTATCAACGTATTAAAAGCTACAAATTTTCCCTTCAGAAAAGAGCCTTCTGTTTAGAAAGAAGTAGCAGTCACCAAAGGGAGAAAGCGGTAGTCGACATTGTGTTCAAACCTATAGTATTTCAGATGATACACAGAGTCTGTAAATATTAATATTAAATCTGAGAAAATGTGGGTTTAGGGAAAAGAGGGACGCACATGCGCCGAGCCATTTTCAAAAATGTTTACATTCATCAAATCTTATCCCCGTATAATGGCTGGTAAACACAGAAACAAAACCAAAACTGAAAATATCTCCTTAATAAATTATAAATTAACAATTTGCCGTAAAACAGCTCGTTCTACGACACTCGTCTACATGCTTTGAAACTAAAGTATAGGCCTAAACCGGCTCAACACCGAATTGACAGATCTTCGTAGATTTCCAACCACTAAGTGACGGTCAATTCAATTTTGGCCTCATTCATGAATTGCCCACGATGTTAGATTAAACCAAGAGTAGGACGTTAATATTACCATTGTGGTCACTAGCTCACAACTGCAATGCACCCGAGGCGACGACCCTTTAAACCGCGTAGATGAAAATAAAACCTCGGCTTTTGCACTTTTCTATTTTTGGACATGGCTTGATGATTGTTCGTGAGAAGCAGAATTGTTTGTGCTGTGCTCGGCGTCGGAGTCGTGTTCCACTGGATAATTTCAACGTTCACTTTGAATTAACATCGGCGTGCAAATCTTGCTTGGTGAACAAAAAATCGATTTGAATATTGACGCAAATATTGACGTAGAAATGTACGGTTTGATGTCAAAGTCACGAATAATCACATCAGTAAAGGCGGTTCCTTTTAAAAGTTCAATGTGTGTCCTTGCACGGCTGCCATGATTAAAGACAGGGAGTACTGATTTGGTAATTGTCAAGTGTATAGGCCTACCCCAGCATATTCCTAAAGTAACAGACCTGTACAAATTTGAGTTCAACCGGTTATCGAAGTTGCAAGACAATAATTGACAAATAAAAAAAATAAAAAAACCCTTGGTGCATATATTGCGTGCTTTCATATGCCATGAGAAAAGTTTCATCCTGAAGTTTTTTTTCATAACAGATTAAAACTTGTAGGTGAAAATTTATCTCCTTCTCTAAAACTGCATTATAACTTGAAAGTGTGTCGTTTTTAACAATGGCTTACGATATCAAAAGCTCTCCATCACTCTTTACCAAGTAAGTTGTTAATGGTTGTTGAGCAGTTGACAAAGTTACCGCCCCCCCTCCTTTAACTGTCGACATTTTCCGAGTCCAGCTGGACTTAAATGTAGGCCTAGTACCAATCTCGTAGAAAGCTTAAAACGAAGCAGATTAATGATTTAAAACTACCCCAAATGAATGTAGGCCAAATCCACCACTCATGAAGCAAGCCTCGGTCCCATATGAGTGACCATCAATTATCATTATGAAAATACAGCGATTCATATATTCAGATAGATCAATTTTTATTTTTTTTAAAACTAACAGCACCGTGCAAAGCCCCTTCCCTTGGGAGATGTTAAGACAAAGATAAATAAAAATAGGCTAATAATTAATAAATGACAACAAAATAGTAAACATGTATTCAATCCGTCTGAAATAGCCAAATAATTAATAAACGACAATAAAATAGTAAACATTTATACAATCTGTGTGAAATCGTCTTAAAAAGTGCAAGTCCATGGACCACCACCAGGGCGGGTGCTTATTCCTGGAAATCAAATTCAGAATTCCATTTCATTGTTGTTATTTACGAAGTAGCTAGTTTCAACTTACATGCTTTTATTGGACGTCAGACGTTACACTAAAGCACATCCATTTATCTAGACAAGATTTATTTTCAGACCGTTTATTGACAGGAAAATAATGGGCTATGGTACGAACACACAGCCCCGAATATTGAAAAGATGCCCTGAAGTAGTCTGGTATAGCCTCCCTCTTAGATCTCTTGCATCCTCCCTGTTCATCTCAAATCCCCAAACTAAGCATTGCCACTTGCCAGTGAGAAGTTGATAAAGGCTTTCCAACAGTGTCGTGCTTGTCGAGACTCAACACATTTCCTGGGAGATATGAGCCCAATTTCATAAAGCATGTAAGGACATAAATTTGCTAAGCACAGAAAAATATTGCTTAGCAGAAACAAGTTACCAGCCAAAATTCCAGAAAGTTAACACTGTTTTGACTGGTGCCCTTCTCATTTTTTGCTTAGCATAAACATTTTCCAAGCAGTATTTTCTGCTACACAGCTTTATGAAATTGGGCCTTGACCGTTCGTAACTGGTACTTTGATTCTGACATGTACAAAATCCCCATTGAACATGCTTCTGAAGAGCACGCCGAGTCACCCCGTGTCCTCGTCGTTTCGGGCGTGAAGACCGGATCTACTTCCTGTTGTATGACTTTTAAACCTAAGTACAGGTTTTAAAAAAACAATCTGTCTATAGCCTCAACATTTCTGCAGTAACGGCCAAGAATATTTACGTGTTTGTTTTTACAACTTGTCCGTTTTTTGTTTTCTATAGACTATAGTCTTATCCCTTGGGGTGGTTCACATGGTACGGCCATGAGCCATCACTTCCAACGGTTTATTCCGGTTTCTTTTTCACGGATGTAAAGTGGAGTGATCGGTCTTTGGAGGAAGAACACTATTTAAAAATCGACAGTTTTATTAATAATTCTTAGAATAAACAAGGGATATAGGCCTATACATCAAGAGCTCTGTCTCACTATGCCTACAGCCATCGCGACTGTGCATGCTCGCGACACCTTTTCCCCATCTCCTCCCGCGTGTGACCGATGGTCCAGTCAGCCGTAGGGGAAGTCCGTTCTCGGCCCTCGCGGGAGACACATGAAAGCGTCTGTCTTGCAATGTGTTCCTGGCAGCTGACGGCCTGTTCCTTTGAAGGTTTTAAAACTTACCTCGATATAAAGACGTAAAGCCGTTAAATGGCAATCTCTAAAACATTCGCAGCCTTTTTCCATAAAGCAGGAACATTTTTGAAGCGGTCAGTCTGCTGTGCCCCCCCCCCCCCCTTTTGAAAATGATTCCTTAAAGATAAGGAACGTGTGTCAGCCGGTGAAGAAGTTGATCAAAGACTGTATCGCGGGGTCTGATGGAACGATTACAGTTCTACGCACTATACTTCAGACGGCATTTGTAATACGATTAGGCCTACATTGAATTAAACGCAGAGCCCAAAGTAAACCCCATTAATGAGAAATTTGAGACTTTATGTCACCCCAAATGTAAATTCATTAATAACACAATACTACTAATATAAGATACAGCGTTTGTGTCATTCTCCCACATTCTATACTCCAGGTTATCACTCACTGTACTGAGATCCAGTTCAACTGGTTGGATGTTCGTCAAGAGGTATAGATATGAATGGGAACATATGTTGGGCTTACCTAACCCAACCACCCTCTCCTCTTATTACCCTCGTATGCATCGGGGATATGTGCGTTGCCCAGGGGGCATTACTTTATAGATTTTTTAGAGAACAGAAGCTGACGGCTATACAAGTCGAATTGTTGGAGGGTGGTACACTCCTGGTAACCCCTGGTCCCTGGTCGGTCCCTCCTTGAAGTACCACAGCTAAAAAACCTGTCCAAACTTCATGGCGATTTACTGGCAGGTGATCACTCCTTCCTACAACCCCTATAACACCCAACCGCTTCCATGAAGCCACATCACCTGTACACTACAAAGCCCCCCACCCCGATCACTGTCCCCACGAACCAATCAAGTGAAACCTACAACCGATGAATAATTACTTCATCTTTGGCAATCGGAAATTGACCCTCCACTCAGTCAACGGGAGACTGGATATCGACAGTTTCTTCCCCTCCTGTATGAAGAGAAATTGCAAAGAGGTAGATTTGCTGAGGAAGTTGGGCCATGGTAGGACCCCACCTGCTGGTAATAGATATTGATTCAATTCCTACCTCAGTCTGTCATTGTGGGAGGTTAATAAAAACATGAAGGACTTTTTGTGACGATGACGGTTTTCTGGTTATACATTGTCATAGCGGGAAGACACTATTATATAACGTATTTACAAAGCCTTATAATGTATGTTTTAGCCTTTCGTTTCTTGATATTCACACTTTCTTTGCTATTCGTAAAAACAGGCTGATACTATTCAACAAGAATCTGTGTAACCTTAGGTTATATGCAATTTGCACGTGGTCGACGGTTGTTCTTCCCAACTCTCATTGAATGAACTCTTCCAAAACCAATAACGTTTCATATACTTTAACTCACTCTCGAAGGAAGTTAGCCTATAAATTATGGCTAGATAGATTATGATCATGGTGGTGCCATCTTGTTTTTAACCATTCAAACTGTTGTATTCCGAGGCTGGAGGAATGCCCTGTTTTGCTTTATAACAACTGTAGTGTTCTTGATTGCTCTTGCAGCACGATTAAGACTTAGTTCTATGAAACTCTACGATGGTATAAGAAGAAAATAATAGTACAGAGTACACGATCCCAACTCTACCCTCTTGATGTTTTACCACAGATGGGTCGTTATTAAAATTGCCCCGGCACACAGTTAGACTTTGCACTGATTCATGTCGATCCAGGGATGCTCAGACAGTAAGCTGTTGAATCTAAAACATCAATCAGGGTGTCCATGCCACGTATAGAGAGAAGAAGACTTTGCCTGATGAAGATTCCGATGGGAGACTAAGATTTAAAGAGACGACTGTTTGTGGTTATGCTCAACAGTTTGGAGAGAGTCACTCTTATTTATTGCATGAAATCCTTCGCGAGTTGTTTATAGTTTTGATTTCTTGTTCTTTTTTGTCATGATTACCGGCTGCTCGCTGTTCAGTAATGATTGTTGGTTAGTTTCAGCTGGTTAGTTTATGTTCAAGTAAGATTTGAGGCTTGGCATGGTATACAGCATGTATACAGGAAGTATAAGGACTGAGTTGATTAACGGGCAGCGGTGGGAATATACGGTATATTTTCAGGGGGCACAAGGGGTTGCACCGTTTGTTCAAGGGAGCGATTCTGGCCAAACTGCTGTTTACGTTTTTCAGTGCTTTTGTTATGCACTTTGCTATTTTTTGTCAGGTACTCAGGCGTGGAGGTAGAAATACATTGTCTGTATGTAAGTTGAAAATAATTTTAAACATTTGGGTTAGTACATTTTGCTATCTGGTAAATTTTAGTCGCAAAGAAGCATGCAAATGCAGATATACGTAATTATTGTTGTAAATCGTGGCATCAACAGAACTCTTTACGTTTTATTTACATTACTTTTGTAAACATCGAGCAACCGCGATATGGTCACCAGGCAGAAGAAAATGATAATTATATTATAGGAAATACAAGTTGACGGTACAAACTGGCAAAAACGTACACATCTGCGTAATTTGTAATCAACCGTCTGTTGTCCGATAAGCCTTGTTCGGATGATATACTGAAATGCATATTATACATTTGCAAAGCTTATGTTGCATTATGTCGGCGCCATAAAACATGTTTTATAACCATAATTAATAAAAGACACACGAGGAGGAACAAAAATAATAAACTGTCATCTCAGTTTTGTAGACTGGGGTAATAGAAAATTCCATAATTTTAATTAAGTTCAAGTCATGATAAATTGAATAGCGCTATTCAAACTAAACCATATCCTGTGGGGAATTAACAATATTGCTAAAACATGCACCTCAAAATGTGACGTTAAAAATGTTACAAACATGCAATACCTATAATGATAAGACTTAAGCTGAATCTAGGTTATAATGCCCCATTTAATACAAAACCGCGAATTGGGCTCTGGACTCTGGCTTAGGCTTCGTTGGAAAAGCGTGTGTTCCGCTATCAGGGCTTCAGACATTCGGGTGGATTCCAGGCCAGAACCCAAGGCCCAAATCGTTGTTTCGAAAACGGCCAATGTTTTGTCAAAGGTGCTGTATAGCCTACGTTTGGTAATTGGAGCCTACTGATTGTGTTAATCCTATATAAATGTAGGTGTATACAATAAAACTGACCTGTAAAAATTTCACTTCAAAAGGTGGTCGCGTTTTTGAGATATCACCGAAAAACCGGAGCGATTGCCACGCAAGAAGAATATTGCCCATAGGAATACACAGTCTGAGAAGCGTTATGGCCCTAACGCTTCTCAGATTCAAATTTTGGGGAATAAAAAGTGATGTAGGCCTATATTTCCATAACCATAGTACTTCGAAGTTAAAAGTTTCTCAAAACTTATTATACTACTCAAAGCTGCTGCTTCTTACCAAGTAAGTTTATTGCCATCAATTTTCAGAGTCATTACCAAACGCAGACCCTTTAAATCACCTCATCAGATCGATTTCGGTTACACTTTTCAGGGTATGGATCTGTTGTTTTGCCTCTCACACACATTTAAACCTGTTTGCTGCAAACGGATACAACATCTGGCATGGCTGTTTTATTTATTTGTTTTTCAGTTGCATCCACCAACGTATGTCCTTTACGGCTTTACGTCGATCTTTACATGTGGATATATTTCACTGATTAAGGATATCCAAGTATACCCTGCTGTGATGTATACGATATTGAAAATATTTCAAGTGGTTTAAAGTAATTGTCTAACCTTTACTTTTATGTCACAATAATGACCCAATCAAAATGCCTTGAAGGAATAAGTGTTTAGGGCAGTAGTATCGGTTTCCCATTAGAGATTTTGACTACGTTTTTATAATCGGGTTGGTTTGGCTAACATTAACATCAATATGCACATAAAGAGCCGTAAGCCTATACATGCACTGAACACGTTTGGTAATTACTCAAAATATATATTAGCATAAAAACTTACTTGGTAACCAACAACGGAGAGCTGTTGATACTATAAAACATTGTGAGAAACCACTCCCTCTGAAGTAACATAGTTTTTGAGAACGAGGTAACTTCTCACTAAAATAATAAAAGACTTCATGCATAAACCCTTTTATTAGCATCTGAAAGCACACACATTGTGCAATAAGGGTGTTTTTTCTTTCTTTATTTTCTTGCAACTTCGATGACCGATTCAGCCCAAATTTTCACAGG